>CM053036.1:197232929-197287246 GCA_028564925.1 Lithobates sylvaticus
GGACTGGTGTTTTTATTTTCTTTTTATTTATTTTTTAGCCTATGAATATTTGTAAAATATATGATGTGCCCCTTGTACTGAAATGTTTGGAGAACCCTGGCTTAGGCAGTGAGTAGTCAGGATACTATAGTCTGTATTCTATATTTTATGAACGGGCTCTAAAATGCACGCTGCAGTACTGAATAGACCACAGAGTATAACAGAGATCGAATAGCAGCATCTGCTCCATTTGATAAATTGGTCCCTTTTAGTTTTGTAAAGTACTGTAAATAAAACAGGATTTGATTATTTTATTTTCTAAAAAATATAGTTTTATCTTTTTGTACTTTTTACCTTTTTTTTTTTTTCTTACTTCCTATTCTCTTGCACCCTGTGGACTTTTTGTATGAACTGTTTGTATGAATTATACTGTAATCATTAGAACTTGCCAATGGACTCCGCTTATAGAACAACTCAAGAGCGTGCAGGAAAGGGTGACAATGTTGTACCTGGATGCAGTAAGTGTCATCTGCATGCACCAGGAATTATTTAATTGAAAGCATTAGAACTGTGATCCTATTCCTATGGGAATGTAGATGGTAATTGTAACTCAGCCATATTTTTTTTCCAGTTGTGGACACATTGAGAAGAAAGTTAGAACCTATGTAAGGTTTCTAATGCTGCCTGTGGTCTTGTTGAGTAGATTTCTTTTCACTTTATGTCCTGGTGACTATCAGAAAAGATAGAAGATGAAGGAAAATCTACAGTGAGGACATACACAACAAAATGTTGTCAGGGTTCTTGTCTTCCACTAAGGATTAGTGTTTTTATTGTTGAAGTGTTTCTATTGCAGATTTTCCCCTCACTACCTGTCATGGCAATAATGTCACCAGAACATTAAATGAGAGGAAGCCTCCTTAAAAATGGCTACAGATAGCAGAAACTGAGCATATACTTCATTTTCTAAAAAAAAAACAGGTTGGAGATAAGTTTTAAGATGCATGTAGAACAGTTATGTGTATGAGCTCCCTATATGTGGCCAAATTAATCATTATAGCTAAAAGGCCTTGGTAATCACTCTGACATCTTCTTGCAGGAGGAAAACAAGGATAAGTACCTGGAGGAATTATGTAATCAGTTGGGTTATTTTGAAAAGATTCTGTCAAAAAATGCGAATGGCACCAAGTTTCTGGTAGGAAATGGGGTAAGTATAATTAACGGTTCTTTGACATAGTGGTCGATCTACAGATTTCTCTGGAAGTGAAGAACTATTGGCTAGCCTGGTCTGTACCTTGAACCTCCCAGACTTTATCAGAGGGTTGGGTCTATTTCACATCACAAAGCTTCCAAGCATCTGTAAAGGTTACTTATGATAATTAGACTCCTACTAAGTTCTACTGTTTGACTGTAAGGCTAAAAGACCATCTTTTATAGCAAATAGATGTTGATTCTCAGTAGTGCCACCAACACTTAGACCCCTTTTTTACACTGAGGCAGTTTTAAGATATTTAAGCGCCTCCCATTCAATTCAGTGTGTCTTTTCACACTGGGGCGGTGCGCTTGCAGGAAGTTAGTAAAAGTCCTGCAAGCAGAATTTTTGGGGGGGATTTGAGGGCGCTGTATACAGCACCATCCCCATTGAAATGAATAGGCAATGCTTCCAAAGCACTTCAGAAGTGCCACAACATTTTTAACCCCTTCTTTGGGGTTAAATGCGCCCTGCTAGCATGCTACGCTAAATTGAGCAGTGCTTTAGCGCTAATGGGGCCACGGCTCAGTGTGAAGGGGTCTTAGCTGAAAACAAAATGTAATAATAACACCACAGTAATAAATAACAGCATTAATTTGGGCTTTAGATGCCCCCTCTATAACGTTCCTTTAATAATGTAAAATGTATGTGAATTATGTTTGTTTTGAAAAGAAAATAAAGATATAAAGTTAAACTATGGTGTGTAAATAAATCGGTCTTCCGGGACCCTAGGCTAATTTCCTTATTTTGTTTTATTGTTTCTACAGATTACATATGCTGACTATCACTTAGTGGATACTCTGCAGTGCAATCTAGATGTTTCTCCAACATGCCTTTCTGCTTTTCCACTACTATCAGCCTACCTGGAGAGAATTCTCAAGCGGCCAAAAATTAGCGAGTACTTGAAATCTGATGGTCGCAAGAGACGCCCCATCACCCCTAAGCACAAGTGAATAGAAAGTTCACAAAACCCTTAACATGCTTTCTAGTTTTAGGACCATTCACACTGGAATGTTTCATCTTTTTTCCCTATGCCTGACTACACGCAACATGCAGAATCCTATTGTTTTCTAACTATCTCTGTTAATATGTCTATGCTCAGTTTCCCTATGCTAGATGTTCAGAAAAGTACAAAAGCCAGGAAATCACCAGCAATATGCTCTGCTCAGGTGTGAATGCAGGCTTAGGCCCTAAACTGCATCAATAATCTATACCATACTTTTGGAGAAATCACACCAATTCTTAATAAATGCTGTCCCTTCCTGAACTGAAGAATTGGGACTGTCCTGTGAAAAATTGTGAATGTGAAAATGATGGTAGGCAGTCTCAGTTGGTCTAAAATATTGTGTTCTCTATAATTTTCATTTTTAGTGCAAATATAAATGTCATTTATACAATATACTGTATGTATGGTATTGAAATAATAAACTACATGAAATTATATTATGAGTGACAGTTATTTTCTTTTTTGTGCACAACAGCACATACTGGTAGCATCTGTTTTTCGACAGGTGATTTTTCAGGTGATTAACTGCTTGTTAAGAATATGTAATAATTTAAATACCTTGGCCACTATCACAGTTAAACAAGAAAAGAACTAGCTCAAGAACAATGGCAAAACTGGTTATGTACACTATTTACAGTACAGTCCAAGGAAGCCCAAATAATTAAGAGTTACAGGGAGGTTACCTCTAGACAATTTGTTTCAGTTCAAATTCTGACAAATTTTTGGTTATTCAAATGGATGTATCCAAATCTCCGAATAGAATAGTAACCAATTTCTTTGAAATTCACTAATTAGTTTTGCTTCTTAAGTTTCTAACAAATAAAAAATTTGAACGATTAGAATTCGGAGCGGTCAAAAAATGATCAAATTCTGTGTGAAGAATAACTGGTTGTTAACCACTTCACGCCCGCGCTATAGCCGAAAGACTGCTACAGCGTGGACGCAATATAATTAAAAAATTGTCCCAAAAGTGAATTGCTTCTCCTAATAGCATAGCCAGTGAGTAGGGTTGAGCGAACCCGAACTGTAAAGTTCGGGTCCGTACCGGACTTTTGGGTGTCTGGGTCCCAGACCCGAACAATTGACTGTATGTTCGGGTTCGGTGATGTATTGGTGCCTTTTTAAAAGCTGCAGGGCAGCAAATCCACGTTAGTTTCACTAGTGTGCCCTTAGAAGCCATCACAGCCATGCCTACTAATGGTTCCTGGCTGCTGTTGAGAGAGAATTTCATGATAGGAGTCAGTCTGATAGGAGTCAGTCCACATTCCTGAAATATCTTCTAATTAGTAATAGTCAGCGAGCGATCTACATAGCTAGAGAGTGTCTTTTTTGAGGGAGAGAGAATTATCCAGATTCCTAAATCAATGCTACCCTGGCTGGGTTGCAGTGCACAGTCTTTTTACAGTGCCATGAGGCCAGTGCCAGACAAAATATAACTTTTATCGGCAAGCTTAGTGCACCAGCACTGCATATGTTACTGAGAGATACACCCTGTACATACTGTGGGTGTTTTCTGCTATTGCAAAAACATTGCAAAAAAATAAAAAAATTCTGTGTTTTCTGCATGTGCAGGAGTGTGACATATACAATTGATCTATATTTCTTCTATTGTGCCATCCCAAATAAAAATTGGAGTGAAAAAATGTTTTTTCCATAGCATTTTCTGCAGTTTTTCAGTTTTTGAGATACACGCTTTACATACTGTGGGAGTATTCTGCTATTGCAAAAACACCCATTTAGGGCAAGATCATAAATTTTGAAAATATGAGGAGATCGTCAAAAAAGGGAGGTGGCCCCGGTCGTGGTGCTGCTGGAGCTCCTGTTGCAGGGAGAGGATGTGGTCAATCTGTACCAGCTACACGCACAAGTGAAACACCTTCCTAAGGTGCGAGTAGGCGACAGAGCCTGCAGCGGTATTTCGGCCTGCCTAATGAGGCTGTATGAATGTTGAGGCCAGGACAAGTACAGGCAATAGTAGATTGGGTTGCTGACAGTGCCTCCGGTTCCTTCACATTGTCTCCCACCCAGTCTCCTGATGAAAGTTCAGAGTTGGCACCTGCAGCTGATGTCCATCAGTCTTTCACCTCACCCCCTTGCCAATCAGTCTGAGCCCCAAATCATGCAGCAGTCTCTTCTGCTTTTTGATGACTGTTAGCAGGATTTTCCAGGGCCATCCACCTAGCCCTGCCCCAGAAGTGGAAGAGATTGTGTGCACTGATGCCCAACCACTTATGTTTAATGATGAGTACATGGGAGGACCATCGCAGCACGTCTTGGGTGATGACGAAACACAGGTGCCAACTGCTGCTGCTTTTGCCATTGTGCAGACCGACAAGGAGGGCATGGGCAAAAACTGGGTGGAAGATGATGTGGAGGTCCTTGACCCCACATGGAATCAACGTCATGCAGGTGACGAGTGTAGTTCGGAGGAGAGCCAGAGGCTCCCTTAAGAATTACCCCGAAATACCAGAGCTGCTGCAGAAAGTGCGGGCCGTCTGTGCGCACTTTCGGCGTTCTCACCCTGCTGCTGCTCGCCTGTCAGCGCTGCAGCGTAACTTCGGCCTTTCCGCTCACCGTCTCATATGGGACGTGCCCACAAGGTGGAACTCCACCTTGCACATGCTGGCCAGACTGTGCGAGCAGCAGCAGGCGATAGTGGAGTTTCAGCTGCAGCATGCACGCGTGAGTCACTCTGCGGAAAAGCACCACTTCACCACTAATAACTGGGCCTCCATGCGAGACCTGTGTGCCTTGTTGTGCTGTTTAGAGTACTCTACCAACATGGCCAGTGCCGATGACGCCGTTCTCAGCGTTACTATCCCAGTTCTAGGCCTCCTTAAAAAAACGCTTCAGGCGATGATGGAAGAGGATGTGGCACAGGAGGAGGAGGAGGAGGAGGAGGAAGAGGGATAATTTCCAAGGCTTTCAGGGCAGTCATTCACAAGTGGCTACGAGGGTGGGTTCCTGCACCAACAAGCGCCAGGTACACAATTGTCCGGCAGCAAGGGCACAGTTCTGGAGAATGACGAGGTGGAGGATGAGGAGGAGATGGAGGAGGAACCATGTTCACAGCAGGGTGGCACCCAGACCAGCTCATGTCCATCACTGGTGCGTGGCTGGGGGGGATACAGAGGACACAGACGATACACCTCCCACAGAGAACAGCAATGATCGCAGAGTTTCCCACATTTTAACTGGTGCTGATTACTGGGTGGCCACCCTGCTGGATGCCCGTTACAAGGACAACGTGCCGTCTTTAATTACCTCACTGGAGCGTGATCGTAAGATGCGCGGGTAGACACGCTGCTGGTGGCATTCCCACTTGGTAGCGGGGGTACGGTGGAAGCACAAGGCGAAGGCAGAGGAGGAGGAAGAGGTCGCTAATGCAGCCGGGGCACCGCCAACACCTCGGAAGGCAGGGTTAGCATGGCCGAAATGTGGAAAAGCTTTGTCAGCACGCCACAACAACCAGCACCACCAGCTGAGATGGAACGTCTTAGCAGGAGGCAGCATTTCACCAACATGGTGGAGCAGTATGTGTGCACACGCCTACACGTACTGAATGACGGGTCTGCCCCCTTCAACTTCTGGATCTCAAAATTGGGCACATGGCCTAAGCTTGCCCTTTATGCCTTGGAGGTGCTGGCCTGCCCTGCAGCCAGTAGACATGGGAGCCGTCAAAAAATTTGTTTTGTTTCGTTCCGTATAAAAAAAAATATAGTAATTTGTGTACGACATTTAATTCAGATTCGTACGAAATACGAATTTCGTACGAATTGTTAATTTGGATAACGAATATCTACGAATAATAACGAATTGTAAATTTTAAACGTTTCTGTTAATTTGGATAACGAATATCGACACTCTACGAATAATAACAAAATTATCCGAAAAGGTATTAAGGTTACATAACACAAGTCCATTGTCTATTGTTCACAAAATTTCGTATTTCGTACTTCCTCTGAGTGATTGGTGAACAATAGACAATAGACTTGTGTTATGTAACGTTAATACGTTTTCGGAATAATTTGTTATTATTCGTAGAGTGTCGATATTCGTTATACTGAATCTCGAATTCATTCGAATCATTCGTTATATCCGCTATAATTTCTTTTGTATTAGTTGAAATTCGTTATTTGGTAGTTTGGATTCGGATAATTTGGATCCGAAATTCGTAAACGAAATTTCATACAGAATTCGTATTCGTAAAAATTCGTAATTCGGACGAATGTACGAATTTCAAAAAATTCGTACGAATTTCCGATTCGTACGAAACTAATCACACATGTCTAGCAGCCAGTGTATTTTCTGAACGTGTATTTAGCACGGCAGGGGGCGTTATCACAGACAAGCGCAGCCGCCTGTCCAGAGCCAATGTGGACAAGCTCATATTCATTAAAATGAACCAGGCATGGATCCCACAGGACTTGTCCGTACCTTGTGCAGAATAGACACGTATACCGGTGTTCTGACAAAAACTGTGTGGCCATCGGATAGTGTCCGGCCACTTACTGCGCAGGCGCAGCGCTTGCACAGTACGGAGGACAAGGAGATTCACAAAATCTCCAAAGATGAACGGCGCCTGCGCAGTGAGTGCAGGTTCAAGCCCCACCATCCAAGTGGACATACGGTAGCACATAGTAACAGGGCCCCTCACGGGCTCTCTTGGCTAGGCTTCAACCTCGGATGATGTGGCTTTAACATGGACTCACCGCGCATCGTCTTCGGAGAGTTTCGAAATCCCCTTGTCCTACGTACTGAGCAAGAGCAGTACAGGGCAGACATTATGCGACAGGGGACAGAATTCGACACATCACCACCACCAGCCTTATCCAGCCATTGTTGTATTTTTGAACCAGTGTTGGCGACCTCGTCCTCCTCCACCGCCGCTTCCACCTACACCGCCACATCCACCGCCACCTCAACCTCCTACTCCATATGGACCTCGTCCTCCTAGGTCAAGATTATAATTTTTTTATTTTATTTTCCCACTATCTTATCCATTAAATTGAATAATTTTTTTCCAGAAAGGGCGTATTCTGGGGCATTCCCACCATATGTGCGGCATCGTGCCATTGAGTTTCTGAGGTTCTTAATGACTTCCTGTACCTCTTCTGCTGAGAAGGGGGCCTCCAGCATATTTATTTTGATTTTTTATGTTATTTTAAGTTATTTCCCTATCCACATTTGTTTGCAGAGCACTTGCCATTTGCAGCCCTCTAGCCCTTTCCATTACTTTTTTACAGCCATTTTAGTCTTCAAAAGTTCGGGTCCCCATTGAGTTCAATGGGGTTCGGAGTTCGGGGTCAAGTTCGGTCCTGAACCCGGACTTTTTTCCGAGGTTCGGCCGAACCCGAACATCCAGGTGTCCGCTCAACTCTACCAGTGAGTCAATAATAACACCAAAATGAACAGTGAGCGAAGTCCAAACTAAATAGTGGTGTTATTATTGACTCACTGGATATCCTATTAGGAGAAGCAATTCACTTTTGGGACAATTTTTTTATTATATTTTTTATGAGTATAATTTATTACAAAAGTATGTTTGAGAGTAGCGCAGCTCTATTCACCACCAGTGTGACTGTGCAAAACTGAAAGTTGCTGAGAGAGAGAGACTTGCAGGCTGTCGGGCTGCATCAGGGAAGTGCTGTGTTTTTTCCTGTGTTTTTTGCATGTTTGCTTTGCTTTTTATTCATGCAGTGCATTTGCTTTTGATATGTGTGATGGACAAAAATTATTGCTAACTAATTGGAAGAAAGCAGGTTCAGGTCCACATCCCCAATACAATATGTAAAAACAGGGTTCCTCAAAGAGTGGGACTTTAGAGGACCATGAACAGTCAGAACAATAGGGGATTTATAAAAAAGAATTACAAATTTATTACAAAGAGTAAATGACATAATGCAAAAATTGAATAAAACTAAAACGCATGATGTAAGAAAGCAGTCCAAAGACAGACAGCTGGAAGTGGCCCAACGCCACGCCCCTCAGGGGCTCATGGGGGCCAATCCTGGAGTGCTATCTAGGAAATGCCAAAGGTGGATTTTATTCATCATGGCCACTATATAAAAGCATTCTGGTCTAATATGATCCCTGCTTCATTCTGGAGACATATGGAACCGCTGTACCCATGACATCTGTTAGGTAAGATTCAGTGCTGGGGTTTGCTGACATCAGTCAAAAGAGCACAGTACCTTTCGCAATGATGGGATAATTTTCCCTGTGTAATATAAATGCCTACTATTTTTGATTTTAGGTTTGGCTGTTGACTGTTTAGCCATTTCCTCTACACCTGGTGTATTAACCTTAAAGCATGGAATGCTTTCATAGTTTCATCTGTGGTATAACCCTGTCTCATCTCTAGTGGCCATTGCTAGGTGGTTCGGGTCTTTGAAAAGAATCTCTGCATTGTAAGATATAACTCGTAAATCTCAAAGCTATAGGTAAGCTAATTAGAGATGAGCCGAACACCCCCCGGTTCGGTTCGTAGCAGAACATGCCAACAGGCAAAAAAATTTGTTCGAACACGCGAACACCGTTAAAGTCTATGGGACAGGAACACGACTAGTCAATAGTGCTAATTTTAAAGGCTTATATGCAAGTTAATGTCATAAAGTGTGTCATAAAGGGACATGTATCAATGCAAAAAAAGTTTTAAAAACTGCAGTTTTTTCGGAAGCAGTGATTTTAATAATGCTTAAAGTGAAACTAAATATTGATATGCGTGATGGTGCTTTAGAAAGCTAAATGGCATTCAGTCGGAGTGTACTTTTAGTATCACTGTCTTTGAATGAATGCCACCCTCCATTTCTTGAGTGATGCTTACTTGGTTCAATAATGACTTTTTTTTTCACAATTGGTTTTAAGCAATTTCTATTTCTCTCATTACGGGCTTACCTTGACTCCAATACTCACACATGATCATACATTTGTCAGCTTCCACTAATTTGAAGCTGCAAACATAGACATGTCTTGTATGCTATGCTACAGACTCCCATATAGAGCTACAATTAGAGGTCACTACGAGACCCTCGTACTGGAATGCCTTAAGGGTCTATAAGTTTTTTTTTTTTTTTGTTGTAGGGTCTATGAGTCTTTAAGTTTACTTTGGTTTAGTAGAGTGCAGAACAGAAAAAATTGTTTCTTTTAGTTTTGTATATTCTTTATGTTACTAATTTAGTTTCATTTCAGAATTTGTTTAGTGTGGTTTTGGAATTCCTAAAAAATTTCATTTTTTTTTTTTTTTAAATTTTGTTTAGTAATTTTCTAACAAAATCCACATTTTTTTGAACGATTTGAAGTCGGATAGGTCGGAAAATGTTCGACCGATTTGAATTCTGTGTGAAGAATAGCTGGTTGTTAGGCTGCAGACCGGCTGGGTATTAGCCACAAGCAATTGTGACCTTCCATAATAGGAGGTCCCCATCAGCTGGTAAGCGAACATTTTTTGCGGTGGAGGTTGCACTTTTATCCTTGGTGGCGGAGGCTAACACCCTTTTGGAAGGACACCTATTTCGTTTGGACTTCATACACTGTTAATATTGATGTTATTAATGACTCACTGGCTATCGTATTAGGATAAGCCATTCACTTTTGGGACAATTTTTCAATCCTATAATATATAGTATAATTTATCACAATGTATGTTTGAGAGTAGTGCAGCTCTATTTATCACCATATTTAATTACTGTGTATATCTCGCAGGAGAGTTTCTGCTTTATTAGGATTTGTATTTTTAGCACAGTTTTTTCTTTTATAATTCAAAAAAATACCTTTTCTCTGATGTACTATCATGGGCCAGAGGTATCATCCACTAGAACAATAATAGGATGTACCTTCTCATCAGAGAATCTGACCTCTTTTGGAACTGTATCCTGGTGACTCATAGGTCAGACTTTTAGGGAGATGAATCAGTATCTTGACCCTCTGTTCTCTGGGCTCAGGTGTGTCTTAAGTAGAAGGCTCCATTACAGGCTCAAGGGTTATGGGGAAAGTACTTCCACCTCACTGGCCTTTTCAACAGATGTCTCCACCTGTTTCTATTTCTACTTTGACTCATACATTCGGGTTCTCAAAGAGAGGTAAGGGGTGGTTTCCTGAGTTGGTCCACATAATCTTTGTGGGTCGCAGTTGATGTGCAATCAATAATGATGCCGAAGACCAAACTCATTGGCAGTCGGGCCTTTCTCCTAAACTTGAGAATATAGGAATAGTACCAGGTCATATCCAAAGACATGCAGGTAGGTTAATTGTCTTCTGTCCAAAAATTGGCCCTAGTATATGAATGGGGACCTTGGATTGTGGGCTCCTTGAGGGTAGGGACCGATGTGAGTGTGCAATGTACAGGGATAGGGACATTGTAGACACTCAGGTTGAACTGGATGGACTGATGTCTTTATTCAACCTTACTAACTATGAAATTAGTAAAATATGGTTGTCTTTATTGTTGTGGGCACGTACAACCACTAAAATGTATCTTCCCAAATTCCGCTTCTTCTCTGTGGCGAAAGTCCCGAGCATGTTAAGGAGAGTGTGATTTAACCCTGCTGACTGTGGGTCCCCTTGTGGATGATAGGGGATTGTCCCTGACTTCAGAATCCCCAACAGGTCCAGCAACTGCTTAAAGCGGGATTCCACCCTAAAGTGGAACTTCCGCTTATTGGAACCCTCCCCCCTCCGGTGTCACATGCCTCTTCCTGTCCCGCCGTGCTGTCTGCTGGGACACACATAGGTCCCGGAGAGAGTGCGGAGCATTCCTATTGCATTGCGTGACTCGCGCATGCGCAGTAGGGAATCGGGAAGTGAAGGGCGAAGGCTTCATTTCCTGATTCCCATACCCAAGATGGCGGCGGCAGCATCCGAGGACCGAGGGACGGTTCGGCCTCGGGTGCCGACATCGCTGGACCCTGTGACAGGTGAGTGTCCTTATTTTAAAAGTCAGCAGCTGCAGTATTTGTAGCTGCTGACTTTTAAAAAAAAAAAAAATTTCGCCGGACTCCCTCTTTAATGAATCTGTTTTCAAAGTCTCTGCCATGATCTAAATGGATCATTTGAGGCAGTGCATAATGGACAAAGAATTTTGGCACTAGTTGAAGCAATTTTTCACCAGGAAAGCCTAGGCATAGCAGATGAAGTTGTCACAAGGATGCTCACTTGTATCGGACTCCAAGGACAGAATATCAGTGCACACCACCTTCATTTAACCTTGACATTGGAGGGGGCCCATTGAGGATGCTCTGGAGGATACAGCCTTCCTTTGTATACATTGTAGACAGGAATTGCAGTAGCTCTCAACTTCGGTCCTCATACAGGATCACCCTGAAAGCAGACCAGAATGTCTTTTCTCCACTCTGCACTCTCCACAGGAAGTTGCTTGATCTACTTTTGTGTCCAGTAAAAATACTCCTTGGAAGATTTGAGTTTAGAGGCTGTATGGGCTTTAATGGTACTCACATGCAGGGCTGCTGATATGGCCGGGCCTGGTACAACAGGGCCGGTTGTACTGCCCTATCAGCTGCATAGAGGGGCCCAGCCAGCATTACAGCTCATTGCTGCATTACATTTTTTTTTTTTTTTAAATCGAGCTTGGTAAACTTCTTCCCCGCTCCTACTTGTTTTATGGAGCAGGGTTATACCATTTTCCTGGGCCCCATTAGGTCAACAGAGGGGCCCAGGTGCACACAGAGGAGGGACTATTTCTTAATTTTCTGGAGTGGATGTATATCATTCCGACTGCTACTCAATTAGTCCCGGCCGGCCGAGTGATACTTTGATTCTCCGCCCGGCATTCTCAGGTGCTGAGATGCGAGGAGGCTGATGGAACAGGAAGGAGAGCGTGGCTGCAATGGACACAGTGAGTGAAGAATAAAGCATAGAATCCTCACTGTGTCCTTTTTTATAATATAAAAGCAGGTTATCATTAGCATTACAATAGTCTTCACAGGCAGCACAGCTCTGTGTCTCATGACTGTTGACTTTGTTATGGCTGTGCTTTGTTACAGTCTGTTACAGTGCAGCTATAAGTTAACAAAGTCAGCAAACAGCCATGTGACATATAGCCATGATAGAGCCCCCTGCTTACTGTGCTGTCTGTGACTGTAATGCTGATGAGCTGCTACTTTACACTTCAGTTGGGTGAGCATTAAACATGTGCAGTGGAGCTGCGTTTTATCCCCCCCCCCCAAAAACAAACCCGACGTACCAGTACGTCGCTGGATTGGAAGGGTGATATCTCTCTATCATTACTGTAGCAATGACCGAGATATCATTTTTTAGCCCCAGTTATTCTGCACAAAGTATAAAAGTAATCCTATTGCCCAAAAAGCCCCTGGATTACTTTTACTGGCAGTGGAAGGGGGTCCCCGCACTACCTTTAAGATGCAAGTAGTAGCATTCGCTTCCTGGGGCACAGTGAGAGGGATGGATGCCGTTCCTCCCACTGTGTGACACCAGTGGGAGGAAACAAGCCATTGAACAAGCATCTGATCAAACCAATATTGGTTTGATCACATGCTTTGGAGGTCAGAAGACAGATATGTGGTCTAAAAGACCCCAGATCTCTCCATAAAGAGGACCTGTTATGGCCCTGCTATCATGAGGGATGTTATTACATCCCTTGTAAAAGCAAAATAAAAAGAAGGGTACAAAAATAAATTAAAGATACAATGTAATTTCTTAACAAAATTTAATTAAAAAGAAATGTAAACTGCTCCAGCTTCTTTGTGCTTATGCGCAATTGCAAACGCACATGTTGGCCCTGCATGCATGTGTAGACGGCAACAAACCTGCATTTTGTTTTGACCCGAGGTTAGGGGCGGGGACAGGGGTGGGGTCAAGGACATAGTCGAAGGGGGCCCCATCACGTAGGCTGTACAGGGCCCCATAATTTCACGGCCCCGCTTTCACGGACAACAACACATGAATAGTCTAAAAATATTATTTTATTACAACGATCAGATAAAACATACACAATGTTGTACCAAATTAAATGCACTAAGACAGCTCCCTATTTAGTGGATAGTTACACAGTGATTCCAAAAGCTGGTCTATCATTGAGTTTATCCGTATCTTCTCAAGACACAATGACAATCATAATAGAGAAGATAAAGTACAATATGAATAATTCATGTTTGGACTTGAATATCCAGGTATGGAGTTGTGTAAAAGCTTACCCATCACCCATGGAGGTTAACAACGTGGAATGCCAAGAGGCATGTCCCTTGGCATGATTAAAATTCCTAAAAAAAAAAAAAAAACATTTGGAAATTTTTTTTTTAACTCCCCTCTAAATGCCTGTTGCTAGGGGATCCCTCGTAGTCTGCCTACTTCAGTGCCTGGGCTAAGTGACATCACTTCCCCTCGGTGCAGTCAGTCATATGGGACACGTGACAGGTCCCAGATGACTGCGCGGCCAATCGTGGCGCCACTCGCGAATGCCGGCGCCACCGAGTGGAGCGGGGAACGAGCGAGGCTTCGTTCCCCCGCATCGCTGGACCCTGAGACAGGTAAGTGTCCAATTATTAAAAGTCAGCAGCTGCAGTATTTGTAGCTGCTGACTTTTAATTTTTTTTTTTAAGGGGCACCCCACTTTAACCTAGGAACTGTGAGCCACTATTGAGGATCATTTCAGTGAGAGTTACCTTTAAAGCGTAACTCCACTTTTGTTGAATAAAAAAACATTCCCCCTGGGTGATCTATTTACATTGCAAGGATTATAACAATATTTGTTGCAGATTCCAAATTTTTGTTATTCTGAATAATTTCAAGAGTATTTGTCTGTGCCTCTGTACTGAGTGGGTCTAATGGGAGTGGTTTCATAATTAACTGTCAGGTGTGCAGCTGCTGGGCACTAATAAGGAAAACTGCTGGGCCTGCATCCCTTTAGATGTGCTCCTATTGCAAGTATCTCTCCAAAAATGACATTTTTGTTGCAGGGGATGCCTGAAATCTGACTTGTATCTTAGGCAGATTTCTGGGGAAATTGGTGAGCCAATCACACAGCAGGAAATTATGTTTCTGGGGAGTGATCAGTACACACTCTGTTTACAGAACACCTCCAGGTAGCCATATTGCAATGTATTCTCAGAAAATTACAGTGGCTGCAGATTGAAAAGGAAAGGTAATTTATAATAACATTCAATTACAATATGATTAGTGTCGCAATTATATGTGCTCTATTATTTTTTCTCTATTTGCTATTTTTTTCCCCCACGAAAGTGGAGTTACCCTTTAAGATCTATGGAACCTTGACGTGGTGTGGATTAAAATGCAAGGTTAATGTTTTGGTCTTTTAGTTGTTTGCTCTGGTTCTCTTATTAAACATTTTATACCTAATAGGCAGGATTCATGGGCCCCTTGCTTTAGTGCTCCCATACCAGCCAGGAGATGTGCCTCTTCCACATGCTGTTAACCTTCATAGGTGATGGGTAAGCTATTACACAACTCCATACCTGGATCTTCATGGCTAAACATTAATTATCAATATTGCATAGTTTCCCGGGATTTAGACCTTTGTTTCGCTTTTAGCATTTCCCAGGAAATGTCCCAGGAAATCTGTGTCTTCCATTTTTTTCGCTGCTGCTGTTGGAAAGGTCAATTTCTGTTGGCACCCTTCTGGCAGGCTCCACCTCTTGTTTGTTCTCCTCGGCAAGTGACTTGTGTTACACGAGAGCTGTTCTACTGTAATGGCGGCGGAGAGTCCGCTACTGGGACACCTGATGAAAGGGGGGCTCCACTGGGGGACACCTGATGTAAGGGGGGCTCCACTGGGGGACACCTGATGTAAGGGTGCTTCACTGGGGGACACCTGATGTAAGGGGGCTTCACTGGGGGACACCTGATGTAAGGGGGACACCGCTGGGGGACAGCTGATGTAAGAGGGACACCGCTGTGGGAACCTGATGTAAGGGGGACTCTGCTGGGACACACCTGCTGTAAGGGGGACTCTGCTGGGACACACCTGCTGTAAGGGGGACTCTGCTGGGACACACCTGCTGTAAGGGGGACTCTGCTGGGACACACCTGCTGTAAGGGGGACTCTGCTGGGACACACCTGCTGTAAGGGAGACTCTGCTGGGACACACCTGCTGTAAGGGAAACTCTGCTTGGACACACCTGCTGTAAGGGGGACTCTGCTGGGACACACCTGCTGTAAGGGGGACTCTGCTGGGACACACCTGCTGTAAGGGGGGCTCTGCTGGGACACACCTGCTGTAAGGGGGACTCTGCTGTTGTCCATGTGAGTACCATTAACCACTTGACCTCCGGAAGGTTTACCCCCCTTCATGACCAGGCCATTTTTTGCAAAATGGTACTGCATTATTTTAACTGACAATTGCGTGGTCCTGCGACACTGTACCCAAATACAATTTTTGTCCTTTTTTCCCCACAAATATAAATTTATTTTGGTGGTATTTGATCACCTCTGGTTTTTATTCTTTGCGCTATAAACAAAAACAGACCACCAATTTTGAAAAAAAAAAAAAACAATATTTTTTACTTTCTGCTATAAGACATACCCAATAAAAAAAAATGTAAAAAAATCGAATTTCTTCATCAATTTAGGCCAATATGTATTCTGCTACATATTTTTGGTAAAAAAAATCCCGATAAGCATATGTTGGTTTGCGCAAAAGTTATAGCGTCTACAAACTATGGGATATGTTTGTTTGTTTATTTTTTACAATTTTTTTTTTACTAGTTACGGCGATCGGTGACTTATAGTGGGACTGTGATATTGCGGCGGACAAATTGGACACCTAACTGACACTTTTGACACTTTTTGGGGACCAGCAACACTAATACAGTGATCAGTGCTAAAAAATATACACTGTCACTGTACTATGACACTGGCAGGGAAAGGGCTAACATCAGGGGCAATCAACGAGTTAACTGTATGCCTAGGTTGTGCTTACTCATTGTAGGAGAGGTGCTTTGACTATGGGAAAGCAAAGTGGATGCAGTTTGAAAAAAAAAGTTTTAGTTAATGGACAAAAAAAATGAGCAAAAAAAAAGTCCCCTGTAAAATAATAGCAAGATGTGCTAGTATGCATTGCATACTAGCACATTATGAAAGATTTACCTTAGAATACCCTCTAGCAGTGCACTGTCAGCGCTGACAGGACTTCCATCTTCACCGGTCTCCCTTCCGGGTTCGCAGGCTTCAATTGTTTGACTGGTGGAGCCACAATGACGTCACACCCACGCATGCGCGTGGTAGTCACGGCCGCGGAATGGCTCTCTCAATGGATGGCACGCTGTCCATTGTGAGCACAGTGTGCATGTGCAGGTGATGTCATCAGCTGCTACTATAGTAAATATCTCCTAAACAGTGCACGTTTAGGAGATATTTACTGTACCTACAGGTGCTTACCTGTAGGTACAAGTAAACAAGGTAGGCTTTACCACTATGATTAACATATGGCTTGTGTAGTAATTTTATATGCTATCTTATTTATTTATTTTCGCTATATTTTTTTTCCCACAAAAGTGAAGTTATCCTTTAAGAAAGCTCCTTGTGAGGCTACCAAAAGCCTTGAGAAAGGTGGACACACCCCTGAAACACATTGCCTAGAATTGCCCTAGGTTACTGTGTGAGCACAGGAAGTGGGTGGGTACACATGTAAGCTGGGCTCTAGCTGCTGTCATTGGGGTGAGTGCATTTCTGGATCCTGGTCAGCAATTTGGAGGTGGAGTAGGAGGACTGAGCAGTCATCTAGCAAAAACCACTGGCCCCAGTGATTGCATACCTCTGTATGGTTGTGTCCAAACTCCTTTATCTATACTAGAATGTGAGTGCAATGGCACATCTGGTATTATATGTACTAAAGAGTATTTATTTGCACTAGATCTGTGCACTTCCTTCTCCCTGTTTCTGTTACACACTCCTGTCCTTGCCTTTCACACTCATAACATGCACTATTTTCATTACACACTCCTGACCCCTCCACTCCAGACTGTAGCACACTGTGCGTCACACACTCCTGAGCGCTGCACTCCATGCCCTGGACTGTACATTATCAACTCTTAACCTCTGCACCCTGGACACTGTGCTGTACATTTCATACTCTGACCTCTGTACGTTACATATTCCTGTCCACTATTGTTCATTAGACATGTGCAATTCGTTTAGTTATGAATTCGTTTTCCGTTCAAATTCGTTATATTCGTTCATTCGTTATCGTACGAATGAACGAATGATTTGCTAAAAATTCTAACGAATAACGAATTATCGAAAAACAAACGAATAAGAAAAACAACAAAAAAAAATACGAAATAATTAAATTAGAAACAACGAAACTACGAAAGAATGAAAATCAGAAAAACAAAAACAGAAACAACGAAAATCAAAATGAACGAAAAAATTCGTACATTTGTAACTTTTTTTTTTTTTTGTTGATTCGTAATTTTCCGTGTCTCTTACAATGTAATAATAGCATACACATTACATAAAATTATGAATTATGCTCCGATTACGAATCTACGAAAACAATGTTACGAAAGTACGAATAAATCAATCTTACGAAAGTACGAATGTAACTAAATCTACGAAAATACGAATGCGTCCGAATACAAAATACAACGAAAATACAAATTTCGAATAAACGAAAATTAGACCGAATACGAACACCGACCACTTACGAAAATACGAACGAGTCCGAATATGAACACCGACGACTTACGAATTTACGAATCGTTACGAGTCAACGGAAACGAACAGAAACAAAGCGAAACTAAGCGAATTTTTCTATTGTGCACATGTCTACTGTTCATGCAATGTGCTAATAGCCAGCATTTGCCACAAGTCCTAACAATGCCACTGCTCTCCATTGAGAACCATTTGGCAATCCTTTTTTCTAAAAAATAAAGAGGCATGCCCCTACCTTCCAAAGATACTAACTAGACCAACATTCCAGGTATATAAATGGAACTCCTTTGGCTAAAGGGGAAACAAAATAAAGCACCCCCGCTATGCTAATGCCAGCCTATGAAAAAAAGAGAAAAAAGCCCTAGTATTAAATACAAGAAGATTAAAATGCAGTGGGTTGGGGGAATTGCTGGAGGAGCATCATTTAAAATAATCACTCATCCTTATCGTTAAATGACAAAATAATCTTCTTTACCCAAACAAATAAAAATAAATCATATTTGGAAGTTTGCTTGCATTTAAAAGGAAAGATCCCCATCTAGTGGTCTTTTTACACATTGCAGATATAAAGCTTAGTGTAAGGATATAAAGGAAAATTTATTATCAAATACTTACCGTAATTTTCCTTTCCTGATGGACTCCATGGCAGCCTACGTGCGGGTTAACCCCGCCTCCTCTCCAATGCTATAGGACCCCTTTCAAATAAAAGAGCACTCACCCCATGCTACTACGTTCTGTAACTAGCCTCCTCAATAACCAATGGGTGGGAACTCCGTCTGCCATGGAGTCCATCAGGAAAGGAAAATTACGGTAAGTATTTGATAATAAATTTTCCTTTTTCCTGACAGACTCCATGGCAGCCTACGTGTGGGAAATAACTAGCCAAACCACACAGGGAGGGTATGCTTAAACAAACAGAAAATTTATTTTGTCCTATCCACCGATAGGATCTTACGACCAAAATCAACAGAAGACAGTGAGGCAGGCTCTATACAGTAATGAGACATGAAAGTATTGATAGAGGCCCAAGAGGCCGCTTTGCAGATGACATCTGGAGCCACATGCTGTGCCGCTGCCCAGGATGCTGCCATTCCGCGAGTAGAGTGAGCTGTCACCGCCTCTGGAGGAGCCAAGCCCTTAGCCCTGTAAGCTTGTTGGATGACCTGCACAATCCAAGACGCAATTGTCCTAGTCGAGGCTTTCTTCCCTTTATTAGCACCAGAATGAAGAATAAACAGGTGATCGGATCGTCTAAACGAAGAAGTGATGCTAAGATAGGACTTCAGGACCTCACCTACATCTAATGGGTGCATCTCAGAAGAATCCGGAGACCGGAATGTGGGTAACACGATTTCTTGGTTATCGTGGAACACTGATGTTACCTTCGGGTTCGAACCCAACATCGGGATGAGCACAACTCGGTCCGGGAAGAACGTCAAAAAGGGTTCTTTATGACCCAAAGATCCAATCTCTGAAACCCTCTTAGCTGAGGTAATGGCTATCATGAACGCTACTTTTGCCGAAAAGTCCTTCAGAGAGAGTGGGGAAGACCCCGTGGTACTGAGTCCAGATAAGTAATCCAGTACAAGTGGCAAATCCCATTTAGGGAACCGTGGTCTCCTCTGAGGTTTGAGTCTTGCCACTCCACGAAAAAATTGTTGAATTAAAGGATGAACTGCCCAAGATGTTCCTGAAAAGGCTGACAAAGCCGAAATCTGGACTCTGAGAGAGCTGATGGATAGCTGTAAGTCTAGGCCAGTTTGTAGGAAGGCAAGAATGTCTTGAATTTCCGGTTTTCTAAAGGATCTGCCCGAGGAGGAAGAGAAATCTACAAATTTTGCCCATATCCTACCGTAGACTTTATTTGTGCTTGTCCTTCTTGAACTCATCAGAGTAGAGATCACCCTGGAGGAGCACCCGAATGATTCCAGCCTTTCCCTCTCAAGAACCAGACCATCAGTTTCAACTGTGCCGGACAAGGATGAAGGACTGTCCCTTGGGAAAGAAGGTCTGGTCTGAGAGGAAGAGGCACCGGCTCTCGAAAACTGAGTTGGATCAGAAGTGGAAACCAAGGTCTGTTTGGCCAAAAGGGAGCTATTGTCGCTACTTCCACTTCCTCTGACTGAAGTCTGCGCAGGAATCTGAGTAGCACCGGGAGTGGAGGAAAAGCATATGCCTTCTTGAAGCTCCAATAATCCGTCAGGGC
This sequence comes from Lithobates sylvaticus, assembly GCA_028564925.1. Classification (NCBI taxonomy): domain Eukaryota; kingdom Metazoa; phylum Chordata; class Amphibia; order Anura; family Ranidae; genus Lithobates; species Lithobates sylvaticus. Next base: position 197,253,016 of record CM053036.1, read on the forward strand.
ATCTATCCCGAACGCCTGGCTGCACCGCCCCCGAGTGTAGAATTTCACTACCTTGAAGTTGCAGGGAGATGCGAAGAGATCCACTTCTGGAGTAAACCCCATGGACAGAATCCACTCGAATGTCTTCACATGTAGTGACCACTCGTTGTTGTCTAGTTGGTTGCGGGAAAGAAAGTCTGCCTGGGAATTCTGGACCCCGGGAACAAATACTGCCGAAATGCCTGCCAGGTTCTTCTGAGCCCAGGAAAGGATGGGTTCGACTTCCTGAAGGAGAGTGGTGCTCCGTGTGCCTCCTTGTCTCTTGACATAGGATACCGCCGTGGTATTGTCCATTCTCAGTAACACTGACTTCCCCTTCAGGAGGTGAGAAAAAGACTGGAGAGCACACCAGGCTGCTCGAAGCTCTAGCACGTTCGACCCAGGGATGACTAGCTGAGTGGCCCATTTGCCCTGGGCAAGGGCTGACCCGCATAGGGCCCCCCAACCGGCACCGCTGGCATCGGTCGTAACTGTGACCCAGGAGATGGGAGCGATAGAGTGGCAATTCAATAGGTTTTTGCGAAGAAGCCACCAGAAGAGGCTGTTCCTCATAGCCGTGGATATCCTGATCAACTGATTCTTGTCGCCTGACTTCCATTGACGGAGGAACCCCGATTGGAAAGGCCGTAACCTCCATAGTGCCCACTTGACCATCTGAGTCGTAGAGACCATTGTCCCTATGATTTCTAGGCACTGAGCAGCCTTCAGATGTGAGGCGTGTAGAGCCCGCGAGATCCTCCCCTGAATTATTGGAATTTTCTCTAATGGGAGAGAGATGGTATTTCTCACTGTATCGAACTGGGCTCCCAGATATATCAGCTGCCGAGATGGAACCAGATGGCTTTTCTCCAAATTCAGGAGCCATCCGAAGCTGGACAAGATGGAAATCACTTGGTCCCTGTGGAACAGTAACTGTTCTTTGTCTTGGGACAACACTAAGAGGTCGTCTAAGTAGTGGTAGAGACGTATGCCTTTTAGTCTGACCAGGGCCACTACCGCCAACAGCACCTTTGAGAAGACTCGGGGGGATGTTGTCAGCCCAAAGGGAAGGCAGATGAATTGCAGATGTTCTTCCCCGACTTGGAACCTGAGAAATTTGTAAAACTCTTTCTCTATTGGGACGTGAAAATAGGCGTCCTTTAGATCGATAGAGATCATCCAATCCCCGGGTTGGACGGCTTGTTGAATGGTTGACAACGTCTCCATTTTGAACTTTCCGTGCTTTATGAACCCGTTGAGGTAGGTCAGGTCGATGACTGGGCGCCAGGCGCCATTTTTCTTTTGAACTAAGAATAGTGGGGAGTATACCCCTTGAAACCATTCGTCTCTTGGAACATGCACTGCTGCCCCTTGAACTTTCAGTATGTCCACATAAGACATCAGTACCTGCTTCTTTTCTTCTGATGAAGGGAGTAGAGTGGATATGAACCTGGGGGGAGGTATACTGGAAAAGGCCCATCTGTGGCCTGACGACACTGTCTTGATGACCCAGTGATCTGAGATCGAGGCCACCCAGACGTGCCGGAAAAGGAGCAGACGTGCCCCTACCCGACCCGCCTGGGCGGGCGCGATCTCAAAAGGACTTTGCCGGACCCCGACCATCAGATGTCTGGCTCTTGCTGGATTTGCGGAAGGAAGATTGGCCTCTGCCCCAGTTTCTTCTAAAGTCACGACCCGGCTTGTAAGAGCGCGCTTCTCTTGAGCGCTCCTGGCTGCGTCTTCTATATTGAAACTTCTTCTTCCCCGACAGGCGCCTGTCCTGAGGAAGGAAACCCGACTTACCACCTGTGGCACGGGAAATGGCATCATCTAGTTTGTTTCCAAACAGAGAAGACCCTTCAAAGGGAATCCTGCACCAAGACTGCTTGGAAACTGGATCCGCAAGCCAAGGACGCAGCCACAAGGCCCGCCTGGCAGTAACCGATGATAACATAATACGTGCCAACAGGCGAATCAGATCAATGGATGCCTCCCCCAGGAAGACCGCTGCCAATTTTAGTTCTGCCGCAGCCGAGCTTCTGGCCAGCTCTTCAGATACTCCTTTCAGAAAGGAATCCACATTCTCCGTCCAGGCTTCCATGGCCTTAGACATGGTTGCTAATGCAAGGGCAGGCTTGCAGGCTAAACCCGCCAGCCCATAGATCCTCTTGACATCCTGGTCTATCTTCCTTTCGAGACCATCCTTGAAGGACACAGCGTCCTCTAAAGGGAGGGTGACATGCTTGGCTAAGCGCATTAAAGCCGCATCCACAGAAGGAGCATTCTCCAGGTGTTTGACCTCGTCTGCTTTAAAAGGATACAACCTGGCTGTCTTGTTTGACATAGAAGACTTTCTGTCTACCTTACTCCATTCTTCGTCAATGATGTCCTTTAGTTCAGTAAGGAGCGGAAAACTCGCTCGTTCTTTCCCCAATTGCTTAAAGAACTTTTTCTGCTTCGTTGGTGGGGCAGATGGTTCCTCCCAGTTAAGGGCTTCTTTGATCGCTTTGCTTAAAGGCGAAACCAGGGAGAAGTCGAAACCAACACTCTCTTCTTCACCATCAATTTCATCCTCTGAAGAGTCAGGCGAAGAGGCGTATGGCTGTGAAGGGCCTGCCATCTCGTGTGTATCCACGACCGGGGAGCCGGAACGAGTGGACTGGCTCTGAGTGCGAGGTGTTTCTACCTCCTTCATAGACTGCTGCACCAGGCGCCTTACTAGAGACTCCAAGCTCTGGCTTTCCGTCTCCTTTTCCCCAACCGCTTGGGCATAGCACTGGTCGCACAAAGACTTGCCCTCCGGGACTCGTGTCCCACATCCCCAGCAGGCTCTGTGATTAGAGCGGCTGTCATGGCGGTGGGAGCGGTGTCTTGAGGAGGAATTAGAGCGTCTCCTCTGGTGGTGAATATCCGATGGTGAGTCACGTCTTGATCTTGATGATGACTGATGCTGTGGTCTGGCAAGGTCTCTACTGGAAGGGCTGAAAAGAAAATGGGGGGGGGGGGGGGGGGGGAAACGCATCATGCATCAAGAGCGTAAGACAAAAAAGGCATAACAAAACCTTAAACCCCTCCCCTCAACAGCACATACCTTGTGCGTGAGGGCTGGCCACTTAAAGGCGGTGACTTGTCCATACCGGCTGGACGTAAGGGACAACAGGCGTGCGGTCTGCGGAGAAAGTCAGCAGATCCAATGAACTCCTCAGCCACTAACACTCAGTATAACATTTAAATGTATATATATATATATATATATTTTTCATAAAAAGAAAACCAAACAATTCCATCCAAAAAGAATATTCTAAATATACCATTATAAATTTCAAACATAAGTCTCTTATATATATATATATATATTTTTTTTTTTTTTTTTTTCAAATTAAATATAAATGCATTAATTAGTCACTTACCCAGGTGATGAAAAAACAGGCCAAGACCGATTCAGGCTCGTATGGTTGTGCTGCTCTGCTTCTGTTCATTGCACAGTGACAGAAGCTCCAAAGCAGCTTTTTAAAATCCCCGCCCGTGACGTCATCCACCCTCCTCCCCCCTGCGCGCCTGCGCAGAAGGGGAAATCCGAACGGCGCCTGTGCGGCCGCCGGAAAACTGCCGGACCGCGCATGCGCGAACCAAGCCTCGTTCCCGAGGAGGCTACTGCGCATGCGCGAACAGCGGAAACCGCCGCTACCCGGAAGCCACGGCGAGCTGGAGCGCAGAAGCGTTCCAGCCGCCATAAGGGGAAAATACAACGCTCTGCATGGTAGGGAAGTACACCAGACAAACACATACAACTAAGAGGCGACTGCCATGGAGATGAATAATATAAACCATCCAGACCTTGCCAGCCAGAATGCGTCCACGGTCCCTCAGTTATCCGTCCGTCAGGCATCCAGAGGCAACCACCCCACACCACAAGGGTATCAACGGGCCTCTCAAGCTACTCGCCCGCCCATGGCTGGGATCTGAGCTGCACCGCAAGGTATGCCGACATTTTCTGTGTTCATCCGACCGGACGCCCGTACATGTATATGGTCCATTGGAGGAGGACAAAAAAAGAACGTAGTAGCATGGGGTGAGTGCTCTTTTATTTGAAAGGGGTCCTATAGCATTGGAGAGGAGGCGGGGTTAACCCGCACGTAGGCTGCCATGGAGTCTGTCAGGAAAAATGTATTAATATAGCAGAGCACACTTTATCCCATAGGGTTTGAAACCGTCTTCATATTAAGTGTCAGTTTACAATATTAGACAACCAGTGTACCAGTGAACATTAAAGTGCCATAGCTGTATAATTTTTTTTTTGCAATTTTTGCACGCATAGTTGTAATGCTAATGGAAAGGTAAATGAATTATTGTTATACTACCATGTGCACACACAAACCATAATGTTATATTTACTAATAACTTAGGCTCCATTCACACCCATGCAGGTGCAACAGAGTGAAGGTAGCATTTTTTTGGACGATCTTGCTTCATTCGGCACATCGCATTTAGGGCAGCCTATTCAATTCAATAGACTGCCCTAGGCGCCAAAAAATTGCACAGAAGACGTGCATGACCATTTTTTTAAAATAATGTTGCAGCAAAACGCATAAAGTTACCATGCGTTTTGGCACACATGAAAATTAACATGTTGGCAAGGTGTTTTAGGGTGCCATTAAGATCTAAAAATATGGGACCGCCATGCCCCTGCAGAAGGGATGTGCCTTTTCTGTGCATTGTGGTAACGTGTGATTTTGTATTACCGCAGTACACAAATGTGAATTTAGCCTTACACTTTTAGTGTGATCTCTGTTCCTGTCTTTCATGACAAATTTGTGCTATGTTTGTCTTGTAGGATGTTTGTTTTAGCTGCACACAGTATTATATATTATCTGTTGAAAATCGACTTTGAGATGGATTTACCATGTCTTCAGGTGTGGAAACAAATATTTTTGCACAAATATATATGGATTTAAAGCATGAAGAAAATGCAATGACATTTTTTTTGGTAATCTATTACACTTCAGACAATAATAATAATGGATAATATTTGACAAACTTTTATAAATTAAAGCTATAAAATAAAAATTGTACATTGTGGCTATTGATCTTCTACTGAAAATGTCTCTGTGCCTACCATGGCATGAGTGCTTTAGAATGTTTACCCCTACTCAGGGGTGGACTGACCATTCAGCCACTCTGGCACTGCCCGAGGGCCCTGGGCCACTAGGGGGCCGCATCAGGGTTGCCAGCCTCAGTAAAACCAGGGACAGTATGTCAAAATCATTTTTTTTTACATCTGTCTCTGAAATGTCCCTTACCGACATCCTTTTGGTCTAAAAATCCCGAGATTATAGCTGCCCCACCTCTCCAGTACCTTCTCAGCCAATAGAAACATGTCTGTGTATACTGTGTGATTGTATACTCTGTGTGTGTATACTGTGTGGCCCCATAATCTCCTATTGCCTGGGGGCCCCATAATCTCCTATTGCCTGGGGGCCCCATGGGTGGTCAGTCCGCCCCTGCCCCTACTCTATTGAGTTCAGTGTCAAAATAAAATTGTTATGGCCGCTGAATAGGATACTACTCCTTACTGTTGGATTGCATAGTTCACCGAAATTTCAAAAGCAACTCCAGGCTTGCTGATCAGCACGTTACTAATGCTTTTCGGGGTAATCTACAATCATATGTACAAATGGACAGTTTGTTCATTTTATCTTTAATATGAATGTAACAGCCACGCTGTCCCTGAATTATGTGTAATATTATAACAACCTATAGACTATAATGTAAAATGATTCATTATGCAATTCCTCCTTTTGGCCAAAAGATGGGAATATGGAGATGTAGCATTTCCCCCCAGTGCTCAGCGCTGGGACAGTTGCATCGCTTACTGCCAGCAGAGTTGGATCACTTCTTTCAACAAGCAGAGCATTCAGGGACATGTAGTCCCACAGCTAGGACATACTGCAATCTTCAGCATTGACTGGACTACACTTACCAGAAAGCTGACAACTGAGGTGGATACTGGGAAGGAGATAAATTCCACAGTAAGGGACGGGCTCACTCTCTTGGGACATAGGACCTGCAGCTGGAGGAGTAAATGGTTAAGCTCCTCTGGTCGGTGTGAGCGGGCGCCATGGCCTGAAGAGCCTTTCTGCAAGTGAGCATTCGCCCTGAAGGCAGATCCTCAGCTGCTGGCCTCTCATTGGCAGCGTGGCTATCAGGGGCCACTCTCACTTGCACCCGTGTGGAGGCCGCTGAATCCCTGGGTCGTCAGTTTACCAGCCGGGCAGTTATGTACTGGGACATCCTAGCTTCACGAGTCTCAGTATCGTCAGGATTGGTGAGAGGGCACACTGTGTTTACAAAAACACTGCATGTAAACATCTTTATCCCATGTCTATAAATTAGAGATTTCAAAAGAAAAATGCCATTCTTTATTGTTGGTCGCCATTGCACGGCAATTCCCTTGGGCCCTTGTTAAGCTAGCTGAAGATGCGGGATATCTTCACCACAAGGAGTTTTTCACCTTCATCTGTCACTTAAAGGACATCACAGATAACATTACAGCACTTCAAGGGGAACTCTCCTACAAAAATTGTTGTTTAATAAACTGTTGTATTACTTCTGGGCCGTGGCATCAGGATTTTAAGGGAGCAGTTTCATACGGAGAGGTCATTTTCTTGCCTTTTATACCTGAGGTCATAGGTTCTTTCGGGTCCTACGGGTTATTATTGTTCGACTCAATTGGGATTTCTTTGCCTTGCATGCTCTTTTTGCATATTTACCCAGTTAAAAGTTTAACACAGTACGATACCCGTTTAAGTCATTCTTGTTCTAATTTGCTTTAAGAATCTCTAGTTAATTTGCTTGCTTTGTTAGTCTGGTGTCCTTTGCATTTGTGTTTGCAGTGATTTTTGTTTAACCAAGTGTGCCAGAGGGGCTGAGGTTGTTCTTGGGGTTGATGCACAGAACACAAAATTTTCAAGCAGCGCCTTTGGGGGTGGCGCTGCATGAATTTTAAATAATCTGTCACAGACAGTTTTAACAGGCATTGCACAAGTGTAGCGCTACCCCTGTGAGGCCCGCTGAAAGATGCTGCACCTCAAATGGTTCCCCTGACCTTGCAAGTCTTCCGACACCTCTAGCACTCTGGATCCAGACGTTTTTTTTGTAGGTAAATAAACTTGAATGCAAAAACACGATACAGGGGGTCCCCGACTTACAAACATCCGACTTACAAACGACTCCTACTTACAAATGGAAGGAGACAACAGGAAGTGAGAGGAAATCTACCCCTAGGAAGGGAAATTCACTCCTGTAAGAGTTAATATGGGAAAAGGGTGTCTCCACTGATGCTTTATCACCAGTCCATGCTTCCCTAACAACCCAACATTTTCAAAATCCAATTGTCATTGGGACAGAAGGTGAGGTGAAATCTTCTGAACAGGGGCACAGACAGCAAAACAAATGTTACAGGGGGGATAACCCTTCTCTATGTTATCTAAAAAACTTAAAAATAGATTTTTTGGCTGGAGCTACACTTAAAAAATGTACCTGTTCCGACTTACAAACAAATTCAACTTAAGAACAACCCTACAGTCCCTATCTTGTTTGTAACCCGGGGACCCCCTGTAATTCACAATAAACCAGTAAAGAGTTAGCTCGTACTCACGATTGGACTTTCCACCAACAAAACCATGGATTTGTTGGCTCAAACTTGTCTTGCATACACACGGTCTCACAAATGTTGGCCAACAATTATGAACGTGGGAACGCGGTGACGTACAAGACGTACAAGACGTACGAGTCGAGAAAAAGGAAGTTCAATAGCCAGTGCAGCTCCTGCTTGTTTCCGAGCATGCGTGAACTTTTGTGCGACGAACTTGTGTACACACACGATCGGACTTTCCAGCAATAACATTTTGTTGGCGGAAAATTTGAGAAAATGCTATCAAACATTTGTTGGCGGAAAGTCCGACAGCAAATGTTCGATGGAGCATGCACACGGTCAGACTTTCCGACAACTAGCTCGCACCCAACATTTCTCGTCAGAAAACCCGACCATGTGTACGCTGCAATACAGTTATTGTTACACTTTGTTACCCATTTAACCCCTGGACCATTTCATTTGGCTGGCCAAAGACCAGAGCATTTTTTGCGATTCGGCACTGCGTCACTTTAACTGACAATTGCGCGGTCGTGCGACGTGGCTCCCAAACAAAATTGACATCCTTTTTTCCCCCACAAATAGAGCTTTCTTTTGGTGGTATTTGATCATCGGTTTTTATTTTTTGCGCTATAAACCAAAAAATAGCAACAATTTTTATTTGTAGAAAAATAATTTTTTTCCTCAGTTTAGGCCAATACGTATTCTTCTACATATTTTTGGTAAAAAAAAAAAAAAAAAAAAAAAACGCAATAAGCATTTATTAATTGGTTTGCACAAAAGCTATAGCGTCTACAAAATAGGGGATAGTTGTATGGCATTTTTTATTTATTTTTTTAAATTTTTGACACATTTTTGGGACCATTATCATTTATACAGCAATCAGCGCTATACAAATGCATTGATTCCTGTGTAAATTACACGGGCAGTGAAGGGGTTAAGCACTAGGGGGCAGTGTAGGGGTTAAGTGTGTCCTAGGGAGTGATAACTGTGGGGGGGCGTGGCTATGTGTGACACGACACTGATCATCGCTCCCGATTACAGGGAGCAGCGATCAGTGTCCTGTCGCTAGGCAGAATGGGGAATTGCTCTCTCTCACACTCACAGAGGTCATGGCGGCACGTGTGCCCGCAAACCACTTCTTAAAGGGCAACGTACAGGTACGTTAATCTGCTTGTACGTGCGCTTTTGCCGACAAATATCGGCGTGAGGCGGTCGGCAAGCGGTTAAGAACAATTAAATGGATAGCCAACTGAAATCCCTTAGTGGTATGTAACCAACGGAGTTCAACCAATACAGGGTCTATGAACCAATACAGGGTCTATGAGGTAACATTCCTAAAGTATAGAAACAAATTTTGTGATTAGTAAACTGAGAAAGGCAATGTTGTCTGCAGGCAGTGTCCTTGGGTGTAAAGTGGATGGGCTAGTTCCCTCTCACCAGTTCCAGCAATATCCCACTCAAGAGAAATGGCGTAGGGATTTGGCAGTAGGCCTCTGCAGAATCTGGGCTCAAGGGACTGCGACCGACCCAGACGTCGCTCAGCCCTGCTCTCCCTTTCAGATGCTGCCCCAGGCGTTTCCCACGGATAGAAGCAAAGTAGGCTTCATGATTTCTTTACCATAAACTAAAACAGCAGCGCTACCAAAAAAAATTAATTAATGAATAGATATGCATATTTAAAGTCCAAAACAATAAGCAGTATCCAAGGTGAATAGTTGAATAAGACTGTGATAATGTTGAGAGCACAATTCAAACCAACATGTGTACAAGTGCTGACGAAGACCACCTTGTATCAACAGTGCACAGCCACCACATATATATATATATAAATGCGCTTACCAGAGGCAAGCTAAGGGAAGCCTGCGGCTAATACCCAGCCAGGGCCTTTTCCATAGGGAGTTGAGTCACACCACCGGTAAAGAGAGGCCTGGACCACACTTCAATATGGCTCAAAGATCAAATAACGGCCAGGGATTAAGAGGGATAATGCCCGAAAAATAGAAAGGAAAACTCCATAGTGCAGACTGAACCACATTAATTTAATGTAAAAAAGGTAATGCACTTACATTTGTGAAGAAAAAAACAGACATAATAGAAAACGGCCGGCCAACAAGCGAACACCTGTCACTGAGAGAGCGCGATGATGTCAGTACGTCCACCTCCCTACGCGAAGTTTCGTCATCAAAAGACGTCGTCTTGGGGATCCCATGATTTCTTTCCTTTCTGAGAGAGCCTTGGCTTGGGAAACCCTCTATGGGAGATGCAAAACCCTGTCAACCTGAGTTACCCTATGTTTGTGGCTTTGTTTAAAAGGATATTTGACATTCCCGCATCCTCCGATTCTGCTTCCAAGTGCCTCATGTCCATCAAACAGAGTATGAGAACTGTTGCAGATTACACCATTGAATTCCGTACTTTGGCAGCCGAGGTTGCTTAGAACAATGAGGCCCTCGTGGCTGCTTTTTCTCATGGTCTCTCTGATACCATCAAAGATGAGATAGCAGCCTGAGACATACCCACTGAGCTGGAGAGGTTGATCATGTTTGCCGTTGTCATTGACTCCAGACTCCGAGAGAGACCTTCCTTTAGGAACTCTTGCGGAGGCCTTCTTTACGTTTTGCTCCGAGCTTTGCAGTCCCACCCGTGCCTCCCTCACCTCCCATACCACCTGGTACCGAGTCTGCCAGTTAGGTAAAACCCATGCAATTGGGTTTCACATGTCTCTCTGCAGATGAAAGGGCCTTTAGGATGAGGGAGAGATTGTGCTTTTATTGTGACCAGGCAGGTCACTTCCTGAAGTCTTGTCCTACCCGTCCGGGAGAACGCTTGCACCTGAGGTCCTGTAGGGGACAGACCTTAGATGGCATTGTTTTGACCCCAGTTATCCAGAAGGATAAGCCCCTGGTTCTGGTGACCCTTTCTTGGTCTGAGTTGTCCATCGAGATAAGTCTCTAATCAACTCTGGTGCTGCAGGCTTGTTCATTGATGGTGCCTTTGTGTCTAAGCACCCGATTCCGCTGCAGCTTTGTGCCACTCCACTTGCCATTCTGACTATTGCCTGCCCATGTGACTCATGAGACTGCTCTATTGACCATGGCCGTAGGGGCTCTTCACCATGAGATAATCCAATTCCAAGTAATTTCCTCACCTCATTTCCCAGTGGTTTTTGGTTATCCTTGGTTACAGAGACTCAATCCCTCTTTTGATTGGCTTCGTGCTAAGGTTCTTTCCTGGTCGCCACAATGCAGGAGGACATGTTTTCAGAAAGTGGGTCTTGTGCACCTCTTCACTCTCCTCCCTGCCGGAGGAGTATCGTGAATTTAGCGATGTCTTTGTCTGTCAAAGGTCAAGCCGGTAGTTTGCCTTCACATCGGTCATATGATTGTGATTGACCTTCAACCTGGTGCAATACCCACTCATGGCCGGGTTTTCCCTTTGTCTATCTCAGAGGGCAAAGCCATGGAGGAGTATGCTGCCGACGCACTTTCTTGCGGATTCATCCGTAAATCCTCGTCTCCTCATGAAAAAGAGTGGTGAACTGAGACCTTGTATTGATTATAAAGTTCAATACAAAAACCAGGTTGGGGACAGGGTCTGCCTGTCATCTCGCAACCTCCGACTTCGTGTTCCCTCACTGAAATTCGCACCTTTGGTTTATTGGGCCTTTCCGTATTGTACGCAGGATTAACCCAGTGGCCTTCCTTCTAATATGCGTATTTTGAATGTATTTCATGTCTCCTTATTAAAACCTTTGGTCTGCTGCCGCTTTACCACCTCAGTGCCACGCCCTAACCCTGTACAGGTTGAGAACCATGAGGAATATGAAGTACAGTCCATTGTTGAAAAGGAACTAATGCGCAAAACCAAAGTGTACTGGATAAATTAAGGCATTTAAAGATAGGAGAAGCTGGCAAACATATATAAGTGTTCACACACAGAAAAAGCAATATGCATAATAAGTATGTGGCGCTAACTAGAATGTGTAGATGGATTAACACAATAAATAAATCTAAAACGTGTGTCTAATAATCCTGCAATGTAATAACAAACTAAATAAGAATGTAATGTAAACAACAATACATAATATCCAATAATAATATTCTAATGTAAAAAGTCCGATCGGATTATGTTGTCGGAAAATCCGATCGTGTGTGGGCTCTAGCGGACTTTTTCGTCCGAATTTCAAAATTGTGGTGATAGCTCCCTAATGGCCAAGCAGGCCATGGTTTTCCTTCCTGACCCAGCTCAGCTTCCGGGACCTGGCTGGAGACCCTCGGATGCGCGTCAGGAGTAATTTCCACCCTCATGAGCTCAAAAAAGGCAAGCACAATTAAGATCTATGGAAGAATATGGGCCAAGTTTGTTGAGTTTTCATCCTCTATGGGAAGATCATTCAGAAATCCAGGAATTCAAGACATTGTGGAATTCCTACAATCCGGCCTAAATCTGTCTCTGTCCATCAGCTCCCTCAGGGTCCAAGTCTCAGCCCTGTCGACTTTCTCCGGGAACATCATGGGCCATTCACCCTCTAATCCGGCAGTTCTTCCATGGGGCGGCAAGACTCAGACCCCAAAGACGGCTAAGATTCCCCAAGTGGGTTCTTCCCCTTGTTCTCGACTCAGTACTAGTACTGCGGGATCCACTCCACTTTTTTATCAAAGACCTTTCTGCAAAAGTCGCCTTCCTAGTAGCCATCACTTAGGCCAAAAGGGTCTCTGAGATTGGGTCCTTAGGTCATGGGGAACCATTCCTGACTTTCTTCCCAGACCCATCCCTATGCTCGGCTCAAACCCGAAAGTTACTTCCTCCTTTAAACATTCTGACTATTTGTTTATCCTGCACTTTTGATTGTGGCATGGATCGTCCAGTTCATCCAGCAGGCTTATAGGGCTAAGGGCTGTGCTCCTCCAGAGGCGGTGATGGCACATTCCACCAGGTGTATGGCTTCCTGGGCAGCCCGGCAAGTGGCTCCAGATGTCATCTGCAAAGAGGCCTTGTGGGCCTCCATTAATACCTTTTATGTCACATTATTGCATAGAACCTGCTTCTCTATCATCTGTGAACTTTTGTTTAAGAATCCTGTCGGTTAATGGGGCAAATTAAATTTATTTTTGATCAGCATACCCGCCTGTGTAGTTTGGCTAGTTATTTTCCACACGTAGACTGCCATGGAGTCTGTCAGGAAAACTGAAAATTTCCTATGAAGTACTTACCGTAATTTTCCTTTCCTGATGGAACCCATTGGTCAAGAGTTGGCTAGTTATGGAACGCAGTCTCTGGCTGTGAGCTTAAATTTATGGGAGTGAGGTCCTAGAGCCTTGGAGAGGAGGCAGGGTTAACCCACATGTAGACTGCCATGGAGTCCATCAGAAAAGGAAAATTACGGTATTTGTATTTGATAGTAAATTTTCTGTTATCTTGCTTGGTTGCTTAGAGGCGCTCTCACTCTACCCCCTCCCCCCTTTTTCCCTCCCTGTTGCTGTCTCTCTCCCTCTGTTTTTTGTAACCCTTATCTGACTGGTTGCTGGGGGAGTTACACTCCTTATTAGGCCTCATGCACACTGGACGTTTTTGGATGTTTTTTATAGCAGCTGTTTTTGGCTTCAAATGTTTTTTTCTACAGTCAATAAACTACCCATCATGTTATCCTATGTGCCCATGCACACATAGACTGTTATCAGCAGTTTTTGGCTGGGGTGTCTTATGTCTTTAAAAAAAACAAAAACTAGTGGGTTCTGAGAGGAGTTTTTCAGCTGTAAAAACTCTCTAACGTCAAAAAAACACTCAAAAACGCGGCTCATCAGCGTTTTTTGACGTTTTTGATCCATTGAAAAAAAATATATATAAAAACGCTGATGCGAAAAAACATAAAAACGTTAAAAAACGCTATTGCAAAAATGTTGAAAAACATTGAAAAACTCACTGCAAAGCTACTGGCGTTTTTATAACGTTATTTTACATGTCCAGTGTGCATGAAGCCTAATCAGTTGAAATTTGACTATAAATTATGTAAAAACTGTATTGGCACTCCCACTTTGAGTTGTCACTCTTGTGCTATCTTCTGTAAGAAAACTGACAGTGACTTTTTCTGCTGCACTGTATCAGGAACATTGGAGACAAAAAGTATTTTCATTCTTCCTCATGGTTTTCTACACTGGACTCATTTGAACTAAGCTTCAAGATCACATAACCACCAGAAAAACAAGATACCGGTTATTCCTGTTATACAACATAGATTCTCAGAAGCAAATCGAGATTCCAAATGACACTATTTTGGCCACATGTACACAGGGAGGCTGAAAATATGCCTGTGCCCAGTGTAAAATGAATGGTGTTTGCTTCAAACATGAACTTTTTTCTTAATCAACTTGAACTCTCTTCCATGCCAACTATACTGGAGAATCTTCTTCTTCAAGACTCGCCCCCAACACCTTATCTTCCTGATGTATGCTATTTTCTTCACTTAAAGTGGAGTTCCACCCAAAAATAGAACTTTTAAGAGAACGCTTTAAGGGAAGGTGACCCCCTGGCATGCCACGTTTGCTTTTTAGCTCCCACTTCCTCCCAGGGCACCGCAGCGCCGGAAGTAAGTTTACCTCTCCCCCTTCCTCTCGGCAACCATCTGGGACATGTCACATGTCCCAGATGATTCCCCGGCCAGTCACAGCGTGCAGCGTGGCTTGCACATGTGCAGTGCATGCCCGGCTGTAAAGCCACAGCCGGGCGCCCATAGTGGCAATGCCGGCACTGCAGAGAAGAGGGAAACACGAGCGGGGCTTTGTTCCCCCGCATCGTTGGACCCTGTGACTGGTAAGTGTCTGATTATTAAAAGTCAGCAGCTGCAGTATTTGTAGCTGCTGGCTTTAAATTTTTTTTTTTTTTTTAGTCGGAACTCCGCATTAAACTCACCCCTCTCTTCTAAAATACACAAACCAATAGTCAACAGAACTCAGCATCTCCCACGATTGGGATAAAGCATTTATTTTAACTAATCAACCGTCTCTAGTAAGTAAAATCCAATAATCTAGTTTCAAAACATATTTCTCCCTTTTGAGTAGAGCAAGATAAGGCGTAGTCCTTAAATTCAAGTCCACACTGGTCTTTGCAGTTCAACCATTAGTTTATACTTCTCTGACACTCACCCTTCTCTTCTGAAATACACAAACCAATAGTCAACAGAACTCAGTGTCTCTCTCTTACCTGAAGATTGAGAAAAAGCATTTATGTAACCACCTGATTACTTTGCACTTAAACCCCCCTCGTGACCAGACCAATTTTCAGCTTTTGGCGCTGACGCACTTGGAATGACAATTGCGCGGTCATACGACACTGTATCCAAATGAAATTGTTATCATTTTTTCCCCACAAATAGAGCTTTCTTTTGGTGGTATTTGATCACCTCTGCGTTTTTTATTTTTTGGGCAATAAACAAAAGAAGAGAGACAAATTTAAAAAAAAAACAATATCTTTTTACTTTTTGCTATAATAAATATCCCCAAAAAATATATAAAAAAACTTTTTTTTTCCTCAGTTTAGGCCGATACGTATTCTTCTACATATTTTTGGTAAAAAAAAATCGCAATTAGCGATTATTGATTAGTTTGCGCAAAAGTTATAGCGTTTACAAAATAGGGGATAGTTTTATAGCATTTTTATTAATATTTTTTTTTTTACTAGTAATGGCGGTGATCAGCGATTTTTATTGTGACTGCGACATTATGGCGGACACATCAGACATTTTTGGCACCATTGTCATTTATACAGCAATCAATGCTATTTAAATGCATTGATTGCTGTATAAATGACACTGGCACTGAAGGGGTTAACCACTAGGGGGCGGGGAGGGGTTAATTATGTTCCCTAAGAGTGATTCTTACTGTGGGGGGAGGGGACTCACAAGGGGAGGAGACCGATCAGTGTTTCTCTGTACAGAGAACACACCATCGGCTCCTCTCCTCTGACAGGACCGTTGATCTGTGTGTTTACACACACAGATCCACGGTCCCGCTGTGTTACCGGGCAATCGCGGGTGCCCAGCGGACATCGCGGCCGCTGGGCACGCGCATCGGGTGCCCAGTGACACGGCGAGCGCGCGCGCGCACTCCCTCGAGTGCACAGAAGGGGAGGACGTCAGATGACGTGCTCCTGGCACAACAGATCCGCGCTGTAGCCGTCATTTGGCTATAGCGTGGATCTCAGCTAGTTAAACTTAATAACCGTTTCTAGTGACTAAAACCCAATAAACTAGTTTCAGGATCATAGGTTTCAATCATTGTCCATGTTTCGGGTATGAATGTCCTTATATGTTCCACCAAATATACCTATCGGTATCAAATCTGTGTTGGAAACGTCAAACATGCCCTGGCACTATATTGCATTTCTGGTGGTCCTGTACCCCTATCAAAAAAATATTGGGACACAGTCCTTGTGATCATTACCAAAACTTACAGGCGCCACTGTTCCTGATACTCCCCAAACTTTGTGTGCTACTGGCCCCTTTAAAAACTATAATAAATTATTCAACACTGCAGTCTGTGAACCCATGACATTGGCACTCATCGCATGCTCCCTCCCTTCTAGTATGGGTCTCTGTATTAGACTTAATTTCCATAATGGAACTCCACCTGCCCACAAGAAATCAATAAACATTATTCCTATAACCAGATTCGTGTTCCATTGACAATTTTTTGGGCTGCTCAAGAATTCTACGACCATCTTTTAGTCTAACAGACCTATTTTTCCTAAGTTGTGGTTCTTAACACTTCTCAATGCTTCCCAATCCTTCCCTACTCCTTCTCCTTCCCCCAACCATCCCTCCTGCTATGTTTAATCTCATCACCTCATTCTCTGTCCTCCTCCCTCTGCCTTTGTAATTTCTATACTATTTTCTTACATCACTTTTTTTAACTTATATAGCCCTTATAGATATGAGCACACGACCACAACAATTACCATTGTAAGGCTCTCACTTTCCTATATACTGTATATTCTCTGAGAAATGTTCTCACTACTTCTCACTTTATACCTACCAGTTTATAGGTTATTTCCCACACCCAACCTGAATAGCAATGCTACTGGGAAGTGGCCGCAATATAATTTTGAGTCCAGCTGGGGTTCTGCAAATAAGTTTCTATCATTATTGTAATATGCCTATATGATGTCATTTGTACCCCTGCCCTTCCTTCTTTTTTGTACCCCTTGTTTTTTCTGTAAAATCAGTAAAACTTAGATTGGATGAAAAGGCTGAATATTAACATAAATAAAAGTTAAATTTAAGCAGTGACCTCTCTTAAAACATATTTCTTCCTTTTAAATAGAGCAGGATAAGACTTAGTCCTTAAATTTTTTTTTTTTTAAATCTGTGCACAAGGTGAGGAGATTTCACCCTACTTGCAAAATGACCATACAAGTCCAGACTGGTCTTTGTAGCTGAACCATTTGTATTACTGGGTCCTGTTAGTAAACTCGGCACAGGAACCATAGCTCCACTGATAATTTGAGCTCAACTTAGTGCAATCATGCTACTGATGGGGGAAGATCTTCAAAGCTTTAAATAAAACCTCACCACACCCCAAATGATTACATTTTTAGCGAGAGTTGCCCTTTAACATGCCGACAGATGAATGTTTTACAGTACTCAAAACCAAGCACAAAAGCAGTCTTACTTCCTTGAACTATATTCATGTCACATTCTAGTGAAACTGATGCAGATCAGCCTACAGTCTAAACAAGAGCATTAAATAATAGTTACTGACACATAATGTACTATACAACTTTATTGTGTTACATAAATTACATTTCTGATCATGTGGACAGTGCAATTTACATCAATTGTTATAAAAATGAAGGCATGGGAATGTCTTTTATGTAAAATAAAATTGTAAGGTATAAATTTGCACAAGAAGATAAAAAATAAATGTTGTTTTCCTAAACCCATTACTATTACTCTTAGTTACCTACTGAAAAAGCTAAAAAATAAAGATTTGTACAGTATACAAACTTATTGCTTGGTGTGAATTGTCTCTGTGGACATTAATGACCCATATTTCAGAAAACTCTTTTCACTTGTCATTCCTATTTCAAAACTTTGGAGTAAACACCAACATATTCCTTTCCTTAAGATTTGGCAGACTGGGTCAGTAAACTACATAGCAAACATCTTAAAAACCCATAGACCTTGCGCTGTTAGCTTTGAAAAAAATGTCAGTCTAATACTGGTCAAAATTAGTCACTTATGGCCACCAGATCACTCCGGGATGAAGAGACACTTCTTTTGTCACATGTGCACCATCTTTAATCCCATGGATCCCCTGTACTGGTGTCATTCCAGAAACCGGGACATAGCCAGATGGGCAGGTACAGTACATAAATGTTGGATCTGTCCAGCATTACATTGTTTTTTCACTACTTTTACTACATGCATTTTGTAACTCTTCCCAAATTCATCTTAGGTTTTAAAGATGAGCAAGGTCAGCTTGAAATAATAAACATCTGTTCTACAGGCCAATAAAATGTATTGTACACAGCAATGACTTTTCAGTTTCAAGCTGCATCAAGAAATAAATTTTTTCTCTTGTGTGCAGCTATGACAACATTTCTCCATATATAGGTCTTCCCAGACATTCCATGCTTCTAAAAGGAGGAAATATTCGGCTTTTGGGATTTTTGGAATTTTTTCCTAGCTGGGACTAATTCAAGTTTGCTGGTCATGAGATATTTGCTAAGGGAAAGATCAGAGTTCAAACAGTTATTGACTGGCTGGCTGTGCCTAAATGTCAAATGTCCCAAGCCTTGTTACCTGAAATTTTGTGACCAAATTTATAGAATTTGGTTATAAGACCAGCACTGAACATCAAGAACATATAGTATTTTGCAAATGTATGGATATAGTATGTGCATAACGAATATCCATTAGCCATTTCAACCCTTACTCAATCACCCCCACACCTAACCATATTTATGGGGGTTGTACAGGCAGAAGTTTTTTTTTATCTTAATGCATTCTAAACCTTTTGTGTGCAGCAGTTCCCCTCAGCCCCCCTAATTACCTGAGCCCCATCTCTATCCAGTGATGTGTTCATAGTTCATAGTTAGTAAGGTTGAATAACCTTAGTCCATCAGTCTATCCAGTTCAACCTGAGTGAGTGTCTACAATTGTCCCTATCCCTGTACATTGCACACTCACATCGGTCCCTACCCTCAAGGAGCCCACAATCCAAGGTCCCCATTCATATACTAGGGCCATTTTTTGGACAGAAGCCAATTAACCTACCTGCATGTCTTTGGAGTGTGGGAGGAAACCCACGCAGGCACAGGGAGAACATGCAAACTCCAAGCAGGTAGTGTCGTGGTTGGGATTTGAACCAGCAACCCTTCTTACTGCTAGGTGAGAGTGCTACCCACTACACCACTGTGCCGCCCAATGATGATGTCCACAAGTCCCTCGCCCACCCGGGACACAGTGCTTTAGCTTACTACCATTAGTGAATTTTTAAAACCTCCAACTCTGAGCAGCATACAGTTGCCACACTTGGGAAATTGAATGCAGTTCTAATTTTTTTTAGGGAAAAGCCAGTTGGAAAGCTTTACATAAGCAAGTTACTGTCTAAGTTGTTTCTATACCATAGGCTACTTTTTAGGGCATATCTCTGACGCATTTCCCTTTTCTCTGTTGTCTAGAGACATATCACATCTGGCTTTACCAAAAATGTGCATGATGGAACACATTGCACTCATATACCACTGTTTGTTAGTAGTACATTTCAAAAAGAAATGCTGCAAAAAGTTGGCTACACCATACTACTTACATTAGCAAATTTTTTATGTATTGTTTATTACAGCATGGTACACTTAAAGCTGAATTTGAGACATACAGTATATAAAGGGTACACATTAATGCAACTATGTAATCATCAATACATCATGAAATTAATATTTAAATGTTAGCAGTGGGAAAGAAAGGCAGCAATAGAAGCCATTCAGCTGTGCTTTAGTGCAAGAAGCATGCTGATAGATGGAGAGAACAGTGTGACAGAGAGATGAGCTTATCTGTGCACTGCTTTTCCTGTTACTGTCAAGTCACAGGCTGAGACTTGTAAGCGCAGCAGAGAACGATCAAGTACTTTCCCCTTCCAGACAGGGTCTGTGTGGCAGATGTAAATCTTAGGACTTGAATGACCAAAATATGAATCCTTGGCAGGTGAAGCAATTTTCATTGATGATGCATTTTTATGACAAAACATTGGGTGCAGCTAAGGACGCGTGACATAGGACACTGACCGGGACATGGCAGCCATTTTGTCGGTTGGAAACGCTGGTCGTTTCCACTTGCCTGTTAGATCTCTTAGGGCCCTTTCACACGGGGTGGATCAGTGCAGATCCGCCCCGTGGATATCAGCTTGCTCAGCGGGGATCGCCGGAGCGATCTCCGCTGAGCAGGAAGATGACAGGTCCGTCTCTGCACACTGTGGAGGGACGGACCTGTCACAGCGCTGCTCTCCCCTATGGTAGATCGGGTGACGACGGACCGTAGAGTCCGTCGTCATCCGATCCGCTCTGTAGACGGATGGAAAAATAGGGTTTCCTCCGTCTGCAGAAACGGACCATAGCGGGCACGGACGAGATTGGGTGTCAGCGGATGTTCATCCGCTGACACCCGCTATCCCATAGGGATACATGTATGTCCGTTTTGCATCTGAAAACGGAAGGATGAAAAACGGACATACGGACCGTCCGTGTGAAAGAGCCCTTAAGCATGTGAGTGTAACAGCTTATTTTACTTAATAAATGTAATTACTTGGATGCCTGCGCAATGAGCGGTCTCCTTTCTCATATTTATGTGAATGCTGGAGTTTATTTTTGGAATTCCCATCTATAGAGGTGGCCTTGGAGGTCTTTTTGCTTTATTGAAAGAGGTTTATTTTGACTCTCTGTGGAGTGGATCGATCTGTGGAGGAGGATCGTTGGGGCCATAACCTATACATTTAATGTGTGTACCCTACTCACTGATGGTAAGAGTCAGTAGTATTGGGTGCTGGTGGTGGCTTTCCTAGCTGTCCTTATCCAGGTTTAATTATTAGATGACTTTGTTTCGATTGTCTTCAACCAATTCATTTTTGACAAACTTTTTATTTTTTATTTTTTTAGCGCTACACCTCTCTTTATAATTCTCATATATACTTTATTTCTGTGTAATTTAGCTGTTTGCCTGGAATTCGGCTTTAAGAAGAGTTCTCCTTTTGCAATAACTAGCCTTTTTATTAACAGTCTGACAAAGATTTAATACTAACTATTAGTAGCCCATGAAACATTATCTCATAGGTGTTACACAGAAATAGCCACGTAGCTTAACAATGCCTTTAGCAGCCCACACAACTGCTTTGGGGCCTGGGAGTTGAAGGGGAGCCATTGGTGGAGGGGCTGTTGAGGCAAGCTAAACACAGAAAATCGGTATGCTTGTATAACTGTGTACTTATCACTGTTTTAGTAAAGATTGCAGAGGTTGCTGTTGACGCCGACCCTGTACTATCTGTGATACTTGTAATCAAGAAGAGCTGAGAGCAGAACTCTGAGACATCAGAATTGTTGACGCTGGTTACAAAACACTTTTGTAGGCTCTACAATAAGGAGAATTTGTTAAGCTGTCTTAGAAGTGTAGACATATGACCCTCAGAGGTTCAGGTCATCCTGGCCAGCACTGAAATTAACCCTATATGCCTAGTGTTCCTGTAAAATTCCCAGCGTGTCTCCTCAGCTAAATCTCACTAGCTATTTCTATTTCTGCAAAAAAATAAAAAATAAAATAAAACCTTAAACAGTTTAAAGCAGAACACCAGAATTTTAAAAATTGTGAGCAGAAAGGATTTTTTTATTGCAGAACAGACAGAAGATGTCTTACCTTCTTCCTTACAAGGTGCTTTAGAATGTACACTGAGCTGCTCATACAGAGGGGAGAAGATGTCGGTGCCACATGGGAGCTCCAGACCATTGCAAGCAAGCAGCCGGCAAAATTTATCACAACATTGCTCAGTCTTGAGAGATAAAAAGAAACATTGTATCATTTGGTTCTGTTAGATCAAAGGGATGAACTTCTTCGGTCTGCAAATAAGGGCAGTTTAACCACTTAAGACTAAGTCTTTTTCTGACACTTGTTGCTTACAAGTTAAAATCAGTATTGTTTTTGCTATAAAATTACTTAGAACCCCTAAACATTATATATATATTTTTTAGCAGAGACCCTAGAGAATAAAATAGCAATATTTTATGTCACACTGTATTTGCATAGCAGTTTTCCAAAAGCTATTTTTTTGAAAAAAAATACACTTCAATGAGTTAATAAAAAAAAAACTAAATAGTAACATTATCACAATTTTTTGTATAATGTGAAAGATGATGTTACGCCAAGAATCATGATCTTTATTCTAAGCAGAAAAAATTGTGATTCTCATTTTATCCAGAAATGTGCAGCTCTAATAGCTAGAAATTGATGTGTTACAACATGCATGATCTTTCTGCATTGAATATACTGTATATTATTCAAAAGAGATCCAAATCCATTGATTTTAAGTAGTGTTCACTTTGGTTGTTTTTTCTTTTCTTCTTTGGTTGATTTTCTCTTTTTCTTTAATGCATGTAACCAGTTCATAGAATGACTGAAAATAAAAATAAAATAATTGTTCAATACAAGAATATATTACAAGGCAGAGTATTGGGTGAAGACTTTTACTTGGGAAATTATACATTAGGTCTAAGTGATAAATGCAACTTAAAAAAATCTCTCCCTAAACTGGAGCATTCCATAACTTTTTTCAAGGTGTCTTAGGTCTGGAATGATGACATCACATGTCCAGTTCACCCTCTTCTATCTCCTGTGGTGTGTGGATATTTTAAGGCTTCAAAGAGTGGCACAGAATAATGATGCAGCACCAATCTCTGCAGCAATGTGCTGTGATTTCAGGGCAGGGGATGGAACCATGACACCCTTGGCTCACAGGAAGTAAGCTAAATTACATTGGCCGTTATTCAACCTAGATGAGGACTGGCATTGAGTGTTCCATTCCGCAGGGACAGTGCTGGAGATGTGAAGGAGGGTGAACATAGCAGCATTATTTTTAAAACAGGGCTGCTGGGGATCCATATTTACATTTTTTTGTTCAAGCTGGACTTGGGATTCAAGTTACAAACGAATGCTGATGGACTTACCCAACAGCTTTTTATATCTTTTATGAACTCCAGAATCAGGACCCTTTTACTTTTTTTCTCCTTTTTTTTTATAAATAATGTATACTGTATATAACAATACAACAGGAAGAATGAGACCCCCCAATGTAATGGATACAGCAGATGGAGAAGAGATGGGAAGAAAGGTGTAGAGAAGATGCTGTCCAAATCAATCAACTGGAGGACAAAATGTTACTCTAGCGATCTTTATTTTAACATAGTAACATAGTTGGTAAGGTTGAATAAAGACAACAGTCCATCCAGTTCAACCTGTGTAGGTGTGCGTGTGTGTAGATTTGTAAACCCATGCTGATTACTGCTAATTATACTGTTTTCATCAGCAAATTCTTGGATATGGTCCCTTACTATCCCCTCAAATAGTTTACAAACTACCGACATTAGACTGACAGGCCGTTAGTTCCCAGGAATAGATCTCTGCCCTTTTTTGAATATTGGTACCACATAGGTTTTTCTCCAATCAGCTGGTTGTCAGTATGTCATACCTCTCAGTATGCTGTCCATGAATATTATGAATAGTGGTCTCGCTATAACCTGACTGAGTTCTGGGGAGAGTCTCGGGTATAAACCAAAGAGTATGGTCCTGGTGATTTATTTATGTTAAGTTTCTCCAATCCTTTCCAGGATTCTGTTAGGGTAGATCCTGTGGGGTGTTGCTAACAATACTATCTTGGTTGGTATACCCCTCCTTTTGCTGTGTGAAGACTGAGGAGAAGAAAGCATTTAGTACAGGTGCCTTCTCCTTGTCATCTGAAACCACCTTCCCTTCCTCGTCCTTTATGGGGCTATGTGTTCTGTCCTCCTTGGCTATGCGTCTCTCATATTCTTTTTTAGCTGCCCTGATTGCGTTCTTTCATTGCATTCCTTGTATTGTTTGAATGCCAACACTGACCCCTCTGCTTTGTATTTTTTAAAGGCAATTTTTTTGTCCTTCATATGACATTTTACTTTTTGGTTCAGCCACCCAGGTTTAACCTTTGTTGTTCTATATTTATTACCCCTTGGAATGCACTCTGTGATACATTTATTTAATCTATTCCTAAAGCATTAACCTTTTTCCTCTGTGTTCAATGTTTCAAGGATTTGGTCCCACTTAATATCCTGCAGCATTGAGCGCAGTTTAGAAAAGTTGGCTTTGTGTTCTTCCCTTTCCTATGATTTATGCAGAATGTAATAATCCTGTAGTCGCTAGTTCCCAAGTTGTCCCATTTTTTCACATCTGCAATCAGATCTGTATAATTTGTAATTAAAAGATCTAGCAATGCGTTACTCCTGTAGAACTGTGCTGTAGAACGTTGTAGAACATTTTAGAAGTGGCAGGCCTTTAATGAGTGGGCTGTCCCTTCCACCCAGTCAATGCAGGGATAGTTGAAGTCCTCCATTATGATGAAATTTCCCTGTCTTGCTGCCATTTCGAATTGTGAAAGGAGAGCCAACTTCACCTCTTCCCTCAGGTTTGGGGGCCTGTAACATACCCCCACTAGTAATTTCCCGCTTACTTCCACCCATATGCACTCCACCTTCCCCCTTGCCCCATCACTGATGTCATTTCGCTCTTCTACCCGTAAATCATTCCTGATGTATAGACACACCCCTCCCCCTCTCCTACCCTCCCTGTCCCTTCCATACAAGGAATACCCTGGATGTTTGCCAGACAGTTATGTGGGCTGTCAAACCAAGTTTATGATATTCTCATGAAGTCCGCATCCTCCTCGTGTAGTAGCAGCTCCAGTTCCTCGATTTTATCGACTAGGCTCCTGGCATTTTTGAACATTCCCCTGAGTTTGTATTGGTGCATATTTTTTTTTTTCCATATGATTCCTTAGGCTTCTTTTTTAATTGGTAAATTATTTACCCCGGGATTAGATGTTATGGATATAATATCACTAGTGTCTCCACTATTCCCCTCTGTCCTATGCTCACTGCCTGTTATCGCTACCTCTAAACCCCCCCCCCCCCCCCCAACACCTAGTTCAAAAGCCCCTCCAACTTTGTGGTCATCTTTTTTGCCAATAGAGCTATACCATCCCCATTAAGGTGCAGACTGTCCTTACTAAAGAGCTGGTAATCGACTGCAAAGTCAGCCCAGTTTTCCAGGAACCCGAACCCCTCTTTCCTACACCAGATCCTCAGCCACTTGTTCAGTATTTCAGAGAAAACCACCTTGGAGGTCCTTCTCCTCAATCTATTCCCCAAGTCCCTGAAATTTTGCAGCTGTACTTGACGTAGCACAGTCTTTCTTCCAAAAATGTCTCTTAGTTCAAATGTGTGCCATGGCCCAAATCGTTTTTGCGGCAGCGCTCCCAAACCACCCCAAAGATGCTGCTTGCAGGACTTTTCCAAACGTCCCACAAGCGCACCGCCCCAGTGTGAAAAGTCACACTGAAATAAATGGTAGGCGGTTTTCAGACGTTATTTAGAGGCTATTTCTAGCGCTAAAACGCCTGAAAACCACCTCAGTGTGAAGGTAGTCTTATTGTAGGCTCCACCCTCAGTATGCATAAATCTTGTTTTATCCCTCCTTATCCTAATCCTTATCCCATTTCAGGACACCAATCAGTTCTGTCCTTTAGAGGATTTATATCTAACAGGACAGCAATGTTAGCTAGGAGGAATTTTTTGCAGCTATGGAAAAGAGTAAGCAATGAGAACTTGCAATGCTATTTTTTAAACCCTTATGAATACACATATTTTAACTCAGATGAGGCCACGAGGGTGTAAAGTCTAAACTTTTGTAAAAAAATTAAAATAAAAGATGCCACTGTGTCTAACAGGTGCCCTTATAGCTACATAGTTACATGGTTTATAAAGTTAAAGTGGATGTAAACCAATGTCATCCTTTCTAAACTACTGACATAGGGTTTATCTATAAGGATATACATGCCTCCTGCATGTATCTTTACCTGTCAAATGTCTCCCCTCTGTCTGTTATGAGACCCGAAAAACTGCAGATTCTGTGGGTGGGTCTGTTGTCTGGAGCTCGGTGGGTGGAGTCGTGATGTCAGTAGACTCCCTGCCCACCTCTAAACTCCCCTTGTCAATATGCATTTTCTCCTGTGTATTTCTTACACTGAACTTCTGCTATGATCTCTAACACCCAGTGAAAAGACAGGAAAGTAACCACATGACTTCAGCATGCCCAATTATGTTGAGGTGTGGAACAGCCAATCCTGGCAGAGCAGCAGAAGAAAGGAGTCGGAGGGAATTAAAAAATAATGCATGTCTCTTAGGCTAGTGAGAGATATGTAAATCACCTGTCAATCACAGCAAGGGGGAGGATTTGACAAAGTTTTTCTCTGTTTGTCAAGATTTATCTCACTGAACAATAAAAGAGGATTGCTCAGAACTGGAATAACTCTTTGTGGCAAGACTGGGCTCAAATGATAGGAAATCTTATACTCTACATTATGACATGAAATAATTTCGGGTTTACATCCACTGTAAGAAAGAGACACAGGTTTATCCAGTTCAACCTATGTATGTGTGATTTTTATTCTCGGTTCTGTTTCAATCATTTTATTAAAGATTTTGACAAAAAAGTAATAGATAAACATGTCACAAATTGTTATCTGAAGACAGAGGAATTACCACGTAAGCGGAATCTCCATTGGACAAAGTGTATGCATAAGGAGATACAAAACGTAAAACATAGAGAATGGTACCTGAGTACTGGCAATTCCAAAAGCAAGATAAGAATGCCAATATTTTGATTTAGCATAACACACTCGTTTAACAGGGGTATGTTTTCATATTTGTTGTACCATATTGCAGTCTGTTCCCAGACTAAAGGCAGTCATCCTCTAATATGTTACACAAGACCCCATTATCCATATCATGTGTAATTGTAGTGATTTTTATTAGCTAACATTTCCCATAGCTCTGTATATTCTACTACCTGTGGAAGACATCTCAATGTTTTTTGAAGCTGTTGACACTCTCAGCTAGTACCATTTCCTGGGGGAAATGGTACCACATTTTTACTTCTCTAACAGTACAGAACCCTTTCTGCAATCTAAGGTCAAAACCTCCTTTCTTCTAACCTCAAATCATGACCATGTGTCCTCTACAGGGACCTTGGAATAAACAGATAACGATTTATCTCTTGAATATAGCGCTTTTTAATGCATGAGAGTATTTTGCTAATTTTGTTAGTTGCGGCTTGGCATTGCATGCTATTGCTAAATGTGCACCCCCAGATCCTTTTCCATCACTGATTCTTCAGGGGAACCCCTGTGTTTTGTGTGTTTTGCATGCGTATTTTTGGCACCCAAGTGAATTTCTGTTTTATTTGCTTTTTGTCTTTGTTTTATTGTATGACTGAAAAAAAATAAAGGTTCTTTAAGGGCTGACACACATTTTTTTACCATTGTTTGTAATGAATTATGGAACTATAATGATAGATGTGAAATAGCACCTCTCACTCTCAATGTTTCACACACACACTAATGCCGCGTACACACGGTCGGAATTTCCGATGGAAACAGTCTGATGGGAGCTTTTCATCGGATTTTCCGACCGTATTTACGCCCATCGGTCTTTTTCTGTCAGAATTTCCGACGGACTTTGGATTGAGAACCTGTTCTTAATTTTTCCGACGGAAAACCTTTCTATCGACGGACCTTTTATCGATTTTCGCAATTCCGACGCATGCTCGGAAACTATTCGACGCATGCTCAGAAGCATTAAGCTTCCCTTTTATAGTGCAGTCGAACGCGTTGTATGCCGTGGTGTTATTGACTGTCGGAATTTCGTGTGACCGTGTGTAGGCAAGACAGTTTTAGCGAAATTCCGTCGGAATTCCGACGGGAAAACCATTTTTTTCCGACGAGAATTCTGACCGTGTGTACGCGGCATAAGAGTAATTAAAAGGGAACTAAAAAAAACACAATTATTTGATCGATCAATTGATCATTCAATCTTGTAGTCAAAGTAGTTATTTAGACCAGGGATCTCTAAACTGTGGCCTTTAGCTTATCCGGCTTTTGGGGCACTATTCCTTCCACTGATTCAAGGCACTATTTCTCCTACTGACACCAATGATTAGGCACCATTCCTTCCAATGACTACAAAAATTAAGCATAATTCCTTCCACTGACACCAACAATAGGTCACTATTCCTTCCACTGACACCAACGGGTCACTATTCTTTCCACTGACACCAATGATTAGGCACTATTCCTCCCACTGACACTAATGATGGGGCCTTATTCCTGTCACTGACAAAAATTATGCTTTTATAATTATTCGTTTAAAATGTATAAATAAAGATACTATTTTTATAAATTTTGTTTAGTCTCTCATGTTGTAGCCTCTAAAGTCCAGCATTTAGGCAGGACCTGATGTATGATCCTGAACCTTTTTTTCTTGCATCTTGTGTTTCGGATTTGGCTCTATTACCAACATTATTCCTTCCACTGACACTAAATTTTAGGCACTATTCCTTTCAATAGCACCAATGATGGGCACAATTCCACCCATTAACACCAGTGATGGGGCACTATTCCTCTCACTGACACCAATGATGAGGCACTATCCTTCCCATTTACTCCTACAATGGGGCATTATACACTGACACTAAATGATAGGGAACTATTACTTCCATTGAAACAAATCTCCCCTCCTAGCACAACCTCCATTAATCCCCTCTTCTAGCACAAATTCCCCACAATCTCCCCTCCTAGTACAAATTCCTCCTCAGTCCCCCCTCCTCATACAAATTCTCCCCCCAACACAAATCCCCCCTCTAACACAAATATCCCCAATCCCCTCTCCTAACACAAATCTCCCCCCAATCCCCTCTTCTAGCACATATCCTCGCTCCTAGTACAAATCCCCCCAATCCCCTCTTCTAGCACAACACCTCCAATACCCCTGCCTAGCGCAAATCCCCCCAATGCCCCCTCCCAGCATCAATCCCCTTCTTTCAAGGGGCATAGGACAGATTCCCCCTAAATCCCTCTTCTAGCTAAAACCCCTCCAAATTCACTCAGTGGCCAGTCACAGCGTCCATGGAAACATCAGCCTGGGGTCTGATCTTGAGCTACCAGCTACATCCAGCTGCCACAGCCATTATGAAGGGGGCCCATTTTAAAAGCTCTTCCTAGCAACTTTGTTAATTTCACTATAAATGCAGCAAGAGAAAAGAGATTCACTTTGCTTGAATCCATAAAAATACAGTGTGGTTCCATTTTACAGTATGTGCATTGTGGAATTACCCTTTAAGAAACACAGGCTTATAACACAAAACACCATCTACACTACAATGGAAACTTGGATTAAGAGCATAATTCGTTCCAGGAGAATGCTTGTAATCCAAAGCACTTGCATATCAAAGCGAGTTTCCCCATAGAAGTCAATGGAAACTAAGATAATTCATTCCGCATTGACTTCTATTGCATGCAATACCGCATGTGGTCAGAGGTGGGGGCGCCAGAGAGCCTCGGAAATACTCGGGACAGCTCAGCTAAATTTGGAAAGCCTTGGAAACACTCGGGAACAGAGTATTTCCGAGTGATTCTGAGTATTTCTGAACGGCTCCGAACCGTTCCGAGTGTCACTGGCGTCACCGCACCTCTGGCCAAATGCAGTACTGCACATCCCATTAGCTTGAATTCTGCTTGTTTTGCGAGACAACACTCTCAAACCGAGTCAGAATTTTTTTAAAAAAAGTTGCTCGTCTTTCAAAACGCTCGTTAACAGTGTTACTCGTTAACCAAGATTCCACTGTACTTGTTAAAATTCAGCAGCTGTACAAATTTATTTGTTGCCCTCAGTGCATTCCTAATAGTGTGCTACTATCTATACACAGCTGTAAATGCTCCTTCTTACCCTGAAGACTCTGGTTTTTCTTTTCCAGGTGATTTTGACTCTTCCGCCTCTGGTCTAACTGTGTCATCCTCAGTAGTTTTGCTGCGAGTTTTTAACCGACCCTGTATATAGATTTGTATAGTTATTTGTATACTTATCGTTCTTCTGATTACATGCTTATTCTATTCCAAGTCCATACAGTCATAGTTAAGCAAATCACAAGGATTGTAAAATATTAAAGTTGTTCTGAAAACATGTACTGAAAAAATGTTGTAAGTCATTGTTGAAAAATACAAGTTGCTTGGCAAACTTATGGATTCTTTGCCTTCAATATTTTCTGAGTGACAGACCTGAGCTTTGAATTCAACCACCACCACCTTTATCATGCACCCCTCTTTAAGTCATTGAGGTGCAGTTGCATTACATATACAGTATATGCCTCTTAGACATTTGTCATGTGAACAAGTGTCCCTTTTAGAGGATCTCTGCTCTATTCCTGTTCTGGTGGCATCTCCAATTTTTGGATTTACTCTTACTTTAATTTCCATTGACACTAGTAGCCAGGACAATCCTAATGGGGACTCAGACCACAAAAACATGTTAAATGGACTGTAGTGCAATTTTGCAAAAAGCACTAAAACTCCTTACACTTTACTCTAATCTAAAAAAAAAAAAAATTCCTTTGGTCATACTTTGACCATACCTGTCCTTACTCAAAATCTCTAGGCTCCTCACACACTTACTTGATAGCGTTTTCATTTGCCTCCTCTTAGCTCTTTTGCAAAAGTCAGACATCATTTTTTTTACTTGTGCTATTAGCTACCTTCTAGCTGCTGGATGTCTGTTAAAACATATAATCCTATGTACGTATGTAAAACAAAAATGTTATACTTTTCAAATTACCATACCATGTTATGGTAAAGTCTGGATCCAGAAAGCAGCAAACTTTTGTGTATAACCATAAACTGAGGAAGGGCTATTTATGAGCCACAAAACATATCTTTTTGGTGAAATAAAGCTCTATGAGTTTCATCCAACAGGATAAAACTGATCCATCCATAGACACACCATTTCCGCATTACACACTATGACAGGTGCCTCTGTCCTTTCGGACAACCGAAGAAACCAGATTTAACATATACGGAGACAGGGGTTTTCTCCACTTGAACCCCTGGAAGATTGCTTGTCTCACCATACAGGTTAACAGCAACCTCACCAGTTGTAAGTTATTTAATTTCCTCTTTTTCTACCTAACTTTTTTTTTGGTTCACCACTATACCACAGATACACACACACACGCACACACATACTACACTATAAGACCCCTTTCACACTGAGGCGCTTTACAGGTGCTACAGCGCTAAAAATAGCGCCTGCATAGTGCCTGTAAAGCGCTGCTCCTGTCTCTTCAGTGTGAAAGCCCGAGTGCTTTCACACTGGATTGGTGCGCTTGCAGGACGTTAAAAAAACTCCTGCAAGCAGCATCTTTGGAGCGGTTTAAGCATAGAAATTAATGGGCAGCGCGGCTATATCGCCAGCATAGCGCTGCTGCAGCAGCATTTTGCAGGGGTTTTAACCCTTTCTCGGCCGCTAGCGGGGGTAAAATGGCCCCAATAGCGGCCGAATAGCGCCGCAAAATCAACGTTAACTTTACCGCGGATGCACCTACTGCCCCAGTGTGAAAGGGTCCTAAGGGCTCTTCCGCCTCTCCTCTCTCTTTTTTTTCTGGTGGACACAATAAAACCATCTTACGGTCTTTTTGCCTTTTCAGGCTTGACCCCACAAGCATTTGAGAACCACCACCATTCGAATTCCAGCTAAGAACAATGTCACTATTATCAGCCAGCACAGCCAGAGCGCACAGGATGTTATCATGTCGCAAGATTTCTACCTGGATCCACAGGTATTTTTTTTAACATATCAAACAGACATAACAAAATACTTTCAATGGTATATTCAACAGATCAAAAGCAGCCACATATACTTACATATACTTTAACCACTTGCCGACCGCCCCCTGTATATATACGTCGGCAGAATGGCACGTACAGGCAGAATCACGTACCTGTACGTGACATTCTTCCGGCGGTTGGGGGGTCCGATCGGACCCCCCTCCGCCGGCGGGGACGGTCGGGATCGCTTCAGGAGCGATCCGGGACGAGGGGACGGCCAGTGGTTTCTGGCCACCCCCTCGCGATCGCTCCTGGCCAATGAAAAGCTTCCCCTTCCTGTCTATTGTATAGACAGGAAGGCGGAAGTGATGTCACGCTCGGTGCGCCGGTCTATGTGACCGGAGACGCCGAGCGGCGAACATGTTAAGGTTAGTGCACAACACTACACTGACACCAGTACAGTTAGGCACATATTCCACCCCCCTGTCACCCCCTGATCACCCCCCAGATCACCCCCTCCCCCCCCCCCCAGTCACAGTGTCACTAATTGCAGTGATCATTTTTTTTACTGATCACTGCATTTAGTGTCAGTGTGACTGTAATAACTGTCAGGGCAGTTAGTTTTAGGTCCAAGGTAGCCCCCTACCCCCCCCCTAATAAAGGTTTAACCCCTTGATTGCCCCCCAGGTAACCCTTTCACCCCTTTTGCCAGTGTCACTAAGCGATCGTTTTTCTGATCGCTGTATTAGTGTCACTGCTGTCGCTAGGTAACCATTTTTTTTTTTTTTTAGGTAACCGCCATGTTTATATAGGTTCATAAATAGGTTTATAGGTCAGGTACCCCCATATTACAACCTAAATAAAGGTTTTAACCCCCTGATTGCCCCTAGAGTTAACCCTTTCACCAGTGATCACTGTATAACTGTCACTGGTGACGCTGGTTAGCCAGTTAGTTATTTCGTTATTTAGGTTCCCCGTCAGGTTTTTATATAGCGTCAGGTACCCCCATATATTACCTAATAAAGGTTTTAACCCCCTGATTGCCCCTAGTTAACCCTTTCACCCCCTTTTGCCAGTGTCACTAAGCGATCGGTTTTCTGATCGCTGCATTAGTGTCGCTAGGTAACCATTTTTTTTTTTAGGTAACCGCCATGTTTATATAGGTTCATAAATAGGTTTATAGGTCAGGTACCCCCATATTACAACCTAAATAAAGGTTTTAACCCCCTGATTGCCCCTAGAGTTAACCCTTTCACCAGTGATCACAGTATAACTGTCACTGGTGACGCTTGTTAGCCAGTTAGTTATTTCGTTATTTAGGTTCCCCGTCAGGTTTTTTATATAGCGTCAGGTACCCCCATATATTACCTAATAAAGGTTTAACCCCCTGATTGCCCCTAGTTAACCCTTTCACCCCCTTTTGCCAGTGTCACTAAGCGATCGTTTTTCTGATCGCTGCATTAGTGTCGCTAGGTAACCAGTTTTTTTTTGTATTACTGTTACGGGTGACGCTGGTTAGTTAGCTTGTTTTTTATACTGTCAGGGCACCCGCCATTTATTACCCAATAACGGTTTAACCCCCTGATCGCCCGGCGGGTGATATCAATTAGGTTTTAGGGTCAAATAAGGTCTACGTCGCCCCAGGTTAGTGCCAGTACCGCAAACACCCACGCACAAAGCATACACCTCCCTTAGTGGCACAGTATCTGAACAGATCAATATCTGATCTGATCAGATCTATACTAGCGTCCCAGCAGTTTAGGGTTCCAAAAAAAAAAACGCATTGTTAGCGGGATCAGCCCAGATACCTGCTAGCACCTGCGTTTTCCCCCTCCGCCCAGCCCAGCCCACCCAAGTGCAGTATCGATCGATCACTGTCACTTACAAAACACTAAGCACACATAACTGCAGCGTTCGCAGAGTCAGGCCTGATCCCTGCGATCGCTAACAGTTTTTTTGTGGTAGCGTTTTGATTCAGTCGCTTCAGTCAGGAGCTTTTTTACCTGTGAATCTCAAAAAAATAAAAAATAAAAAAATAGTTGTCGTTTTATTGTTCTCTCTCTCACTCTATTCTCTCTCTATTGTTGCTCTTTTTTTACTCCATTCTATTCTGCAATGTTTTATTATGTTTTATCATGTTTTATCATGCTTGCTTTTCAGGTATGTAATTTTGTTTACTGTGTTTTAGTGTTAAGCATTTTTTTGTTTTCAGGTGCGCCATTCAGTTGCAACGCGGATTTATTTATCTTGACAGCAACAGCGTTTGCTCCCACGATACATAAAGCCGCGACTCCAACGCTGTAGGAGGTGATTTCACCACCACAGTTAAAAAAAAGAGCATATGTGCCGAAGCATGGGGGCAGCAGGGGGGGGGGAGGAGCGATTGGCTCCTAATGCCACGTACATACGGTCGAAATTCCGACCGTGTGTACACGGCATAACTTTTGCGGGAGGATGCCCCCATGCTTCGGCATATATAAATGGTGCATGTATGCCCATCATTAGAAGTGGGTGGATGAAGGGAGGTATTCTAATGGTGGGCATACCCACCAATCAATCTCTTTTTTTCGTTCAGCCAAGAGGCTGCATGAAAAAAAAAAGATTACAATATATGTCCAGTATG
>CM053036.1:197287746-197417369 GCA_028564925.1 Lithobates sylvaticus
GCAAGGTTTAACACTCAATTGCCCCTCAATTCTTTAGCTATGTCAGTGGGTGAGTCCTCTTTCAGGGAGCCACTGCCATGTGCATTATCACCACTAGGTTTTCATCTGCATAAGTCAGTTAAAGAAAGGATTTGGAAAGGGGAATTCATTGACATTCTGTCATTACTGCCTGCCTCAAAGGAATTTTTGGCTAAGCTAGAGAAGCAGCATGGGGATAGGGCTGAAGAAGATAGGAGGAGGGCCATCCCTAGAACTTTTCAGAATTGGCTGCAGGCATTCTGCATTTATGCAGCAGTTATGGGTGAACGGTTTCCAGATAAATGTTCAGGTTTATTTCAACATTTGGACATAATTGCAGAGGCCTTTCGCCATTTTGGGCGGCTCTGCATGGTATACATACGATGAAAACTTTCGCCAAAAGTTATCGGTGCACCCATCGCTGCACTGGGGATCTAAGGACGTTGGTTTATGGCTGAATCTTATGCTGCCAGCAAGACCCCAGTTTAGTCAAAGATTGGCACCTAATGCGCAACCGACGTTTCGCAAAGGCCTATGTTTTGCATTTAACGAAGGGCAATGCAAATTTTTAGCTAATTGCCGGTACAGACATGAGTGTTCACACTGCAATGGGAGCCATTCGGCTAGCAGGTGTTTTCGGAGGTCAGCTGCCTCCTCTCTTCAATCACTTCCCAGAGACACTTATGGAAAAAGCATCGACACCAGTGATGCTAACAAGAATGCTTCCCTGGCTAGAACGCTACCCAGACCACAGGATGGCAGCTCTGCTAATTAATGGCTTTAGGGAAGGTTTCTTAGTTCCATCATTTATGGGTTCAGGTTGAAAGTTCGTCAAGAACTTAAAATCTGCTACCATGTATGCTTCGGTAACTCGGGAGAAAATATTGAAAGAATTGAGCGAAGGCAGAATCTCTGGCCCATTTTCTGTACCCCCCTTCCGGAACTTTCGGATTTCACCTTTGGGGATAGTTCCTAAGAAGGAGAATGGTAGCTATCGCTTAATTCACCACTTGTCCTACCCGCCCGAGGCATCACTAAATGATGAGGCTGCTAATGTAGACGCACCAGTTTGCTATGCTTCATTTGATGAAGCCTTATCAATGTTGAGACATTTTGGTCAAGGCTCTTTACTAGCAAAGGCAGATATTAAATCTGCCTTTCGCCTTTTGCCAGTACACCCACAAGGTTTCAATTCATTAGGTTTCCAATTTCAAGGCCAGTTTTACTTTGATAGATGCCTACCTATGGGTTTCACCCTGTCATGCTTCTATTTCGAAGCATTTTCTACTTTTTTACACTGGGTGTCTTCATCCAAGTTTCCCAAAGGGGGTGTCCTACATTACCTGGATGATTTTTTATTTGTTGGTCCAGCTGTCTCACCTATTTGTCTAGAGTCTTTACATACCTTTTTGTCCACTTGTGAGCAGTTTGGTATCCCATTGGCCCATGAGAAGACGGTCTTTCCAACCACTTCGTTAGAATTTTTGGGTATTACTATAGACTCATCTGTTATGGAATTCAGGCTTCCTCCTCTTAAAATAAACAAGATGAGACAATTGATCTCTTCCTTTTTATCTAAGAGGAAGGTGCTCTTAAAGGAAGCTCAGTCCTTGTTAGGCCTTTTGGCGTTTGCAGCCAGAATTATTCCTATGGCCAGGGTTTTCTCTAGATGATTTTCCATGGCCATCAGCGGTTTCAAGAGCCAGAATGCTCACATCCGTCTCTCAAAAAACATAAAGGAAGACCTGATGGTCTGGGACCAATTTTTGTGCGATTTCAACGGTTCGACGGTTTGGCAAGGCGAATTTATATCTAACATCCAGTTGGAATTTTTTACGGATGCAGCGGGTTCGTCGGGTTTTGGAGCTTTTTTGCAAGGTCGTTGGCTATCGGGTAAATGGCACAGGGTATGGTTGCAGAAGAATGTACTACAGAACATAGTTCTTCTGGAACTATTCCCGGTATTAGCGTCTGTGGTGGTTTGGCAGGAGATTTTTCAAAATCGTAGGATTCTGGTTCACACAGACAATAAAGGTGTTTTATTTGCAATAAATACTTTATCCTCTAAATCTGACCCGGTATTGAAACTCCTGCGATTTCTTGTTTTACATTGTATGCGTTTCAATATTTGGTTGAAGGCCGATTACATAGAAGGAGCACGTAATAACATTGCCGATGCTTTGTCTCGTTCACAGTTTGCAAAGTTTCGGGAGCTGGCCCCCTCGGCGGAACCGGTCGGGTATTCTTGCCCAGATTTCCTCTGGGGCTTGATATGAACCTGGTAACAACCAACCTGAGAGATTCGGTTTCACAGAAAACTTGG
This sequence comes from Lithobates sylvaticus, assembly GCA_028564925.1. Lineage (NCBI taxonomy): Eukaryota > Metazoa > Chordata > Amphibia > Anura > Ranidae > Lithobates > Lithobates sylvaticus. The sequence continues at coordinate 197,290,088 of CM053036.1, forward strand.
TCGGACTACAACCTTTCATGGTCCAGATGGTGTTCTTTTTGCCAAGGGTTAGGTTTGGACGAGCTGTATGTGTCATCATATGTTGCCTTGTCTTTTACATCGTCACTTTTGCAATCGAATCTTAGTCCTTCCTCGGTCAGCAAAATTTTAGCGGGTGTATCATTTTTTCTAAAATTTTCCGGCCAACCATCCCTGACCTCTTTCTTCCAAGTTAATCAGGTGCTGAAAGGTTTTCGCCGGGCAAACCCGTCACGGGACAGTAGACGTCCCATTTCAGTCACTCTATTAGTGGACCTTCTTGAGGTCCTCCAAACAGTGTGCTCATCGGAATTTGAGACGTTTCTTTTTAGGGCAGCTTTCGCCATTGCATTTTTTGGGGCGCTAAGATTAGGCGAATTCACTGCCATAAACAGGAGTTCTCTATCCTTTTTGCTATTTTCACATGTCATTTTGAGTCAGGATTCCGTGCATCTATTCATTTGTAGGTCCAAAACCAAAGCGTGGGGGAATGGTCAGTGGTTTTCTTTAGCTAGTTCCCCTAATCCAGCTATCTGCCCAGTTTTACACGTATCTAGATACTTATCAGTTAGTCCTCTCTCTGTTGGTTCGTTCTTTATACACAATGACCTATCCTCATTGACTAGGTTTCAATTTTCATCTGTTTTGGCGTTATGCCTAAAACGTCTAAACCTGTCTGGCTTTTGCTTTTCTTCCCATTCGTTCAGAATTGGGGCGGCCACGACAGCTAATGCGTTGGGTTTCCCGGAGGATAGGTTGATGAGGATTGGTCGTTGGAATAGTGACAGATATAAGTTATATGTCCGCCCTGAATTGCTAACTATTTGAATTTTCTCTTTCCAGATCCATTACAGACAGTGGTATGGATAGTAGGTCACTCTTACGTCTTCTGGGCTGCCAAACATGCCGGAGATAGGATCTACTCATCCAATTTGGGTTTGGACAATAAGGATTTTCTGGTATTATGGTCAGGCGTTAGGGGCCTGAGATGGAAGGAGCTTATTTTTCAATTAGAGTATTTATCTGATATATGGCCGCCCCCTGATATTTTAGTTATTCATGCGGGTGCTAATGATATTGGTAAGATGGGTACATGGGATTTGTTATGCAAAATGAAGCAGGATCTGCAGATGATTAAGCTCATGTTTTCCATCCACTTTGCTAGCATTCTCTGAAATGATTCCGCGGCTTTCGTGGTCCCCCTTTGGCAAACTGTTTTATTTGGACAAAATTAGAAGGCGGTTAAATAGGACAGTCCACAGTTTTCTAATCTCTCAAGGGGGTATTTCTTTCAGACATCTCGAGCTGGAAGGCTTCGTTCCGGGCTTGTTCCGAGTGGATATGGTTCATTTATCCAAAATTGGTTTAGATATTTTTAACATGGGCCTGCAAAGCTTAATAGAATCAGCCACGGTGGTGGGGGGGCTTCAGTCAAAGGCTATGCCTTTGGCTTCAGCCGGTGGGGAGTAGTCGTCCAGCATTGACTGGATGGACATCAATTCAATTTTTGTTTAAATACATTTTAGCCAAATGGCTTTATATTTATAGTTACATTTTTATTGAATTTGTAATTTGAGTTGCCCCCCATGGATAACACCGTGGCCATATTTAAGCCAATAAACTAATTTTATTGTTAAGCTTGTGTTGTTTCATTTATTAAGGTTTACCTTTGTGCTAGCCCATGAAAGGTCTTGCAATATGCTGGACCACCATGGGATAGCTCAAAGGGGACCGTTTGCTTCTCATATCTATTTTTGCATTCACAGGTGCAGCTTAGAACGGTATCCCTGGGCAACCAGGGGAGCAAGGATTGGTGTGCAGCAGAAGTGGGCTGATTGGTCTGTTTTTTGGCGCTTCTAGCGCGCGCTATAGGAGTCTATTTAAGGGCCTGGAGCGGCTCCCTCACAGACCGCTCTGACTGGAGCTGAAGCGCCCACCCACCCTCCCTATTTTTAGTCATGATGTTGTCCAAAAGGGGGAGTAGTCGTCCAGCATTGACTGGATGGACATCAATTCAATTTTTGTTTAAATACATTTTTAGCCAAATGGCTTTATATTTATAGTTACATTTTTATTGAATTTGTAATTTGAGTTGCCCCCCATGGATAACACCGTGGCCATATTTAAGCCAATAAACTAATTTTATTGTTAAGCTTGTGTTGTTTCATTTATTATGGTTTACCTTTGTGCTAGCCCATGTGCTTTTGTGTTAGTAAAGAATTTTTTCCGCGAAGGGAAAACTTGAAGTCCCCTTTTCACCCCCGAATTGCTTTAGGAGGAAAAAAGGGAAGAAAAAAAAGGGAAAAGAGAAGAAAAAATGAAAAAATGTGTACACCCCTAGTCCCACACTATTACAATCCTGTGAAAAAAATGCATGGGTACGCATGTATCATCAATCTGTGAAAAAAATATACATATATATATATGCACGTGTGTCAGAATTCTGTGAAGGAGACTGAGAAAAAAACTAAAACAGTATCCCCAAACTCAATGTAATTCAATCCAGTTCCTGCAAAGAAAATTTCAAACAATTTGGGTTTGGTCCCCAAAAAATATGTCCATATAAATTTTGTGAAAAAATCCTATGTTGCCACCACCAGTGTTCCAGCCGCTCCAAAACAAGTAAGTTCTGATAGATACAGTGACTAGTGATTAGTTCTTTCAGGATATAACTCTTTATCACCCTGTGAATCCACCACCATATAAAATGGCCACTCACCAGATATAGGTGAGTAATAAGCCTTTGGTTTGTTTAACTGGATAACCACTCCTTCTCCTTTGTGGCAAGGTCCAGATCGGTTAGATACAAGGAGTGTCCTTCTTTCTCAGGGTAAAAGAATAAAAAGATGCTCCCATAGCGTAATACGTTTCAAACATTTATTAAAATATACGATTAAAAACAAGAGGACTATTGCACTCACATGGGATAGTGCCCTCAAAGCCGGCACTGAGCCTCTCCAGCCGTGTGTATGGGGACCTCAAGTCCCAGGCAGGACCGCTTGTGCTGTAAATCGGTATGGCTTATTCAAATATTACCCAGCAGCCTCTACGCGTTTCGCATGTCTGTCTGCGTCATCAGGATTGGGAAATTCAGGAGTGTATACAATTTTTATAAGAATTTAATCTATTTCCCTTGTCCATCTGATATAATTTAGTGCCAGCCGTACCCCCGGCAATTGACAGCAGCAGTAACAGTACCAATCTAATATAATTCAGGTGACACTAAGGTTATAGTGTGATTGGCGCAATCTCCAATCTATACCACATCTATGCACAACATTAGAAGCTTATGCCACACATCATCCACTCCTAATATTTTATATTTTGCCTCACGTTTTGGGAAAATTACAATAATTTTTTTTCCCACAAAGTTGTCACTAAATGATATATTGCTTAAACATGCCATGGAAATATGTGGAATTACACCCCAAAATACATCATTCTGCTGCTAAGCCTGAGTACGGGGATACCACATGTGTGGGACTTTTTGGCAGTCTAGCCGCGTACAGGACCCCCAAAACCAAGCACCGCCTTCAGGCTTTCTAAGGGCGTAAATTTTGGATTTCACTCCTCACTACCTACCACCGTTTCATGAAATGCCCAGATAGCATAACCTCAAATGACCCCATTTTGGAAAATAAACACCCTAAGCTATTTGCTGAGAGGCATGTTGAGTCCATGGAATATTTTTTATATTTTGCCACAAGTTTCAATAATAAAAGCTGCAAAAATTCCAGAAAATGTACCCTAGTTTGTAGATGCTATAACTTTTGCTCGACCAATAAATATATGCCTATTGGATTTTTTTTTCACCCGAGACATGTGGCTGAATGCTTTTTGGCCTAAATGTATGACTAAAATAGAGTTTATTGTATTTTTTTATAGCAAAAGTAGAAAATATCATTTTGTTTTTTTTCTGTTTCCTGCATAACAGTAAGACCACCAGTGCTGCACTATGCTCCGGTCATTCGTGTGAGTCCAGTCTGAATAGTGTAGACAGTTTATGTCGTATGAGTGAAGGAGAACATTGTCTGATTGCCGGACTGATAAATGGGTTAAAGGTATAAAAGCCTTTATAAAGAATCAAGTGTACATGTTGAAAGGTTGTTTTCAATCCGGGTATTTAGATTTAGATTTCCCATGCTTAGGTTAAAGAGAGGCTTAATGGAGGCTGCCTTTGGAGCTGGGGGCATGGCACTGGGTGCCTTACACACTATGGAGCTGGAGATACTCAGGAACACATTGGGAGGTCTTGTGCTACATGTCAGTGAAGGGGTTATGCCCCATACACACGGTCGGATTTTCCCATGGATTTTGTCCTATTGGACAATGTTGTCGGAAATTCTGACCGTGTGTAGGCACCATCGGACAGTTTCCATCGGATTGTCCTACGGACAAAGTTCTATCTCCTGCTGGATAGATTTTCCGACAACAAAGTCCGATCACACCAATTCTGATCGTGTGTAGCGAATTCCGACGGACAAAGTGCCACGCATGCTCAGATCACATTACAAGACCAAAGCTATTGGCTACCAGCCTCTACGTAGTCCCGTCGTAGGCAACAAACGTCACCACGTTCAGAATGATCGGATTTTCCGACAACTTTGTCCGACCGTGTGTATGCAACACCAGTGTCGGACTAAATCCGTCGGATCAAATCCGATGGATTTGGTGGTCGGATTTTCCGACCTTGTGTATGGGGCTTAAGGAAATCCAACTTGCTCTGTCCAGCAACTTGCACCCAGGTACAATGAGAGGTGCTCCAAGACCCCGGAAAAGTGATTGCCTCTTTCTCAGTGGAACAATTTCCACTTTGCAAAGACAGGCAGATGGGGGTAGTATCAATGTTTACTATGAGTCATATGGATTGGTGGATTACTGAGTTTCGTGGTTGTTAAAACCTAACTTGCACTGTTCTCATTTTACAAAATAAAAAAAGATTGGCACTATTAATGCAGTGTTAATTTTGGCAGCAAATTTCGATTCAGTTTTAGTCTTAGGACTAAAATGGCATTTTAGTTTTAGTCCCATTTTATTCTCCTGCAATTGTTTTAGTTTTAGTTTTTAGTTTTAGTCATATTTAGTCGACTACATTTCCAGTACATTTTAGTCTACTAAAGGATAATTTTTCCATAAACATGCTTGTAATCCAAAGCACTTGTATATCAAAGCAAATTTCCCCATAAGAAATGGAAAGGCAGAGAAGTGGAGGAGCGTTGTTGTGTCCGTGTGATATGCTGTACGTGTTGGTGCTAGCACATTAGCACCTCACAATGTAAGTGGGCATTTTACTAGCATTGCCACCTGTTTATCGAGCTGTACTGCCATTCGAGTATAAGGACAGACCAAGGGATGGTGTCTGAATGAAAGATCATCTAGCTGATGCATTATACCTACCAAAGGATTTGAGCATACGAAACCTCCTATATTTAGTTATCTGGTGAGTCTGTATTTCTCCTACACGAGTGATGGTGACGGATAGCTAAGAGTACCTGTCACTACACAGACTTTCTTTCTTTGGTGTGTGGATTCTCTAACTGAGGACTTTCTTATATTTTGTTTAACTAATATTGTTTTGTGTGGTATTCAATATGCACTAAATGTATTTATATGGTATTTTTGATATTTTTATTTGGAGTTAGTGCCAATCTTTTTAAATTGTTTGCAAGGTGATATACTCACTTGAAAAAGGGGCAGCTATACTCACTATTCACAGCACTTTATATTGTTTGGCGCCACTTCTTGTTTATTTGAAATTGCACTGTTCTCATCCCTGATTGCTGGGACTGAACATCGTGCATATACCACAGTCAATTTGGGTGCTATCCTATCAGACTCTTCTGTATTACACCCTAGAATCCATCAAGTTCTGATGTTCGATCAGTATGGACAACCTCAGATGATTGATACTAATGGGTGCTGGAGAAAGCAAGGAAACAGGACAGAATCATGAGTCAGCAATGCTGGCACAGGAAGTGGTCCTATCTAATGGATGCCAAGGTATTGTCCAACCTGTCCTAAACAAAGATAAAAATACTTGAGACCTGGGTACTAATGCTGGTATCAAATGTCTAGTTATGGACTGTATTCAGCATCAGGTTAAATTGTACTCAGTGCAGTACACTACCTCGGGGAGTTTATTGTACATCTTCTCTTGTCCTTAGCATGGATATAGCAGGAGCACAGTTTGTGCAGGGTGTTAATAGAAGGACCCTGCTTAAGGGGTTTATAATCTAAGGGGAGGGGATGGTACAAAAAGTAATAGCTGCAGGAAATGATCCGATGGAGCTGGTTGAGGTAACGTTGTTAGGTGGAGGCAGAGTAGGGTTCCCTAAATGAGTTTTCAGGGATCACCTAGTGGTGAAAAAGGGTAGGACCTGGCTGGACATACTGGGGTAGGGAGTTTCAGATGTTCTGGAGCGGTCCTGATGTTGAGCATGGGAGGAGGTAACAAGAGAGCTGTAGATCAGGATGTCTTAGGAGTGGAGTGGATGATTTGGGTGATATCTTGAAATCAAAATAGACTAATCAAAGTATCCCATGCATTAGAGGAAGATGCTAGGGTTTCCAGGTAGGAATGTTCATTCAGGGCCCCAGCTTTACTATTCCTATTTCCTATTCCCTAACTATTGAGAGACCGATTTAAAGTAATGTGCGATTTTTTTAAATTTTTAAAAGTTTAATGCAGTAAATTTCTAATTTTTGCACATTTACCTCAGTATATTGCAGTGAGTTAGTGCACATTTAAAGCAGTGCATTTCAGTGCTTTATTGCAGGTTTACCGCAGTATATTGCAGTGCGTTCATGCACCAAACACCACTTTACACCATAAGGGGTCCAGCAGAGTTTGGGTCCACAGGCAAAGGTGGACGTGGTCCGTTCTCGTGCAGGGCATCATTTCCTCTGTTTAGTGATGTTGCCTGTGCTATCCAGACACAGCATGCAGAGGAGGTGGTAGACTGGTTTACTAAACCATCCTCATCCTCCATCACCCAAGCAGAGACTAGTGCGCAGTCCACCACAGCTGCCAGAGTGGCTTATTCTGCCTCCTTGTCCACAGCATACTCCTGCCATAGCCCCAGCATCAGTCATGGAGGAGTCAGCTGAGTTATTTGAATACACCATTTACAGCCATTACTTGATTTCAGTGGCGGCTGGTGCTCAAATTTTTTATTGGGGGGGGCTGGCGCAAACTGAAAAATTAAACTTTTAGTAATGCAGGGCTGTAAATAGCCATTTAACAGGTGATTATGCATCATTACTGCTAGGTAAAACTCCATTATGAGGGGTTCCCACCAACCTTGTGCCATATTCCTGGGTCTGTACACCCGCTGTGCCCATTATGAGGGGTTCCCACCATCTCTGTGCTGAGTTCCCGGGTCTGTACACCTACTGTGCCCATTATGAGGGGTTATCACCATCCCTGTGCCAAGTTCCCAGGGATGAGTGTACACCCGCTGTGCCCATTATGGGGGTTCCCACCATCCCTGTACTGAGTTCCCGGGTCTGTAAGCTGATGTGCCTATTATGAGGGGTTCCCACCATCCCTGTGCTGAGTTCCCGGGTCTGTACACCTGCTGTGCCCATTATGGGGGTTCCCACCATCCCTGTACTGAGTTTCCAGGTCTGTAAGCTGATGTGCCTATTATGATGGGGTTCCCACCATCCCTGTGCTGAGTTCCCAGGTCTGTACACCCGCTGTGCCCATTATGAGGGGTTCTCACCATCCCTGTGCTGAGTTCCCGGGTCTGTAAGCTGATGTGCCTATTATGAGGAGTTCCCACCATCCCTGTGCCCATTATGATGGGGTTCTCACCATCCCTGTGCTGAGTTCCCAGGTCTGTAAGCTGATGTGCCTATTATGAGGGTTCCCACCATCCCTGTGGTGAGTTCCAGGGTCTGTACACCCGCTGTGCCCTTTATGAGGTGTTCCCACCATCCCTGTGCTGAGTTCCCGGGTCTGTAACACTGATGTGCCCATTATGAGGGGTTCCCATCATCCGTGTGCTGAGTTCCCGCATCTGTACACCCGCTGTGCCCATTATGAGGGGTTACCACCATCCCTGTGCTGAGTTCCCAGGTCTGTACACCCGCTGTGCCCATTATGAGGGGTTCCCACCATCCCTGTGCTGAGTTCCCAGGTCTGTACACCCACTGTGCCCATTATGAGGAGTTCCCACCATCCCTGTGCTGAGTTCCCGGGTCTGTACACCCGCTGTGCCCATTATGAGGGGTTGCCACCATCCCTGTGCTGAGTTCTTCTTTACAAGTGTGGTCTCAGATCTGGGCATTCCTCTTTAGAGGTCCAATCACTGACTGACACCCTCTCCATCCCAGATTACTTTTTATCTCTTCCAAACTTTTAAACAGATCATTACATTCTCTGCACTCGTTTAAGGTGGCCGTAGAATAGATGATTCCTTTTTAATTTCATTCCTACGGCCACCAATAGCACCCCAAGTCATGCCTCCAATAGCACCCCCGTGCCCGGCGCCCTTAATACACCCACTTAAAGGGACACTTTAAAAAAAAAAAAATTGTTTTTGTTTTCATTTTGTTTTGTTTTTTCATTTTGTTTTTTCATTTTTTTAAAAAAAAGTAGCTTTGGGGGGGCGCCCCTGCACCCCCTATTGATGGGCCGCCACTGCTTGATTTAGATCCTGGTTCTGAGGTTGAGGAAGGTAGGAACATTAGCCTACAACAAATTGACAGTCATGTTCCCCCAGCCGCAGTGCATTGCCAAGTTGGCTCCAGTGAGGATGATGAAGTCACTAACGTGACTTGGGTTCCGGATAGAACAAAGGAGGAAAGTGAGGTTGAGGCAGCTATCATGGAAGAGTAGAGAGCAGCCACCTTATTCCACCAGATTGTGGAGCTGTTATCTCCCGTCCCACTTCCTACAGCTCAGTTGTCTGGGCCTTTTTTTAGCACATTGCAATTTGAAAACATTGCCTCAAGCAGATCAAGTGTGACAAAAACACCAGCCATTTGGGTACCACATGCTTGACAAGGCATTTAACCTCTCCCCACTCAGCCTGTTGGCAAGAGCATCCCAGTCATCAAGACAGAACATAGTGAGACAGTGTTATATTGGAAAGTGGTCCGAAAGAGGACAGGTGGTGGTCAGAAGAATCCAGACAGATTCATAAAACCACTGGACAAAACCTGAGCCCAGGCACATAAACTTTCCAATAGTCAACAATGGGACAAAAGTTAGAAAAACCAAAAGAGGGTAGATTGGCTTGTGACTTGGTACTAGAGTGAGAAGAGGAAGATGCTGTTAAGAAAGAAAAAAAAGTTGGCAAAGGTGTGTGGAATTACTATGCATTTAGGTGGACGCCTACAGCCAGATCAGTGGCTCACTCTTTTAACCACTTGCCTACCAGGCACCAACACCCCCCTGACCAATTTTCAGCTTTCGGTGCTCTCACGCTTTGACTGACAATTACTCAGTCATGCAACACTGTACCCAAATGAATTTTTTGTCCTTTTTTTCCCACAAATAGAGCTTTCTTTTGGTGGTATTTGATCACCTCTGGGTTTTTTATTTTTTGCGCTATAATTGAAAAAAGACCGAAAATTTTGAAAAAAAAACGCATTTTTCTTTGTTTCTGTGATACAATTTAGGAAATTATTAATTTTTCTTCATAAATTTTGGCCACAATTTTTACTGCCACATATCTTTGGTAAAAATAACCCAAATTAGTGGAAATTATTTGGTCTTTGTGAAAGTACAGACTCTACAATCTGTGGTGCGAATTATACAAAATTGATCACATCTGAATAGTGGCCGATCTCATTTCGACCCGAACAAGCCAGGAAAGTGCAAATACCCCCCAAATGACCCCTTTTTTGAAAGTAGACATTCCAAGGTATTTAGTAAGAGGCATGGTGAGCTTTTTGATGTTGTCATTTTTTCCCACAATTCTTTGCAAAATGAATTATTTTTTTATTTTCTATTTTTTTTCTACAAAATTGTCATTGTAATAGGTTATTTCTCTCACATGGCATGTGTATACCACAAATGACACCCCAAAATAAATTCTGCTACTCCTCCTGAGTATTACGATACCACATATGTGAGACTTTTCCACAGCCTGGCCACATAGAGAGGCCCAACATGCAGGGAGTGCCATCACGTGTTCTAAGCAAAATTACACATCTAAATTGTTGAAACTTTTGAAGGCCCTGGAGCACCAGGAGGACAATGACACGTGGCAACTGAGGTGACGTGTGATGACACTGACGTGGCACTGATGACACTGACACTGATGACAGATGGCATGGCACTTACATGTGATATCACGTGGCCTGTGGCACTGATGCGAGATGGCACTAATACGTGGCACTGATGACAGACGGCACTCACTGATGACAGACGGCACTAATACGTGGCACTGACACATGACACTGATGACAGATTTACGTGGCATTGATGACAGGCGACACTGATAAAGATGGGTGACACTGACAGGTGGCACTGATGACAGATGGCACTAATATGTGGCATGATGACAGATGGCACTGACTACAGATGGCAGGGGATGGCACTGGCGGATGGCACTGGGGATGGCACTGGCAGATGGCACTGGGGATGGCACTGGGGATGGCACTAGGGATGGCACTGGCGGATGGCACTGGCAGCAACTGGGGATGGCATGGCACTGGCAATGGCACTGGCAATGGCACTGGCGGATTGGCGGATGGCACTTGCGGATGGCACTTGTTGGCGGAAACTGGCGGATGCACTGGGGATGTCATGACAGATGACATTAGGGACAGATGACATTAGGGACAGATGACATTGGTGGCAGTGGGCACAGAGAAAAACACTTACGGCGCTGCAGCCGAACACAGGAGGAGGAGCCGCTGAGAGATGATCTCATATGTTTACATATGAGATCATCTCTCATTGGCCAGGGCGATCGCGCTGTAAACGGCCGCTGATTGCATTGCGATCTGTGATGTGTAAAGAGAATAAAAGAAAAGGGGAGGCCGTCATATTGTCAGATCATGGGCTGCTTCGGGCAGCAAATTCTTGGTTTAAAGTTGGAAAGCCATTCATGAAGAAGGGAGGATAGAACAGGAAACAACCCAAGGTGATTGCATTGTATATGTGTATAAGAAACCAAAGAAAGACCCAAAACCCAAGTTAATCAGTCAGCCACCGCCCTATAATGGCGTCTGGTCCCCAGGAAGTAGACACCGTCCCTCTGTTCCAAGTGAAACCTCGCCCGCTGTGCTATGTCCTCCGGGACATATTACAAGGGTGTCTTGATTATTTCAGCCAGAGTCTGACTTTAAGGACTGTTTAGTTGTAGTTGCCTATCCTTGCATTATTAAAGTTAAAAGGTGTTTATTTTATAATAACAGCAAATGTAGCAAATGTGCTATATTTGTGCAAATGGTTTTAATTGTGTTTAAGCTGTATTAGCAATAATTGGGGATTTTAAAATGTTGATTTTTAACCAGACACAAGTTTTAAGAATATTATAATGGAGAAGTTATATATATATTCTAGGCGTCATGCCAGATGAATTGTGGTCAGTAAAAAAAGGGAAGTGATTTAAAGTTGCATAATCCTATGAATTAGAATCACACTGATTTGGGTATTAGCATGTTGAACAAAGTATACAAATACGCCGCATTTGTCTTAGGTCTTAAAGAGTCAATCCAAAAGGGTCTGCTCCTATCACGCCCAGAGTATAGAGTAATGGATCTTGAGATGTTGTTATTAGTAGCAAAGGGCCTAGAATCTGCACAGAGCAGTAGAAAGGTAGCTCCTCTCATGATGGCCTATGACACACCATATTCACGCCAACCCGTACCAACCACGCATGTTTGTTACAACTGCACTCCAGAAGGGAACGCCGGAGCGGAAGACCCGGAAGTCTGCCCACAAGCAACTAGGCCCCCAACCATGACCCACATGAAAGTTCAGTACCAGGGACATGACTGCCCACCACCCGGCCCTTCTCCAGACCACATGTACCTTCTCCGCTAGGATTCAGGCAAGCTTGTGTCACCTGCCTGCTACACCTGGACTGTTGTGCCCCAAGGAGCACAGAACTCCCCCTCCCAATTTGCCAAAGCAATGGCTCTCATTCTAGATGGATGGATGAAATTACACCCAGACATGGTACTCCTCCAGTATGTGGATGACCTCCTACTTTGCGTGGATACCCTTGGAGATGCCGCAATCTTCTCGGAAAGCCTCCTCAACTACTTGGCAGAACAAGGCTGCAAAGCCTCGAAACAGAAAGTCCAGTGGTGTAGGGAGAAAGTGGTTTTCCTAGGCCACTGTATTTCCCAAGGTACTCGGCATCTCACCGATGAAAAAGATAATGCAATCAAAGCCATCCCTTTGCCCCCGGGTCCGAAGCCTCTACATGCTTTCCTGGTATTGATCTCTTACTGCCGTTCCTGGATCCCAGAAGCTTCCCTCCTGATGCAACCCCTCTATGATGCACTGAAATCTGACCCTTTCTTACTCACCCCAGAAACTGTGGACAGTTTTGGAATTCTGAGGGAAATTCTCTCCACAGCCCCTGCACTTGGCTTACCGGACTATGACAAGACCTTCAAACTGTTCGTCTCAGAAAGACAGGAGTTCTAGCTCAAGCCCACGGCAACAGACTCAGACCCATTGGGTATTACTCCTGTCAATTGGACTTCGTGGCCAGGGGGGACCCTCCTGCCTCAGAGCCGTCTTTGCAGCTCAAGCTCTTTTGGACAAGATCTCTGACCTCGTGCTGGGCCACCCCTTGATCCTCCTGGCCCCTCATGACAGAACCGCCATATTAAATCAAGTACAGCCCAAACACCTGTCCTCACAAAGGCACCTCAGACTCCAATGTGCCTCCTCCGATGCAACATTCTCAACCCGTCCACTCTGCTTCCTCTTTTCGAGGGGGGAACCTCATTGGAAAATGACCCCCACCTCACTGTTCATGACTGCTTTGAAGTTATGAAGATGGAGACATCACATCTACCGACCGTCAGTGAGACAGCCCTTGAAAACCCAGATGTGAAAATATTTGTGGATGGTTCCAGGTATGCAGATGACACTGGACGATATCACACAGGATACGCAGTAACCACTGAAGACACAGTTCTCCAGGCTGCAGCATTACCCCCTTCCATGTCTGCCAAAGAAGCAGAACTTCAAGCCCTGACCATGGCATGTAAATTGTCAGAAGGAAAAAGAGCCAACATTTACACAGACTCAAGATATGCCCTCGGGGTGGCCTGCGATTTCGGAATTATTTGGAAAACAAGAGGATTCCTGACAGCAGCAGGGACCCCTGTAAAACACAGTGCAGCTATCAAGGACCTAATGGATGCCCTACTCCTCCCGGCACAAGTGGCTGTACTTAAAGTAAAAGCACACGGTAAGCTGGTATCACAAGAAGCACGATGCAACCACCTAGCCGATACCGCCGCAAAACATGCTGCCAACAAGACACGAGAACTGGTCAGCAGAGTGAATACACCCATCCTGGATGACCCAATACAGGGGGTCCCCGACTTGCGAACGCCCGACCTACGAACCTCTCCTACTTACGAACCGGGCGCTGCGGGGACCCTCTGCAATTTTGCGTGGACCTTCGGCCATTCTGAGCATGCGCCACCAGACGGAGCCTCGGAAAATGACGGCAAACATCGGAAATGTCCGTAATTTGCCGCGCATGCGTCTCTTGTGGACAGAACCTTTCTCAAAAAGCAACAGGAGATGGCTGACAAAGAAGAAAAAGAAGTGTGGATCAAGAAAGGAGCCACAGAAGTTGAGGGAATCATGGAATTAAACAAGAGGCCGTGTCTGCCGCGATCAATGTTCCCTGCAGTGGTACAGTGGGCTCATGGTGCCTCTCATCTGTCAAAAACCTTGATAAATGCCCTGATCAACAAGTACTACTTAGCCCCAGAAATTACCCCACTTACAAGAAGTTTTTCCTGTTACCAACATGGTGGCAAAAACCACGGCAAAGAGACTTCTAACAGAAATAGTGTGCAGATATGGTGTCCCAGAGGTCATAGAGAGCGACCAGGGGCCGGCTTTCACGGCCTCAGTGACCAAAGAAATATGGACGGCCTTGGGGGTTACACTCAGGGGCGTACCTAGTGCATTTGGCACCCGGGGCGGATCCTATATCTGGCACCCCCCCCCCCCACCTTAAAATGTAAAAACACCCCACTGTGCCCCTTCATACCTCTGCATCCTTAAATATCTCTTTGTCACTACTGTGTACATTACACAGCACCCTGCACCTCTGGACCCCTTTACATTACACATCACTCTGGACCCCTTTACATTGCACAGCACCCTGCACCTCTGGACCCCTTTACATTACACAGCACCCTGCACCTCTGGACCCCTTTACATTACACAGCACTCTGGACCCCTTTACATTACACAGCACCCTGCACCTCTGGACCCCTTTACATTACACAGCACCCTGCACCCCTTTACATTACACAGCACTCTGGGTCCCTTTACATTACACAGCACCCTGCACCTCTGGACCCCTTTACATTACACAGCACTCTGGACCCCTTTACATTACACAGCACCCTGCACCTCTGGACCCATTTACATTACACAGCACCTCTGGACCCCTTTACATTACACAGCACTCTGGATCCCTTTACATTACACAGAACCCTGCACCTCTGGATCCCTTTACATTACACAGAACCCTGCACCTCTGGACCCCTTTACATTACACAGCACCCTGCACCTCTGGACCCCTTTACATTACACAGCACTCTGGACCCCTTTACATTACACAGCACCCTGCACCTCTGGACCCATTTACATTACACAGCACCCTGCACCTCTGGACCCCTTTACATTACACAGCACCCTGCACCTCTGGACCCCTTTACATTACACAGCACCCTGCACCTCTGGACCCCTTTACATTACACAGCACTCTGGACCCCTTTACATTACACAGTACCCTGCACCTCTGGACCCCTTTACATTACACATCCCCCTGCACCTCTAGAACCCTTTACATTACACAGCACCTGTATGTTACACAGACCCGCCTGCAATACAGCCCACCCCGCAATACAGACCCCCCCTGCACGACCCCCCTACAGTGCAGATCCCCCCTTCAGTACAGACCCCCCTACAGTGGAGACCCCCCTACAGTGCAAACCCCCCTTCAGTACAGACCCCCCTACAGTGAAGACCCCCCCTTCTTCAGTACAGACCCCCCCTTCAGTGCAGACCCCCCCTACAATTCAGAACCCCCTCTACAGTAGTACAGTAGTAGTACAGTAGACCCATAATGTACCTGGGGAGTGTCAGCGCGGGACACACAGCAGCACACTAAAAACTACAAGGAGGAGGGGGAGGCGGCGCCGGCGGCTTCACTCTGCTCAGCTGAGACAGAGCGGCGAACACCCCCTCTCCCCCTCACCTCACCTGCCGCTGCCTGTGACCGCGCCTAGCGCAACTGCTCAGTGCGCTGTCTCTGCTTCAATCGCGGAGGGGGGCGCCGGCCTGACACCCCCGCCAGTGTGTGGCACCCGGTGCGGCCCGCCCCCCACAACTCCCTTAGTACGCCACTGGTTACACTAGCTTTCCACACCCCATATCACCCGGAGAGCAGTGGGAAAGTGGAGAGATTAAATGGCACAATAAAATCTATAATGCTAAAAATGTCTCAGGAAACGGGAATGAGTTGGCCAGACAGCCTACCCATTGCCTTATTCAGTGTTAAGTACACTCCAAGGGGAAATCATGGCTTGTCACCCTATCAGATATTGTTTGGCTCAGCCCCCAGACTGGGTTGTTATTTCCCACAGCAATTACAGCTCCAAACTGATGTATTGACTGATTATGTAAAAAAAGTAAAAAGTGCAGCGCTTATATAAATAAATGTCCCTGTTTCACATAAAGCGGCACAGGAAGGTGTAAACCTGCAGGCAGCAATGTGTGACAGGTATATCTATAATGAAAACACTCTTAATTCGTGTGTATAAATGGAATTTGCCAACTTATAACAGTGAATTTTTTGTCTCTCTCTTCTGTATAGATTACTATACTACGCCAAATATAAAAAGATTTAGGATTTTTCATATATTTTTAAGTCTTTTGAAGATCGTTCAGCATATAGTCCGTTCTAAATACGTTTTTGTATATCATAGGGTTAATGGGTTCATGGCTGCCCCATTCTAGACTCACCTCCGTCTATTGACTATTTGACGGACGTATATAGGGACTTTAAATAGAACACCACTCTCACAAGATTTTAATAAATCATAATATAAATGTTTTATTAGTAAAAAAATATAAAAAAAAAAAAAAAAATTCCTCCAACGATATTTTATTAGCAGCAGGATGCACAATATACAATATGCATGACAATATACATATACATGATAACATACAAAAAAAGATTATACAAAAAATAACATAATAATACAGAACAACATAAAGAGAACACAAATATGGTACTATTACTCTCCCGGAGGTGAGAGTCCCCCGTATACTCGACGCGTTTCCAGTTACCCAGATGCGGGAACCTTCGTCAGGAGTGGGAAGTAAGATTTATATCGGAGAAGTACCTGTCGCTCTAGAAAAGAAAAAAACCATAAACAGGGGAGTTGCTATCGTTATAGGGCCTAGATCACAGTATCAAGAAAAGAGAGAAGCATGCATTCTAAGACCATGTTTCATATACCAAATGTTAATATATATGAGTTGCAACAAATCATAGCATTGTTATTGTTGGTGTCATAAAGTCATATTTATATAAAAAGCCTTATTGGATATGCTGTGCAGCATGTCAAAGAAACGTACATATACTATATTATCACGTACCACATTGAAGGCGAAATTCGTGGACCGGTGGACTGTGTACCAGCGGGAGAGGAGGAAGGGGTATGCGTCCCCCAACAAAAGGAAAGAAAGAAGTGTGGCAGCACACACTAGGTTGGTTTCAATGATGAGTGATCCTGCATACGGACTTTATGTAGTAATGACCCGGTCTGTTTATGGTGAACATTGAGGGAGAGAGTATTAGTAATAACTCCCTACAACTGTAATACCAATGCCCAGAGGGATAGATCTACCACGGTGTCTTAATTTAAAACAGAGAAGAGTGGAAGAGTGCGGTAGTAGTTATACAAGTAAAGATGTTAGTGGCAAGCAGAGCGTCAGAGATTCCCAAACACCCTTATCCATATACTACTGCCCTCCTTTTCAAATAAAGAGGGGGGTGCCTCAGATATATGTCACCCGAAAAAAGAGGAAAAGCATTCTAGTATGAAGAAATAGATATGGTGCGTACAGCCAGCGCGTAGGATAGTCACAAACACAGACAAGGCAGAAAGGGTGGTATTAGAAGTGGCACCTCCCCCAGCATACACCAAATATTAGTGCCCAGGGAATGCTTACATATATATCGCATGTATCCTTGGGGAAATCCTCATCCCCGAGAGTTAATATCTCGGATAGGTGAAAGGCGATCCCAATAATGGGTACCCAGAACCTAAGGGGAAGGAAGAGGAGGGTTAGGGTCGCTGAGGATCCGATCCCGGGGAAAGGGAAAGGAAGAGAGACCAGGGAGGGAGAGGGGTGTTTTTCAGGATAAGCCATGTCCATGGGTAAGATATTTAGCTTACCCCGTCCTTTGTAGAATATCCCCCGTTCATCTGTGCCGTACTGATCCGACCCTAGGTGTTCCTCTGCTGCCCAATAGAGACAGACAGAGGATTGTTTACATAGGGTCCGGAAGCGGGGTGGAGGGCGCATGCGTGACGTCATATCCTAGCGTCCCATTGGGCGCTCGGCGCCCACCGCCATAGCTGCGCGACAGGCGTGCATAGCACGTCGCGCATGCGCAGAAGTACATAAGGGTGCGTGCTATTGCGCATCCCGTACGATGGATCCGCGCATGCGTGCGCCATATATATTAGTTAAGATGAGACGGAATGTCAGGCAATCCCGACACCTCTAGGGGGCGTATAAGACGCCCCAGGCGGCCAGATAACCACAGACTACCCTCCCACCTAGTCAGCCAATACTCTAGTCCATACGAGTGACATATATGTTATAGAGACGCCATTAACATGACGTATCTATGCATATAAAAACGCCATTGACATGCTCACAGCACCCAAAAGGTACACCCCAGATATAGCAAAAAAAGGGGGGGGGGAAAGGGGATTAACAATCCCTATAAGACAATACCTGCTATAAAATGCATTCAATGCCATGATTTGTGCTAAAAGAATATATGGGAGCCTCCATGGCACCAATGGGGAGCCCGAGGGAGGTTCCTCCACACTGTGTTTCAGTGTCCCTAGGGGTCAGTAGAAATAAAAATAAAAAATAAAAAAAAAAAAAATAAATATAAAAAATGTATATCTGTCCCAAACCATCATATATTTGGTGGACCCGGGTATTCAAGGTGAAAATAGAAGTCATGAAACCAGGAACATCAATGAGATAGTATAAAGCAGCCAATGGTAGATGTACACCAATACAAAATAATAACAAATATGAGTGTAAAAATAAGAAATATACAAAAGTTTGAGAAAAAAAAAAAAATTGAGAAAATCAGAATAATTTTGAAATGACCATGACATGTACTGGATTTCATTAATGGAGTGACGGCAGATGTACTTTACCCTTTCCCCATTATCCATGTCCCTCCCATGATCCAGATGTAAACCCTTCCAAGAAGGGTTTGTAACTAATGCAGTCGTTCAAACCCGGTGGATATGTGGCCCTAAGTGCTACAATCCATCTTGTCTCGTGTTGCAACAAAGTTTTGTCCCAATCCCCCCCTCTTGAGGTGGGATGTATGCGGTCCAGAACTAAGAATCTTACTCTTGGGAAGTTCCCCATATGCACGTCCCGGGAATGTCTTCCCAGTGGTAGGTCCGGATCGCATACACGGATACTGTGTACATGCCTACTTGTTCGTTTGTGGAGCTCCTGTTTTGTCTTCCCCACATAGAATGAACCACAAGAACAAGTAAGCATGTACACCACACCGTACGTGCGACAGTTCGCGTAGTGACTGGGTTTGAAGCTCCTTCCATTGGGGAGCACTATATTAGTATCGGTATTCATGTACTGACATTGGGTACAGCCCCCACACTTGAAGGTACCATGACGTTTGCATGGATCCCCCCTAAAGGCTCCAGTGTACTCGCTCTTGACTAAAATGTCACGCAAGGATTTCGTACGTCTAAACGTCACAAGGGGCTCTTTGGGTATAAACGGATTCAATGTGGGGTCGATATCTAGTACGTGCCAGTGTTTTTTAAGGATGCTTCGGACCTGTCCATGTTGTTGGTTATATGTCAGCACTACACGTGTTTGATCCGCTGTCTTACTCGTTTGTTTAACAGGTTTGAACACAAGACTCAATCTTGTTTGTTGCAAAACCCTTTTAAAGGCTTTTTTTAGACTCGTGGGGGAATACCCCCGATGGAGTAAACAAACCTGTAGGTTTTTTGCTTCAGATTGAAAATCTGAATCTTTGGTACAATTTCTACGTATCCGTAAATATTGGGAATACGGAATCGATTTAACTAAGGGAGTGGGATGGAAGCTAGAAGCATGTAAAATGGTATTGCCTGATGTTTCTTTTCGATAGAGAGTGGTAAAGAGGTGACCATCATTGTTTTTCATTATAGTAATATCCAAAAAATTGATTTCATGAGTGTCGCAGGTCATGGTGAACTTCAAATTAAAATCATTCATTCCCATGGCCGCTATACATTGGTTCAGTCCCTACATGCCTCCTTGCCACACCAAGATGATATCGTCAATGTAGCGATACCATAAAATAATATGGTCCGAAAATTGGGAATGCATGGAAAGAAAAGTGTTCTCCCACTCCCCCAGATACAGGTTGGCATAGGATGGTGCGCAGCACGTCCCCATAGCCACCCCCTGTATCTGGAGGAAGTGGGAGCCATTGAAAGAAAAAGCATTGTGTGATAGTATATATTCCATCGCTTGTACCAAGAAATGATGTAATGGTTTGTCATCCTTGGATGACTGGGACAGATAGTGATTGATGACCTCTAGGCCCTTTTTGTGGGGAATTGAGCAGTAGAGAGCCTCCACATCTATGGTGACCAGTAATGAATCGGTGGGAATGCAAAGACCATCAAGGTATTGCAATAATTGGGTAGTGTCCCTGATATACGAAGGCGGGTTTGTGACGAGGGGCCGAAGCTGCTCGTCCACAAACCTACTTAGGTTCTCAGAGACACTTCCCACCCCCGAGACAATAGGTCTCCCTGGGGGGTTCGACATATCTTTGTGTACCTTCGGCAGGCTGTAAAAAGTAGGGATCCTAGCAAACTTGGTACGTATAAATTCCCATGTCTGTTGGGTCAATACGTTCTCAAGGTATGCTTGGTCGATCATTTTGAAAAATTCAATATCGAACTTTTCAATAGCCGAGCGTGGAATGGATTTATACCACTCCTTATTGGACAGTATTTTGGAGCACATAGCAAGGTATGAGGAATTGTCCATGATGACAATGTTGCCCCCCTTGTCAGAAGGTTTAATAGTCAGCTGATGTTGTTCAGTCAGGGTTTTTAGTGCCTTCTGTTCATCGCTGGTAAGATTACATGGAGGGGTAGTTTTTTTAAGTTTATTAATATCGTTGGTCAC
The DNA here is from genome assembly GCA_028564925.1 of Lithobates sylvaticus. Lineage (NCBI taxonomy): Eukaryota > Metazoa > Chordata > Amphibia > Anura > Ranidae > Lithobates > Lithobates sylvaticus. The sequence goes on from CM053036.1 coordinate 197,310,762, forward strand.
CATTGAGACAAACGCCTTTAAATTGGCATTTTGTGCCAATGGTGGAAATTTGTTGGATTTCTTTTTAAGCGTCGAATTTCCTTTTATCCCTACCCTAGTTGGAGTAATGTGTTCCGCTAGTAATGACTCCAAGTCTATTCTATCAATTAAGTCCTTCTGTTCCTGTTCCTCCAACAGTGACACCAAGTCGTCCAAGGCTTGTTTATCATTATTTTGAGGAGGTGCTGGTATGTTTTTAGTGTAAAGACATTTAAGTATCAATTTTCTGGCAAATAAGTGTAGGTCTTTTACTGTATCAAAGGTGTCAATGTTGGAGGAGGGGCAGAAAGACAGACCCTTACCTAGTAGGGACTTTTCATTACAGGATAGAGTATATCCTGATAGATTAATAATATTGAAGGCGTCCTCGAGTGGGGCTGCCTTCTGTTTTTGTCATTGGCCTTCTACTGGGTCGTTTTTGGACCCTGTGTTTTGGATCTCTGATGCCATTCGTCCCTGAGTTGTAGCACTCCGGGAATTGCCTGACCTCAATGTGCGTTCATTACTGGTCATTGCGGTGGCTGTCTGTGGTGCCGTATTGGTTTCCCCTAATTGTTTTCTAGTAGAATTAGTAGTTTCAGGTGAGCGCCATTTTTGTTTTCTAGGTGCCTTTTTCGATGCTTGTGAACCATTAGAGGAAAGCGAATTTAGTGAGGAATCAGAGCCTCTCAAATTGTCTTTATGTGTGTTACGGGTTTTTTTGTTTGTGTTTTTTCTGGTATTCTGTGGACGTCCTTGCGGATTCCATACTTGCCAGCGATATGCCTTGCCTTCAGTGAAGGCCATCTTGTCCCTCCAGAATTTCCTTTCCTTGAGGGAGATAGATTCTTTAACTGTATGATCTATATGTTCTCTAATACGCTCCTCATTTTCGGCAAAGGCTGGTAGTTCTTTTGAGGTCTCTAGTTTGATATAAACTGCTTCAATTTCTTTTTCTAAGGATACTATTCTCTTTTGATATTCTTCAATAAGTAAGCGCATCATAATTTTTGTGCATTGTTGGAGATTATTCTCCCATCTTTTTTTAAAAGTTACGTCCAAGTTGTCCAAAGTTGGAAAGATCTGTACTCTTAGACCTAGAGGATTGATATCCTCTTGTATATAGTGTTCGAAATTTTCCACTTGCCAAAAGAGAGATACCCTATTCTCAACTAATATTTTAAGTTGAAGAAAGAGCGAGTTCATTTCTGAATCTTTTGATTCCTTCTGCCCGTGTTCCCTATACTTGCCCATGAGGGCGTCAAATTCCTTTCCCCTAAACATGGTTAATAAAAATGAATGATACCTTATGCCCAAACTTATTTCAACCCCTGTCTATTTCAATTGCGTCAGAGAATCACAAAGAATGGTTCTAAATCAAAACAACAATATACATAATAACCATATTCTGTATAGTCTATGCATAATAAATAATCACAATGAAATTGCATGGAAAATATCCACAAGTGATTAGTGCATCCTGCTGCTAGAGTATCTGGATGGATAAAATCGTTTTCCGTCTGCTAAATGTGCAGAAGTTGGGAACTATTACAGATAATGATGGGGGAGCAAAATACGAACCTTACACGGGGAGTGGGTATTTGCTACCCTGTGATTTAACAGAAAAAGATTAAGGTTGACTCCCCCAGTGAGATAGATGGAAGTGGGTGGTGATCTCATCCCTATTGTATAGATAAGAAAAAATCCCCTAAGGTTGGGACTTTAAATAGAACACCACTCTCACAAGATTTTAGTAAATCATAATATAAATGTTTTATTAGTAAAAAAGATATAAAAAATCCTCCAAAGATGTTTAGCAGCAGGATGCACGATATACAATATGCATGACAATATACATATACATGGTAACATACAAAAAGGAATTATACAAAAAAATGACATAATAATACAGAACAACATTACAGAAGTCACAAATACGGTACTAATGCTCTCCCGGAGGTGTGAGTCCCCCGTATACTCAACGCGTTTCCAGTTACCCAAATATGGGAACCTTCGTCAGGAGTGGGGAGTGAAATTTATATCGGAGAAGTACCTGTCGCTCTAAAAGAGGCAAAAAGAAAGAAACCATAAACAGGGGAGTTGCTATCGTTATAGGGCCTAGATCACAATATCAAGAAAGGAGAGAAACATGCATTCTAAGACCATGTTTCATATACCAAATGTTAGTATATATGAGTTGCAACAAATCATAGCATTGTTATTGTTGGTGTCATAAAGTCATATTTAGATAAAAAGCCTTATTGGATATGCTGTGCAACATGTCAGAAAAACGTACATATATTATATTCTCACGTACCACATTGGAGGCGAAATGTTATTTGATTTATTACAGTATATATATAGCGCAAGTAGTGGCTGGCAGGCATGTACCCCAGTTGAAGCCTACGTAGGCAAAACACATTGGGTTAAATGCTTGCCTGAGCCACTAAAGAATTTCTTGCCCCCGTTTTATATAAAAGCTTTTTTAATAATTTTATTTTCTATTTGGATTGAAAAATCTGTAAAATAAAAAAAACCTTGTTTTTTTGGAGTCACACTATGAGGAGTTGTCTCCTTTTTTTCTATATCTCCTTCTGAGCCATCCATGGTGGAGATTGCAACCAAGATTTCTACATCTCCTTTTCCTGGGATTGGACAACCCGCTTGGGGTGAGTAACAGGGTACGTGTGACCCAAGAAAAACTCTCCAGAAGATACGGCTGGCTGCATCACCATCCCTATACATCTGGTGGATCCGGTATATGCTTGTTTGACTCACCACCGAGAGGTTTGTGAGTCCATCCAATCTGGTAAGGGTATTTTGGTCATTACCTGCATATAAGTATAAGGAAAGAGTGTTCTAGAGAAGACTGAGCCGGCCTGAAGTCAGAAATATCAAAAAATCATCTGATACTCTCTGGGTGACTGCATCAGTGCAGCCATTTTCTAACATCTGTGATCTTAGGGACGGAACTTTATACTAACCCCTTTAATGTCTGTATGATACACTATGGACTAGTGCAGTACCAACAGTCCAATATAGTTCCATCAAGTCCAGGGTCACTTCTGCTCTGTAGAGACAAACTATAGACTGCTGTATACTACATGGCTGGATTGGCGGAGGAGTTTTCTTCAGTGTATAGAGTCCTGTTTACAAAACCGCTATCTTTTTATCTTCTTTTTATTTTATTTTTACTTGCATTTTAAGTTTATTTGCTTGCCTTTCATCCATGCGACTTCTATAAATCGCATACTTCGGCTGAACTACGTATGAAAACTGCATTCCCTACAGGAGTACATCAGATATTCTTGGGAATAGGTGGCTGCATGTTTTATCTTTATTTCTATATAATTGTTATATTGAGTAGGTTGGTGTTAACACAATCACTTTTTTTGCACTTCATAAGAACACGGTCCTTTTGAGCCAGTTCACCAGTATAGGCTAACAAGCTTTATTTCTGGCTTATGCTTATATATCATTTATATTCACTAATTTGTTTACCACATATTTTGCTTATGCATTTTTTCTAAAATCGCATAGGCGCTTTGGATCGCACCTGATATCCATTTTATTATACTTATTTTTTCTATGGGAAAATAACTTAGATCTTTGAGAGTGGATCATATGCTATACACCTATACTGTACCTGGTTGTCCGTTTCATCACATTCACCTTGATTTGCACCTTATAAGAACACAACCCTCCTTGGGCCGTTTCACTGTTATAAGTTGACAAATTCCATTTATACACACGAACTAATGCCCTATACACACGGTCGCATTTTCCGATGACTATTTCCGTCGGATCATTTCCGTCGGAATTTGTCCGAAGCTGGTGTTGCGTACACATGGTCGGACAACGTTGTCGGAATTTCCGGTCTTCAAGAACGCCGTGACGTAAGCCGTGTTCCACGAGACTATAAAAGGGAAGTTCAGCACCACGTCCGGCACCCGTTGGGCTCCCTATGCTGATTCCGTGTTTATCGCGTGTTAGTAGAAGTTTCGTTACATTCGATTCGCGCTTTTCAGTTTTTAGACTCAGATCGTTACTGCTCTTCAGTTTGTGCTTGTCGTGCGTATCTGTTTATCGGTGCGTGTAGTCAGTTCGCATTTGTTGGTCATTGCGGCCTATATCTTGATATAGGATGCTTTGATTTTCACTGCTTATTGTTTGCTCGTTTCTGGTATTCATTTCGTTCTTTCAGGCCTTGCTGTTTATCGGTGCTTTCTGTTTGTCCGTTCTGACCAGCCGACCGTTTGTGAGCTATGTTTCATGTACGTACTCGTCGTAGAGTTCGTGCTGTGCAGGGGCTTGGTGTCGGGCTTTTAGCTTTGACCCAAGACCAGTCCATGAACAGGGCGAGGAGGAGTTCATGGACCAAGAATTGGTTGCTTCAGCGTGACCAATTCTCGCACATGCCTTTGCTTCGTGAGATCCGGGAGAATAATCCTGATGATTTCAGGAACTTTCTCAGGATGACGGACCCCGTTTTTCACCGTCTGTTGGCTTTGCTGACCCCTTTTATCAGCAGGCAGGATACCTGCATGAGGCAAGCCATCACTCCAGAGCAGGGGCTTGTTGCCACGTTGAGGTACTTGGCGACAGGGAGAAGCCTTCAGGATCTGAAGTTCTCCACAGGTATCTCTCCCCAGGCTCTGGGAATCATTATTCCAGAGACCTGTTCTGCTATTATCCAGGTCCTGCAGGAGGACTATATTAAGGTAACATTTCTCCTTTACTATTCCCTTCTATGTATGCTCTGTTTGCTAATGTCTTGTATTTTTGACCTCCTTCCCTAATTACCATGATTGCAATATGCTCTAATATGCTGTGCCCCTTTTTGTCCTTCATGCATTTTTGCCTTCACTTACCTCCCCAGCATGCTCTTCTGGGCCAATATACACCTATGGCCTAGTCACTTAAGCAATGTATTTTGTCTGCTCCATAGTATTGGTTTCCCCCAAACACCCCCTAAAATATGCACAAATGTTTTCTGTGTGTTTTACTTCATGCAGAGTCCCCTTTTTTTGGGTTATTTTTTTTTTTTGGTGTGCCAAACTCATTAGGAACCCCCCTCTCCCCTAACTGCTTAGTCAGATGATACCAATCCTCTATCTGCTGGCTTTGCCAAGCTCAAGACACACTATATACCTACCTCTTTATAGTGGTCATATTTAGGGATGAATTCAGCAAAGCATGTAGTGCAAGGGGCTGGCTCAATACTTTCAAATGTTTTTTTTGGTGGTTTTTTTTCGTTTTTCCTCATATTAGTAGCTTGATAGGTAATTGCATAATGTCAAAATGTGCTTCCCTTTATGTTTTTTTTTTTTTTTTTGGGATTAGGAATCTTCTTTTATCTTTCCGGTGGGCTGCCAATAGTGTTAAGTAAGGAGTGTCTGGCCAAACTATCACACATTATTGAGCCATTCGGCTCTCAATGAAGTGAAGTGAAGAGGGTTACCTGTCCAATCCCCCCCCTAGTTCTTGTCAATGACCCATCAGAAGTGGGGGGAGTGATGGGGGTGAGTAATCTGCTAAGGGGACCTTGGAATTTTGTTTGCAAATACTTTCTTGGTTAAATTTTAGTCTGATCTTGTTCCAAAATGTTTGTGTCTAATCTGCTTGCAATGTTTATGTGCAAACTGAATAATTTTTTTTTCTTGTTTGACTCCACAGTTTCCTTCAATGCCACAGGAATGGCAGACTGTGGCCTCCCACTTTGCCAGCCGTTGGGACTTTCCTAACTGCGGAGGTGCAATTGATGGGAAACATGTCCGCATCATCCCACCCCCCAACTTGGGGTCGTACTATTATAATTACAAGGGGTTTAATAGTATAGTGATGTTGGCGGTGGTGTCGGCGACATACGAGTTTTTGTATGTGGACGTGGGGAAGAATGGCCGGATCTCGGATGGTGGTGACATTGCGCACACGGAGTTCAACTGGCGTCTCCAGAGTGGCAGTCTGTGCTTGCCACCTCCAGAGGAGAATGCAGAAGGACTCCCCTTTGTCTTTGTCACGGATGAAGCGTTTGCGATGTCAAGCCATCTGATGCGGCCCTTCCCGATGAGGACCCTCACCCCGGACCAGAGGGTCTTCAATTACGGGCTGTCCAGAGCCCGCAGAGGGGTGGAGAATGCCTTTGGGATTATGGCCAGCCGCTTCCGCCTCTTTTTGACACCTATCAACATGGCGGAATATAAACTGAACCACATTGTGCTTTCCTGCTTCATATTGCACAACTTCTTAAAGCGACATAGCACCAACTATGTTGTGTCTGTTGGCCCTGATGCAGACATGCCTACAAATGACAACCTCACAGCCCTTCAAGCTGCACGTCCTGGCTTGCCCTAAATGCCCGCGAAGTCCGCGAGAGGTATATGGAGTACTTTGTGGGTAGGGGGGCCATTGATATGCCTGACGATGTGTGAGAGGCATTTTTTAATAAATTTATTTTGGAACCTGAACTAAGATTTCTTTTAATTTACTCCTTGTGTTCTAGCTTATTTTTTGTTTTCTTTTTGGGCCTTTATCTTCAACAGTGGGAATGCACTTTCTTGGCGAGAGGAGGTTACAGTCTCTTCTTCCTAAAAATAATCTCCTCATGTTGTGGGTCTGATACATAATATTTTTTCTAGGTAAGGTATGTAGTGCATAACTGACCCCAAAAATACTCCTTTTCATCACCATGACAGAAATGTGTGTATTCCTGAAAATGGCATGATAGGTGGTTTATTCCAAAGCACTGTGGGTGTCATTTCCAAAAGACAAATCCACTATGCACTACAAGTGCACTGCAAAAGTGCACCGGAAACTGCACTTGGAGTGCAAAGTGGAATAGCCTTTAGTAAATAACACCCATTGTCACCAAATTCATTTACTTTTGACGCAAATAATGCTTTTGGGGTTTGAAATAAGGAAGCCACACATTGTTGATATGGTAAAATTTTACTTCAAACACATTCACAAGTGCCTTTCAAAAAGGCTTTTGGAAACTCAAAAGATCTTTGGTCTTTAGAACATTCTTTACTAACTTGGTGCATTTGTGTAAACCAGGCATGTAGCAAAGCAAAACATACTGAACACAGGAACTTACAAAGTTCAACTTTGAAAAGTGAAGACAAGATCAGACATGACTATGTCCAAACTGTGTTTGATCGTGCCTTCATCACATGGGGTGTCACCCCTGGAAAAGGTAAATTTAGAACATGCACACAATTTGGGGATCAAAATGGGCATTTGATGCAAGAACACATGCCTAGAATGTCCAAATGTGCAATCTCCCATTATGGGTATCAATGTACGTGTTTTGGGGGTGCAACCCCTTCACCTCAGCCACTTTAGTAGTTAGTAAAGTGGTTGCACCCCCAAAACGTTGTCATTGATCCACCATGATGGGAGCTAGCACATGTTGACACACTGTGTGCATCTTCCAAATTTGGCAAAGTTCTGATGTAAAAATTTGGGGGTTACACACCCACAAATGTGTGATAAGTCGTTTGTGTGGTTTCATATTTTCCCTAAAACATCAATGATGTTCTTCATTTTTTGTTGAACATCATTGATGTTTTTCTTGATATCATCTAGATCTCGATTGCACACCATTATCTCCCCATTATCTCCCCGATGAGGTCGTGTGCACTTTCACTGGTAAAATGCGATTCTTCTTCCACAACATCCACATCACCTAAAAAAAAAAAAAAAAAGGGGGGTATTTTTAAGATGCAGGCATACATTGATTAGCTTACCTGTAGCTGTGGTCTCCGACACTCACCTGTTGTGGTGACAAGTTCTCCAACTTCTACAATCTCTCCTTCTTCCTCCTCTTCTGCTTCTGGTGTTGGTAATTCCCCTTCTTTGGGAGGTGTGGGGTTCCTAGCCTAGACTCCTCATTGAGGCTTATTTATGGAGAAGATTAGGAGAGTTTAGCAAGACATTATTTAGTGTTTTGTCTGGTGTTGTGTCTTGCAGAGAATATGGATGGCTTCAATGACATCAGCTTCCTCCCCCTGTTCATTGATAAGTTCAGTGAGATGCCCCTTTTGTGGCAGGCCAAGCACCCACTGTACAGCAACAAACTAAAGAGGTGGGCAGCGATGAAGAAACTGCTGGAATTTGTAACGCCGGTGATCCCCATGGCAACCGTTGAGAAGTTAAGAACCAAAATTGTCAGCCTGAGTGTCAGGAAACGTTCCATCCGCTGGTAATATCTGTCTTTTGGCGTGCAGTACTGCGGTCCACCAGCAGGTGTCTCCTGGCAGTCTGGAACTGGAACTTTCCCTGCTGCTATGTCATCGTTGGGCTGCAGTACTGGCATCCACCAGTGGATGGATCCTGGCAGCGTGGGGCAGACAGCACCTCCTGCAATCAGGTGTCACCTGAGGCCAATCACAGGACTATAAATACCAGGCAAGCATTTACATGTTTGTCTTGGTTTTGTCCCTGAGCTGCATCCTGTTTACCCTGTTTACCCTGATCACCCTGATCCCTAATCCCGAAAACCTGTTATACCTGATCCTGCCTGTCCCTGCATCCCTGGAACCTTGTCCTGCACCTGATCCCTTTCTCCCTTTTTCCTTTTCCCCCCATCTGCTGACCTCCCGTTTATGACCCTGGCCTGGCTTGACTACGATTATGGTATTCCCCTTGTTAGATATATTGGTTGGTTTGTGTCACTATTATTTGGTTTTCTTACTCTGTTTGTTATTGGTGGTGTGTTCACATTGTATGTATTTATCTTAAATAAAAGCACTTATTTTTCATCTACTTGGTTGCTTTACGCTGTTGCAGTCACACAGTTCTGGTCACACCCGGTTTATGACAGAAACCAAGGCCATCCCTGACCAGAAGTGGCTGCACAGAGGAACCATCTTGGTTCTGTTGGCTTTACTGGAATGAATTCTAATGTGATTTCCTATTATGCTCTGCTGGCGTCAGAGAGTGGCGAGTATCTCCGCCAGACACTGAAAGAGTGGACCAATGACCAGCTGCTTGAGATCATACGTTTGGCCCACTCAGCAGACTTTGCGTTTGGCAGCCTTTAATCCAAATATGTGCTGAGCTAGCCCTGTCCTGTGTTCCAAAGACCGGTGATGATTTTTCTCCCCCTTTCAGTGCTGATCAGGTGGAATCTCTGGTGTGGCTGTTAGAGGATGATTCTGCATGCTTTTTTGAGCACTATTCCGTTTGTCCTCAGCAGAAGCTTATGGAATGTATTCACTCTGTACAGACCCTTGTTAGACAGGCAGCATGTGATCCGTTCTTTGTCCAACCAATACTCTCAGCATGGTCTGATATATTACAAATAACCACAATGTGTAGCGCTAACAAAAAATAGAGCCAATAGACTCATAAAGTGAAAGAAAGTCCAGTGCAATATAATATAGTGAAACAATGATAAAGTCCTTTGTTAAAGAAAATGAATCATGGCATGGATCATCCTTGCACATGAGATGTATGTGGAGAAACTCTGCAAACACAGATGCTAATGTGTATAGACGAGTATATAAACCCTCCAATGTTTATGGAATGCATACGCTTACCAGCGATGTTGGACCCACCTACCATACGGCAGTGGGTCAGTAAGGCTTATGGTAACTCCTGTAGGTGGCGCCCAAGGGATGAAAGCTGGATTCTGGCAGCACTCCTCCAGGTCTGGGATGGACTCTCGGCTGGATATTCCGGAATCCTCCAAAACGACACACGTGTGGGGCACGACACCAGGAACACCAGGAAGCAGGATACGGAAAAAGGAAAAAGGAACCCAGGAACTAATTTATTGGGTAGGGGTATAAATAATGGTACAAAACAGGGGAATTCACCCAAGCAGTACAGAGCATATAATCCTAGCCCAGGAGACAGCGGGACCTATATTCTGGGCCTATGGTGGGGAAGTGGGTATTCCTTCCCCAGCAGGAAGTTTTGACCCTCATGTATATATAGACACCATAGGTGTCCCTAGAGGAGTCCCAGATGAGTTCAAAGCAAAAGACCAAGTAGCAGCAGGGTTTGAATCCCTAATCCCCATGATCACTGTAAACAAGAATGTAGATTGGATAAATTACATCTACTACAATCAGCAGAGATGCACTCAAAGGTTTAGTTGAACAGTTAGAGGCAAACTCACGCATGACTTTTCAAAACCGCATGGCCTTAAATATGGTCTTAGCTGAGAAAGGGGGCATATGTAAAATGTTGCCTGAGACAAGTACATGCTGTACTTACATCCCAGCTTGATGTACCTGCTGCCCAGCCTAAAGTGCCATGCCTGCTGCCCAGCTTGATGTGCCCGCTGCCCAGCTTGATGTGCCCGTGCCTGCTGCCCAGCTTGATGTGCCTGTGCCTGCTGCCCAGCTTGATGTGCCTGCGCCTGCTGCCCAGCCTAAAGTGCCCGTGCCTGCTGCCCCACGTGATGTGCCTGCTGCCCCGCTTGATGCACCTGCTGCCCAGTTAGATGTACCCATGCCAGCTGCCCCGCTTGATGTGCCTGTTGCTCAGTTCAAGGTGCCTGCCGTCCAGCTTAAGAACCCAGAGCCCGCTGTCTGCCCTGAAGTGCCTGATGCCCAGCCTTAAGTACCCCTACCTATTCTGCTTGATGCCTTAGACTTTGGACAATTACAACCAGTTGGAGCGTTCGGAGGCTGCTCCTTTGAGGGGGGTACTGTCAGGAAACGTTCCATCCGCTGGTAATATCTGTCTTTTGCCGTTCAGTACTGCGGTCCACCAGCAGGTGTCTCCTGGCAGTCTGGAACTGTCAGGAGAACTTTTCCCTGCTGCTATGTCATCGTTGGGCTGCAGTACTGGCATCCACCAGTGGATGGATCCTGGCAGCATGGGGCAGACAGCACCTCCTGCAATCAGGTGTCACCTGAGGCCAATCACAGGACTATAAATACCAGGCAAGCATTTACATGTTTGCCTTGGTTTTGTCCCTGAGCTGCATCCTGTTTACCCTGTTTACCCTGATCACCCTGATCCCTAATCCCGGAAACCTGTTATACCTGATCCTGCCTGTCCCTGCATCCCTGGAACCTTGTCCTGCACCTGATCCCTTTCTCCCTTTTTCCTCCCCCCCCCATCTGCTGACCTCCCGTTTATGACCCTGGCCTGGCTTGACTACGATTATGGTATCCCCCTTGTTAGATATATTGGTTGGTTTGTGTCACTATTATTTGGTTTTCTTACTCTGTTTGTTATTGGTGGTGTGTTCAAAAGCAAATTTCTCATCTACTTGGGTTTAACTCTGGTCAACCCGTAGACACTGAGGAGTGATTCAGGGAGCGCACCATCTGGAGCTGCAGCAGATGAGGTATATGTCCCCAGGCTGTGGTACTACGAGAGGCTCCATTTTCTCAAAGACCAGGCTGATGTCAGGGAATCACTCTCAACTCTTCCTTCCACGCTTCCTTCCACGCATTCCACCCCTGATGAGGCTTTCGAGGACCAGCCTGGGCCTTCCAGTCAGGAAGATGTGGAGGAGCCCAGCTTGAGCCAGTATAGTATTTTTTCTACACTTTTTTTGTGGAAAAATGAATGATGTTTTACTTAATTTAGGATCTAAAATAGCTTATTTGCTAAAGTGTTTTACATATCAATAGACAGTAGTGTTGGAGACATTTTGGGCAAGAATCTAAACTGCTGGGCTGAGAATTCTATGGTTTTCAATTTGTAAACATTTTGCAACAGTTAGCTGAAAATTGTGTGTGTTTGATTCAAACTATGGGAAGACCTCAGCCAGGAGGTGGGTGGAATATAAAGCCAAGAGGTGGGCAGGCCTAGGAGCCTGACTCGTCCCAAGTCAAAAAAGGCCCAGGGGGGGGAATTCAGCGGCACTACAAGCCACACCAACCTATGCACAAAGCTAAAGAGATGGAGGCGGGGAGCATGTGCGAGGAGGTCATCCTCAAAATCCTGGGACCCCCAGTTTGCCAGATGGACCATGACAGCACCACAGCCACAGCCTGGAAGGAAGCGTGGAAGGAAGACCAGATATTCAGTCTGGGAGAGAAGATGGAGCCTCTCGTATGGGGGACATAGGGCAAGTGGATGTATTGGACTTCAGGACCAGATTGAACTCCCTTAAAAAAAAAAAAACGAATAAAAAAAATACAGCCAATAAATAAGGAAAAAGAATAAAGAAAGAAGTTTGGGAGAAGTCCAGCTAAAAAACATCATTCTTCTTGCATTGTAAAGAAAAAGAGAATGCGCTGTATTAACCACATTTTAACATTGCAAAGTCGATTAGGAACAGTAGTTTACCTGACCGAGCGCTTCCATCACAGAATTTCTTCTGAGCATGCGTGGCATTTGTCCGCCGGACTAGGCTACACACGATCGGAATTTGTTTGTCGGAAAATTTGAGAGCAGGAGATAAAACTTTTTCCGTCTGAATGGAACCCGACCGTAGATTATAGATATACCTGTCACACATGGGGTGAAATCACTTTTTACTTTTTATGCTTTGTACAATTGTGTCTGATTGTTGTGTCAATTTCGCAGTATTTTCCTAAGGACTGATTATGTGGCTGCTTTATCTGAGAATTAATCCGTATCCCTTTGCAAGTGTTTTCTTCCATTCCAGATCCTGAGCTAGATACAGGGTCACACAAGTTGGTCCCTGGCGACTGGGTCCTGGTGAAGAAGTTTGTGAGAAAACACACCCTGAACCCAGGTCTTCTCCTAAGCTGCCACGTCAGTCAAAGTGGCCGGAAAAAGTTTGTGGATACACGCCTCCCACTGCAAGAAAGTCCCTGTACCTGAGGAAGAGGCCGAGGGACCAAATGATTCTATATATCCTTTTCATTGTGATTATTGCTCAGGCACAAGAGATAATTCCGGGTACAAGATCCGGTCCTGGGATGAAACAATAGGACCCATGACTGTGTATGTCTGCGTCACTGACACCTATTAAGGTAACAGCTGTGATTCCTGGGGAGCAGTGGGTTGGAACACTGGGGGTACAAACCTGAAAGCGCCCAAAATAGAAAGGATAATAATGGGAAGTCACTCTTAGATAGAATGACAATCAACAAGCAAACAGATCAGTATTTCACCAAGGAGTTCAGTGGGGGGAAATCACTTGGGAATTTCACTAAGGGTTACTGTGAATCTTATAGTGAGGTCTCTGCAGATCTAGTGCAAAATCAAGTCCAGTCTTTGGGAGACGTGTACTGGATCTGCGGAGGCATGAAAATCAGAAGCAGATTGACAGAACAGTGGACAGGAGAATGTGCACTGGCCAAGGCCATAATGCCTCAGCATTTTTTCTCAGAGGCCACTCCACAGATAGAACCAGACGCAAACAACACACCCAACCTAGCAGGAGACGTAGAAGTTCCCCAGCAGGAAGTTTTGACCCTCATGTATATATAGACACCATAGGTGTCCCTAGAGGAGTCCCAGATGAGTTCAAAGCAAAAGACCAAGTAGCAGCAGGGTTTGAATCCCTAATCCCCATGATCAGTGTAAACAAGAATGTAGATTGGATAAATTACATCTACTACAACCAGCAGAGATGCACTCAAAGGTTTAGTTGAACAGTTAGAGGCAAACTCACGCATGACTTTTCAAAACCGCATGGCCTTAGATATGGTCTTAGCTGAGAAAGGGGGCATATGTAAAATGTTGCCTGAGACAAGTACATGCTGTACTTACATCCCAGACAGCACTGGTCCAGATGGTAAAGTGACTTTGGCTATCCAGAAACTAGAAGACCTGTCAAAAGAAATGAAGAAGAATTCAGGACTCACTGACCCCTGGGACCAATACTTTACCTGGTTGAAAGGGGGGTGGCAGGGATTATTGACTCAAATAGGGATAGCCATCTTGAAAATGGCTGCAGTAGTCTGATGTGTTTTCCCATTTCTCAAAAAGTGTGTTGAAAAGGTTGTTGAACAATCCACCCCAACTTTCGTGAACCAAGAAATACCAGATGATGACAAATATGTAAGACTTGATGACTATTGTGTGAGACATGACACCCCATTACAGACATTCCTTCCTCCAGATGCAACACTTTAGGGCCATAGGGACAGATAGCACCTGATTGCCTTTCTTCAAGCTGTATCGAGGGGGGTGATGAACTAGTCGCCACTTTCCTCTATGTACAGCCTAAAAGAGTTGCTGGAAGAATGAGCCAGGTGGTGGCTAGGACCTTTAGCTGGAGGGACAGTGGTAAAAACAGACATTTTAACCGCTTCCCGACCGCCTAACGCAGATATACTGCGGCAAAATGGCACGGGCAGGCAAAATCACGTACCTGTACGTGATCCTATAAATGCCTGCCCGTGGGTCGCGCGCAGTGGCGTGCTCGCGACCCGGTCGTGAGCTCCGTGACCCCGGCCGCGGGACCAGCGGACCCGATCGCCGCTGGTGTCCCGCGATCGGGTTACGGAGCTGAAGAACGGGGAGAGGTATGTGTAAACAAACCTCTCCCCACGCTTCCTACACTGCCTGTCATTGATTGGCTGTTCCCGGTCATCGGGAAAGCCAATCAATGACGTCAGACGTCAGCCCTGCCCCCTAATGTAAAAAAAAAACACACACGTCACAGCCCATAACCCCTCCCCCCCCTAGTGGTTAACCCCTTCACTACAACTGTCATTTATACATGAATCAATGCATTTAAATAGCATTGATTGCTGTATAAATGACAATGGTCCCAAAAATGTGTCAAAAATGTCCGATGTGTCCGCCATAATGTCGCAGTCACAATAAAAATCGCTGATCGCCGCCATTACTAGTAAAAAAAAAAAAATTATAAAAATGCTATAAAACTATCCCCTATTTTGTAAACGCTATAACTTTTGCGCAAACCGATCAATAATCGCTAATTGCGATTTTTTTACCAAAAATATGTAGAAGAATACGTATCGGCTGAAACTGAGGAAAAAAAATTTTTTTTTATATATTTTTGGGGATATTTATTATAGCAAAAAGCAAAAAATATTGAATTTTTTTCAAAATTGTCGCTCTATTTTTGTTTATAGCGCAAAAAATAAAAACCGCAGGGGCGATCAAATACCACCAAAAGAAAGCTCTATTTGTGGGAAAAAAAGGACGCCAATTTTGTTTTGGAGCCACGTCGCACGACCGCGCAATTGTCAGTTAAAGCAACGCAGTGCCGAATCGCAAAAAGGGGCCTGGTCCTTTGGCTGCCAATTGGTCCGGGGCTGAAGTGGTTAAGGGGGGAATGTTATGGATATGATGGAGGTGATTATAGAGTTAATGATAAAATGTCTATTTCATATATTATAATTTTTTCCTGCTACAAGCCTTAAACCATATTCAGTATATGTCTGCAAAGCTCACCCCACCCTTACTATGAAATCGAAACGCAATCAAGCAAGAAGGCCTATACCTGTTTCTAAAGTACAAGAGATAACTTTCAGAGACAAGATTACCCTACATAGCCATGAACAGCTTAATTTCCCTATATGGACACAATCAAGCTTTTTGCCTATACATTGTCAAATTTGTCAAATAACGTATTGTGGTTTTATCTAAGCACGCCTCATCAGACAGCATTATATCCGGCTGTTTAACCACTTCAGCCACGGACCAATTGGCAGCCAAAGGACCAGGCCCCTTTTTGCGATTCGTCACTGCGTCGCTTTAACTGACAATTGCGCGGTCGTGCGATGTGGCTCCCAAACAAAATTGGCGTCCTTTTTTTCCCACAAATAGAGCTTTCTTTTTGTGTTCTTAATTGATCGCCCCTGCGGTTTTTATTTTTTTGCGCTATAAACAAAAATAGAGCGACAATTTTGAAAAAAAATGCAATATTTTTTTCTTTTTGCTATAATAAATATCCCCAAAAAATATATAAAAAAACATATTTTTTCCTCAGTTTAGGCAGATACATATTCTTCTACATATTTTTGGTAAAAAAAGAAATCGCAATTAGCGATTATTGATTGGTTTGCGCAAAAGTTATAGCGTTTACAAAATAGGGGATAGTTTTATAGCATTTTTATTAATATTTATTTTTTTACTAGTAATGGCGGCGATCAGCGATTTTTATTGTGACTGCGACATTATGGCGGACACATCGGACATTTTTGACACATTTTTGTTGGGACCATTGTCATTTATACAGCAATCAATGCTATTTAAATGCATTGATTCCTGTATAAATGACACTGGCAGTGAAAGAGTTAACCACTAGGGGGAGGGGAGGGGTTATGGGCTGTGACGTGTGTGTTTTTTTTAACATTAGGGGGCGGGGCTGACGTCATTGATCGGCTTTCCCGATGACAGGGAACAGCTGATCAATGACAGGCAGAGTAGGAAGCGCGAGGAGAGGTTTGTTTACACAGACCTCTCCCCGTTCTTCAGCTCTGTGACCCGATTGCGGGACACCAGCGGCGATCGGGGCCGCTGGTCCCGCGGCCGTGGTCATGGAGCTCCCGACCGGGTCGCGAGCGCACCGCGGGCGGCGCGCACGCGACCCACGGCTAGGCTCTTAAAGGGCCACGTACCTGTACGTGGTTCTGCCTAGCCGTGCCATTCTGCCGACGTACATCGGCGTGAGGCTGTCGGGAAATGGTTAATATATAATTGTAAGATCAAGACATTAAAAGCAGAAGTGACTTGTACACTGACTTGTGTCCGTCTCAGTGCTTCTCTGTGTGTACACATTGAAACCAATTCGGCCAGGGGGGCAGATATTAATCAATCAGACTGTTTGGTTCTGATCCAAATCACTAAAACGTGCACAATAAAGTGCAAAAGTGCATATCTAAACAGTTACCAGTTCATACATCTGTGATATAAAATAAAGTGCAATGTGCTTGAGCTGCAAACTTAATCAAAAGAAATGTGCAACAGAATAAAAATGGACAATATATCAAAGAGTCCTTTTGAAAATACAGTTCATAACTTCTTCTATATCAGAAATCTTCAATATGGTAAGTTGTGGGGAACCATCACCAACTTGAATGTATTAAATACACCCAGAAGTTCTCAGTTGGATGTCCACTCACCAGAGGACCACGACCCCTTTAGCTAAAAAGAGTGTCAAATAACGCCTGTGTTGGGATATGTTATTTTTATTCCCTTCTGGCACCTTTCAGGAGTTTTGCATATCTCTCCTCCTCTCCACCATAGCACCGCATAGATAAAAAAGGGGGGGAGCCAATAGCGTGATACCGTTTAATAAAGCATAATAGGTAAAAACAGTAAATGGCTGCTTCAATTTTGAAATACCTAACACCCAGCACTAAGGATTGCCCACATTGATTTAGCTGGAAACCGCCACCGCCCAGCTCCACTGCTGAGTAATGAAACCAGAAGCCTGGGACCCAGAAGTGACGTGACCGGAAATACTACGCCTCGACGTACGTTTCGTCGTCTGTCGTCATCAGGAAGCATCCTGGTCACTAGTGGATATAATTTTGTATACCTTAAAGGGCGACATGTACTTGGTGGGGTAGTTATTCCCCACACAACCCATAAGCTCCTATTGGACTGGTCCCCCATTGGGCAAAGTAAAAACACAATTGCAGACCAATAAACAGTAATCAATACATTCAACATAGCGGTCCTACCATCAATTACTATTCTTTATCCATATTTAGCAATAAAAATAAAAGTGAGAATTAAGACATTAAAAAACGAGAAAAAAAGTAAAAAGGCAAATAAATATATATTAAATCAAAAACTAAAAATAAGTGAAAGAGAAAAAATAAAACAAAATAAATTTAAAAAAAAAATGGCGTGAAGGTCCCCCTCAAAATCCATACCAGGCCCTTCAGGTCTGGTATGGATATTAAGGGGAACCCGCGCCAAAAAAAAAATGGCGCGCGGTCCCCCTTGTTAAAGGGGGCTTCCAGATTCCGATAAGCCCCCTGCTCGCAGACCCCCACAACCAAAGGCCAGGGTTGTGGGCCCTTGTCCTCATCAACATGGGGGGACCCCAAAGCATCCTCCCAATGTTGAGGGCATGTGGCCTGGTACGGTTCAGGAGGGGGGGCGCTCTCTCGCTCCCTCTTTTCCTGCGGCCTGCCAGGTTGCGTGCTCAGATAAGGGTCTGGTATGGATTTTGAGGGGGACCCCCACACCATTTATTTTTTTTTTTGGCGTGGGGTTTTTTTTCATGCTCATTTATATACTTTACTAATGTAACCATAGTACTCACTTTTTGGTGATTCAAGTTCCCCCGCTTGCCGATTTCGTCAGCAAAAATAAGTTATAAAACTGTATCCTGGTCGATGTAATTTTGCTTGTGCGCATTTGAAGCCCACAAGCATTTATTTCCTGGAGGCGGTGAATGCTGTGCTCCCAGCATTCACCGCTCAATCCCGCACATGCTCAATGATAAGAGCAAGCAGCGCCGTAGAATTCCGGGTTGCTATTGCATCATGCCGAGATCTCGTGAGATTTCGGCATAATGTCGAGATCTCGCAAGATTTCGGCATGACGGCGTTCCCCACATGGGAAGACTCAGAGAAAGCTCCCAGGGGTCTTTGCGGAGCCGGGGAAAGGTGATTAACACGCCTACTCCCACGGGAGGAGAGCCCCGAAGTCAGGCTAAATAATCTCTTTAAAAGGTAATTACAGCTAATTTTATTTTTTTAATTGCGATTTGAGCATCTATGGCACTAACCTATTTGATTAAGCTTAAATGTCAATTTTGAGTACAACACCGCTTTAAAATCCATGCCAGACCTGAAGGGCCTGGTATGGATTTTGAGGGTGGCCCCCACACCATTTTTTTTTTTTTTGGCGGGTGGTTCCCCTTAAAATCCATGCCAGACCTGTAACCATGCCTCTCCTTGTCATCTGTAACCATCTTCCCTTTCTTGTCCTTTATGGGGCCTATATGTTTCCAACCTCACCTTTTTACTGTTAATATATTTGAAAAACTTTATTATTTTTACTCTCCTCCACTCCACTCCACTCCAACTTTTTTAGCAGCCCTTATTGCGTACTTACACTTCTTATTGCATTCCTTGTAGCGTTTGAATGCTGACACTGACTCCTTGTACTTTTTAACTGTTTCTGGACCAGCCACCGCAGTTTTACTGTGGCAGGCTGCCTCCCCTGCGCAAAATCATGTTACTGTACGTGATCTCGCAAGGTCTGGATAGCAGGCTGCACAGTGGGGATGCCGATGCTCTTGGCCGACAGTCGCGATGACCGCCGCCCACGAGCGATCGTGACCAGGAGAGACATAACAGGGACGAGTGTGTGTAAACACACACTTCCCTGTTCTGACAGGAGTGACAGATGGTGTGTTCCTATTAGCTAGGAACCACAATCTATCACTTCCTGTAGTTAGTCCCTCCACTTCAGTTAGAATCACCTCCTACGGAACATAGTTGACCCCTTCACCGGCCCCTAGTGTCAACCCCTTCACTGCATTTTTAATCGCACTGATCACTGTATTAATGCCAATGGTTCCAAAAATGTGTCAAAATTGTCCGATGTGTCCGCCATAATGTCGCAGTCATGATAAAAATCACAAATATCGCCGCCCTTACTAGTAAAAAAAAAAATAATAAAAATGCTATGAAGCTATCCCCTATTTTGTAGACGCTATAACTTTTGCGCAAACCAATCAATATGCGCTTATTGCGATTTTTCTTATTTTTTTTTACACCAAAAATATGTAGAAGAATACATATCGGCCTAAACTGAGGAAAAAAATAGATATTTATTTTTTTGTTTATAGCGCAAAAAATAAAAACCGCAGATGCGATCAAATACCACCAAAAGAAAGCTCTATTTGTGGGAAAAAAAACAACATCGATTTTGTTTGGGTACAACGTCGCACAACCACGCAATTGTCAGTTAAAGCGACGCTGGCCATTTTTTTTGTCCTTCATATGACATTTTACATTTTGGTTTAGCAACCCAGGTTTAACCTTTGTTCTTCTATATTTATTACCCCTTGGAATGCACTCAGTGATACTTTTATTTAATATGTTTCAAAAGCATTCCTATTTTTTCTCCGTGTTCAATGTTTCAAGGATTTGGTCCCACTTAATATCCTGCAGCATCGAGCGCAGTTTAGAAAAGTTGGCCGTTTTGAAATTAAGTGTTCTTGTACTGCCCTCGTGCCTCCCTTTCCTATGATTTATGCAGAATGTAATAATTCTGTGGTTGCTAGTTCATGTTGTCCCATATTTCCCCCTCTGCAATCAGCTCTGTATCATTTGTAATTAATAGATCTAGCAACAATACATTAATTCTAGTTGGGGAATCCTGTAGAACATTTAAGAAGTGGTGGGCCTTTAAAGAGTGGGCTGTCCCTTCTGCCCGGTCAATGTCGGGATAGTTGAAGTCCCCCATTATGATGACATTTCCCAGTCTTGCTGCCATTTCTAACTGTGAAAGGAGATCCAACTCCACCTCTTCCCTCAGGTTAGGGGGCCTGTAACATACCCTCACTAGTAATTTCCCACTTACTTGCACCCTTTGGTGTTCCACCCATACGGACTCCACCTCTCCCCTTGCCCCATAACTGAGGTCATTCCACTCTTCTACCAGTAAATCATTCCTGACATAGGCCCACCCTTCCCCCTCTTCTTCCCTCCCTGTCCCTCTGATACAAGAAATACCCCTGGATGTTTGCCAGCCAGTCATGGGAGCTGTCAAACCAAGTTTGTTATTTCAATGAAGTCCACATCCTCCTCGTGTAATAGCAACTCCAGTTCCTCCTTTTTATTGACTATGCTCCTGGCATTTGTGAACATTCCCCTGATTTTTCTATTGGTGCATATTTTTTTTCCCATATGATTTCTCAGGCTCGTTTTTGATTTGGTAACTCATTAACCCCAGGATTTGATGTTACGGATATAATATCTCTAGTGTAATCCCCTCTGTCCTATGCTTACTGACTATTATCGCTACCTCTAAACCCCCCCCCCCCCAACACCTAGTTTAAAAGCCCCTCCAACTTTGTGACCATCTTTCCTCCCAATAGATCTGTACCATCCCCATTAAGGTGCAGCCCATCCCCCCCCCCCAACCAAAACCCCTCTTTCCTACACCAGTTCCTCAGCCACTTGTTCAAGCTCCTGTTGCCTCTCTGATGTGGCTTGAGGCGCGGGTAGTAGTTCTAAGAAAACCACCTTGAAGGTCCTTCTCTTCAATCTATTCCCTAGGTCCCTGAAATTTTTTTTTAGAACTCTCCACCTTCCTCTTACTTTGTCATTGGTGCCAACGTGCACCATGAAAGCTGGGTCCTCCCCAGCCCCACCCAATATTCTGTCCACCCGATCCGCTGAACCCAAGCACCCAGTAAGCACACTGATCAGCAACCTCTGTCTTTGTGACAGATTGTCCTCTCTGTCCTTCTAATAATTCAGTCCCCTACTACCAGTACCTGTCTAGCCTTTCCTGTATCCCTGGCCCCCTCCTTACCGGAGCAGTTGCTCCCCTGGCAGCTAGGGGAAGGCTCCTGCTCCAGCACTGCCACCCCTGAGCTGATATCCCCAACATCATGCAACTTGGCATATTTGTTGGGGTGTACCAACTCAGGACTGGCCTCCCTAGCGCTCTTCCCTCTCCCCCTCCTTTTAGCTGTCACCCAGCTACCTACCTCTGACATCTCGCACAGCAGTATTCACCCTCGATTGGCTCATCAAGGAACGCATACATGGACTAATGCCCCGTACACACGATCGTAAATCCTGCCAGAAAAAGCCAGATGAGAGGATTTGGTCGGAAAATGCGACCGTGTGTATGCTCCATCGGACTTTTGCTGGCGGAATTCCCGCCAGCAAAAGATTGAGAGCAGGTTCTCTATTTTTCAGTCTGAAAAAGTTCCTATCTGAAGATGCATTCGTCTGTATGCAATTCGGACGCGCAAAAAATCACGCATGCTCAGAATCAATTACGAGACGGAAGCGCTCGGTCTGGTAAAACTACCGCTCGTAATGAAGCTAGCACATTCATCACGCTGGAAATTTTTGGATCTTTTAATGCAGTGCATTCTTTTGTTCTTTAGAATGCTAGAAGAATGAAGTTGTTTTGCTGCTCATATTCACACAAGTTCTCACAAACTTATTTATTTATTACTTCTCGTGATCTCCTGAATAATCTTTTGTTTTTAAAGCCAGATCTCCATAATAATGTTTAGAATTATTTTTTATAGTTATTTTTTTTTTTTTCCAAGATCTCCTGTTTTTTGATTATTTTTAAAATTATTTTGATGACATATATGTCCCCAGGCTGTGGTACTACAACAGCCTGCATCTTCTGTCAGACCAGACTGAACCCAGGCCATCACTTTCTTGTCTTCCCTGCAGCCTTCCCTCCACGCTTCCCTGCAGCCTTCCTTGGAGGCTGTGGCTCTGAAGGAGGAGGAGGATGGGTGAGCGCACATAAGTGCATGTTATCAGTCATTTGGCTTCTCAACCCCTTATGAAGGGCCTGAAAAATAATCTGCTCACCGATGAGGCGTTGGTCCTCCTCCATTTGCTGCAATTTTGCAGCCACATAGCAGCCATAGGCCTCTTCAGCGCCGGGGGGTGTTTTCAGGGCCGCATTAGTGTCCTTAATGGGGCCCAGTGCTGCCTCCTCCACGTTACTCCCCTTCCTGGCCTTTTTTGTTGTAAGGTGGAGGGGAGGCACATGGGGAGGCACCTGGGATTGGGTGAGGCTACTGGGCCTGGCCACATCCTGGATGACACTTACCCCCACCTCCTGGCTGATGCTTACCCTCGCCTCCTCCTGTCTGACACATTCCAGAGCCTCGTCCTGGCTGAGGTCTTCCTGTGTATGAAAAAGGGACATAGTTTTAGTTTTTGGTTCATCAATCACACACAATTTTCAGCTCATGACTGTTGCAATTTGAATGTTAATAAATAGAAAAGACTATCATTCTGAGCCCAGCATTTTTCATTCTTGTCACAATAATTTTTGGCCCCTACTGTCTATTGATATGTAAAACACTTTTTGGTAAATCATTAATTTTTTATCAATAACAACATCTAGTTAAAGATGAGTTCCACCTGAATTTTTTTTTTAAAAGTCAGCAGCTACAAATACTGCAGCTGCTGACTTTTAATAAATAGATACTTACCTGTTCCAGGTTCCAGCGATGTCGGCAGAAGATCACGAGTGATCGCTCGTCTCTCGGCTGCCCCCACCGCCATCCTCTGTCAGGGAATCAGGAAGTGAAGCTTGCAGCTTCACTGCCTGGTTTCCTACTGCGCATGCGCGAGTCACGCTGTGCGTCTTTGTTGGACACAACGGGCATCTGCGGATAGGGGCGGGCATCCTCGTATAGGGGCGGGGCAGCTGCGGCTAGCTAGTCCCGGAAGTGGGTGCAGATACCTGTATTATACAGGTATCTGCACCCCCCTCCCCCTGAAAGGTGCCAATTGTGGCACCGGAGGGGGGACGGAATCCGATAAGCGGAAGTTCCACTTTAGGGTGGAGCTCCGCTTTAACAATAATTTTTGGACAATAAATTTGTTAAAAAATACTATACCTGGCTTCAGCTGGGCTCCTCAACCTTTTCCAGGATGGAAGGCCCAGGTTGGTCCTCGGAAGCCTCAGCTGGGCTTGACGGAAGGGTGGATGGAAGTGTAGAAAGTGATTCCCTGGCTTCAATCTGGTCTTCCAGAAACTGCATCCTGTTGTACTACCACAGACTGGGTACATACACATCCTTTGCTACTGCTCCTGATTTCATGGAAGCCTGGACCTTATTAAGCTCCTTCCCATATGTGCTTCTCAAGCTACCAATTTTCTTTTCCACAAACTCAATGTCTGCTTCAGGGACCTACGTCTTCAAAAATTGAAACTCCGCCTGCGTCTTTCTATAATATTTCCGGCCCTGTCTCTTTCTTCGCAGTGGAAGAGGAACATGGCGGAGACACAGCAGGTGTGTAATAGCAGTAAGGAGGAGGAAAGCCCGGAGAAAGAAACGTCCCGATCCAGGAGGAGATTTAAGGCCTCAAATACGTCCTTTGATGAGATGGTGGACATCTTGAAGAGGGCCGACTATGATGGAAAGTATGGACCATACATAAGATCATGACCAAGTGTTGTGAAGAGTCTGCTCAGGAATTTTGGGGTACGACGATACAAGGAGCAATTGAGGAAATGCTGGTAAGACCTGAAATTGAGGAAGCAGGATCAGTACAGAAGGATCAAGAAAGTGCTTCTAAAACGTAAATAGTTGTCCTGTGTTCCTATTATTATTATTACCTGCATGCTGCTCCATGTGCTTTTCTTTACTGTTGTACAGTTTTAAATGGCTACTTTCATGTTCATGGGCACAGTAATCGTTCTTAGTAAACATTGTCCGTTTGCCAACTAAATACAATGTTTTTGGCAGATACAGGGTTAACTACATTTGGTCATGCTAATTTGTATTAAAATAAGTTAAGGACACTGTTGTCTAGATGTGTTTGAAACTAGAATGAATTTCAAACTTGATTCAGTGTAATGCAAGGAGAGGACAAATGAATTGCAAACTTGATTCAGTGTAATGTAAGGAGAGGACACTCAGCAGCTGTTTACACATCTGAACTCAAGAGCACCAGTGTGGGACACGAGAACAAACTTTTTAGGGTGTTCCACACAGGTGCTACAGTGGATACTTTGAGTGTCTCCATGTGTGTAACTTGTCCAAAAAAGGTAAGTATTCCAGCTTTGTTAAAGGAAAAAAATCATGTCTTCAGCTTGGAACTCTGCCAAAACAGACAATTGTACCCCACTTCCAAGCAGTTTCATATTCCTATTTCTGGTCTCAAATATCTGTGTGCTAAGTATACCTTTTGTTTCATTCTCACAGGGGAAAAAAAAGACTCGGGACGTCTGAGGACACCAGGAACCCCCCACCTCCGAAAGAAGGGGAACAGAGGACACCACAACCTCAGGATGTGGAGGAAGGAGAGGTGGAAGAAGAAGTGGTTGAAATTGTCACCACTACAGGTCAGTGTCTGACACCATAGATTCAGGTAATAGAGGTATGCCTGCATATTTATGGTGTGTATTTTTTATTGTAGGTGATGTGCATGTTGTGGAAGAACAAGCTCCTCATGTCACCAGTGATAGTGCACAAAGACTAATCCAGGACATAATGTGGTGTAGTCGGGATTTAGACATCATAAAGCAAAAAAAAAAATTGAGGTTGAACAAAAACTGAAGAACATGATTAATGTATTAGGGAGAATCTTTTTTTTTTTTTTGTATTCCACTTCAGAAAGAATATTCGTGGGTGAGTGTCAGCTATGCCCGCATCTCCATCCCTCTAATTGTCTTAGCATCATTAGTGGATTGTTTCATTCGTACCCTTTTTTTTTAGTTTACAAAGCCCAAAAATACATATATACATCCGAGATCCCACCCAGCCTCCACTCCCCCTCCGCTTCCTTTGTCCTAAATCCCGTTCCATCACTCTTCCAGTTAACCCCCCTGGGGGTTTTTATTTTTATTTCCCCCCCCCCCTCCCCCCTGTCCCCCCCCGTGCCCCCCCCCCCCATCCCCGTCCGCTGTTTTGTTGTTGTAAGGTGGCCCTTTTTCCCCAGTATCTTCTCCTGCCCTTAGGGTCTGCCTTTCCTTGGCTAGATCTCTTTTCGGCTTCACCCCCCAGGGATCATCAGTTGTCACGGCTGCACTCGCAAAGCCTCCCTGTAGCTCCAAGACCTCTTGAATTTTCTCCAACTCTCCCATCTAGCCCTCGTGGCCTCTCTGTCCTCCTCCCCGGTGTACAACACACATTCCATCATGTAAGTGGACTCCACTGCGTCAACCCATTCCCATAAGGGTGGGCTTTCCTTGTCCTTCCACCTCCTTGGAATTACCTTTTTAGCCGCGTTAAGCAGATGGGGAATCAATGAGCCTTTATATTGTTTAATTTCCTTGGATGTGGCATGCATAAGTGCCACCCAAGGGTCATTTTTTACCTCAATCGTTGTTATTTCTTTTATGTATTTTAGGATAGTCTCCCAAAATTTTTTGATTTTAGGACACCCCCACCATAAATGACCCATTGTGCCCCTTTGATCACACCCCCTCCAACAGTTCGCAGATGTATCCGCCTGGAAATTGCTGACCCTGTCTGGGGTTCTATACCACCTAGCCATGCACTTAAAGTTTGTTTCTGCAGTTCTCGCATCTACCGCTGACCCATGTGCTAATTTAAAAATTTTCTTACTTGTGCCTATTTCTAATTGTGTTCCTAGTTCGCTTTCCCATTTGGTAAGGTATGGCGGCATCTCCGGTCTATCTCTTTCTAATAACAGTTTATATATTCTGGATATTCTTTTTTTTGAACATTCTGCCGTAAAGATTTTCTCAAATTTTGTTAGATCCTTAGCCTCCCTTAATGGGCTAGGAAGAGAGCCCACAAAGTGGGTTAGCTGGCGATGCCGCCATCCATCTATGGAAAAAGTCTCATTATTCTGTAACTCGTGCAATGTCATAACCTTCCCCTTGCTAATAACTTCCCCTAGTCTCGTGCAGTCCTTTCTAATCCAATCACCTCCTATTTCCTTTAACCCTGGCGGGAAAAAAGGATTTTCTTTAAGTGCTATAAGTGGCGAATTATAATTTTTGTTGAATATTTTATATATTTTATCCCAAATTTTCAAAGTCGTGATGGTGATTATATGTGTTTTTTCTCCCAGTGTCCGGCTTTTCGGAGGATTCCACACAATCTTCCCCAGCCTAGCTTCACTCAGTGCTTCCTCCAAACTAACCCATCTTTTAGTGTTACCTATTTTACCCCATTCTGCGATTCTTAATAGTGCTATAGCATGGTAGTAACTTTCTATGTCTGGGACCGCCAGACCGCCCTGACTTTTGTCTTGTTTTAGAACTTGGAGGGAGATTCTATGTTTTTTGTAATTCCATATGAAATTCATTATAATAGCTCTTAGTTTACCGAGGTACTGTTTTGGGAGAGGGAGGGGGAGCATCTGGAATTTATATGTGATGACTGGTAAGATAATAATTTTTACCGAATTAATCCTGCCTATCCAGGATAGAATTTTTCCCTTCAGCTCTTGGCATTTTTTTTTTATGTCTTCTAGGAGTGGGATATAATTTATTTTGTATAATTTCCTCGGGTTGTTGGCCAGTTCTATTCCTAAGTATTTTATCCTTTTTTTCCAGACGAAACTAACTGTTTTCTGTAGGTTCTGTTTCTCTATTTTATTGAGATTAATATTAAGGATAAATGTTTTTGAGGCATTGATTCTAAAGTTTGTTAGTTCCCCATATTCCTTTAAGGTTTTAAGCAATATGGGGACTGACTTCTGGGGTGAGCTTATGTAAAAGAGGACGTCGTCCGCGAAGGCCGCAAGTTTGTGCTCTTCGCTGCCGACTTTACAGCCTTCCACCTCTGGGTTTCCGCGAATTGTAGCTAACAGCGGTTCCAGGGATAGAATAAAAAGGAGAGGGGAGAGTGGACAGCCCTGCCTAGTACCATTAAACAGTTCGAACTCCGCGGAGGTCGTTCCATTGACCTTGATGTTGGTTTTCGGATGATTATATAGGGTTTTGATTTTTTGAATAATTCTGGGTCCGAAACCCATCCTCTGTAGAGTGTTGAACATGAACCCCCAGTCTACTCTGTCGAACGCTTTTTCAGCGTCTATCGAGAGGAGTAGACTGGGGGTTCTCGAATCTCCCATCCTCTGTATGGCTAGCAATGTCCGAATCCCATTGTCCCTCCCCTCTCTGCCCGGGACAAACCCGACCTGGTCCGGATGGATCAGTGTGCCCAAGTGCCCCTTTATTCGATCCGCCAGTATCTTTGCGTATAATTTTGTGTCGAAATTTAATAAGGAGATGGGTCTGTAGTTCGAGCACACCGATCCATCCTTCCCATCCTTCCTCAAAAGAGTGATCGTGGCTTTTAGGGCCTCTTCGCTCATATCATAGTCTATCCCTAGTCCATTCATATATCGCAGCAATCTCGGTATAAGAATCTCTTTGTACGTTTTATAATATGAGGCCGTGAAGCCGTCCGGGCCCGGGCTCTTCCCTATTGGAGAGTTGTTGATGGCTGCTAAGATCTCCTCCTCAGTTATTGGCCTCTCAAGCTCATCTCTCTCCTCCCCCCCTAGAGCCATTAGCCCTGCCCTCTCTAGGAACTCTGATGTTTTCTGGTTATTTCCCATGCTGTCGTTGTTTCCCTTGGTTTTCACCTCGTAAAGTTCTTTGTAATAGTCTCTGAATGTAGAGGCTATTTCACTAGAGGTAAACTTCATCTCCCCATTTCTTGTTTGAATTTTTTCAATAAAATTTCTGGTTTTCTTTTTTCGTAATTTCCTTGCTAAATATTTCCCTGGCTTGTTGCCCCATATATATTGTTCCCTGGCCAATTTATTGAACTTCTGTCTAACTTCCTGTTCAGCTAAATCTTTCAATTCCTCTCTCTTATCTGTAAGCTCTATGTATATGCTCTGGCTAAGTGCCCCCCCAGATTTGTGCTTTTGCTCCAGGGTTTTAATCTCGGCCATTAGAGCCTGCGTTTTTCCCACCCTCTCCTTTTTTTTCCATGAGGCTTTAGCTATCAGGAGCCCCCTAATGAACGCTTTATGAGCGTCCCACAGTTGTGCCTCTGAGACCTCTCCGTTGTCGTTGATTTGAAAGAACCATTCTAGCTCCTTTTTGATATAATCCCTAATTTCTTTGTCATGTAACAATTCAGGATTGAGTTTCCATCCGCTAGAGGGTTGTTTGTGTTCGGGGAACCTTAGCCTCATGGATACCGGCGCGTGGTCCGAGAGGGAAGCTATTCCAATTTCGGTTTCTTTGACCCTTTCCAGTATGCCATGGTCTATTAAGATATAGTCCAGGCGAGAATACATCTGGTGGACAGGGGAGAAGAACGAGTAATCCCTCAACTGCGGGTGCTGGATCCTCCACACATCCAACAGTTGGTCCTCCGATAGTTTTTTTTTAATCCGCTTCAGTTGTATGTTGCCCCTCCCCGTGCCACCAGACGTGCTGTCCTTCGCGGGGTCCATCACGACATTGAGGTCCCCCATCAGGATCAAATATCCTTTCCTGAAGACCCTTAGCTTACGCAGAATTGCTTCGAGGAATAAGATAGGTTTGGCGTTGGGGGCATAAACATTGGCCAGTGTAAGTTCTACCCCTAGGAGGGAACCCCTAAGAAACAGGTACCTCCCCTCGGGGTCCGTCATTCTCTCCTCCACCGTGAAGTCAATGTCCCTCGCAATCCCAATAGCCACTCCTCTTGCCCTGCTCGAGATAGTATCTCCATAAAACCAATTTGGGAGAGCTGGAGAAAAAAGTCTAATATTTGAGGAATGTGCCAGGTGAGTCTCTTGCAAGAACACTATACCTGCGCCATATCTCTCTACTTCCTCCAAAATTTTAGATCGCTTGCCGGGAGAGTTTAAGCCTTTCACATTATATGATAAAAATTTGATTTCTATGTCCTTCATTTATTTTTTGGGATTTTGTTTTTTTTTTTTTTTTTTTTTTCCCTCTGAAATATTGATGGTGATAACAGCCCCACAGCGGACGTGGTTTCCCTCCCCCTTCCCCCCATCCCCCTCCCCTCCCCCTCCCCTCCCTCCCCCCCCCATCCCTCCCCCCCCCCCCCCACCCCCCCCCCCCCCCCCCCCCCCCCCCCCCCCCCCCCCCCCCCCCTCTCCCACCCCAACTAGGGTCCCCGGGTCCTTGGGGGCCATCCTTTGTGGCTTCCCTTAGACTCCGCATTCCTGGTGAGGTGGAGTTTGTTTAGCCCTCCCCTCTCCCTCCGCGGCCCGAACTCGGGGCGCAGAGGGGGAGGGGGCAGGGCCGGTTTGAGCAGGATTCTTTTACAGCTACATGTGGGCATTCACCCCTCCTCCCTCCCCCCCCCCCCCCCCCCCCCCCCCCAGGGTCCCCCAGGCCTTCCATTTCCATCCAGCCCTGCAGATTCGGGACTGGGATCCCGAGTTTTGTGCAAAATCCCTGCACTTCTTCCGGGAACCTCAGCCTGGCCGTACACCCCTCTTTTGACCCTATTAAACATGAGGGGAAACCCCAGTTATATCTTATGTTTTCCCTTTTCAGTATTTCCAACAGGGGTTTCTGATGTCTCCGTCTTTCGAGGGTTCGGGCCGATAGGTCTGCGTATACTTGAATTTCAGCTTCCTTATACAGTATAGGAGATTTATTTTTTATTTTAGCCCACAGGTCCTCTTTTTCTTTAAAGTAGCTGAATCTGACAATTATGTCCCGGGCCGCTCTGCGCCCCCCCTTTCGGGTCTTCCTACTCGGTGTATCCTTTCTGTGTGGGGAAGGTGATCTGAGTCCTTGCCGCTTATGGGGCCCAAGATTTCCCATAATTTTCTTTCTAGGTCTTCCCCTCTTTGTTCCAGGACGGCACGCAGCCTCAGGTTTTGCCTCCTGTCCCTGTTTTCTTGGTCCTCTATCTTGTAGAGGGTGTCTCTCTGAGTGAGGTAGGCGCCTTTTAATTGTGTTTTCAGCTTCGCGATCTCCAAATCTATGGAGTCCGCTCTCCCCTCCACCACCTCAACCCTGGACAACAGATGGCCCATATCCTCCCGTAGGGTGTTAATTTCAAGTTTGATTACATTTTCCAGGCGTAATAGCATCGCCTCCATTTCATGTTTATTGGGGATGTGGGTTCCTGATTGTTGATCCTCCCCCCTACTAGGCTCAGTCTCAGTCTCCATTGTGAGGTCCGCTCTGGAGTTATTAATTTCTCCTTCCACCCCGTCCCTACTCTCCGGGGAGACTCCGGCCCGAGTTTCTTTTCCCGATGTTTTTGGACTTGCACCCTGTCTTAAGTAGTGTTTAATTGTGCTTATCTCTCCTTTTCTGCCTTTGGTGGTAGCTTTCTTGGGCTGTTTGACTGGGTCTTTACTCATGTTGGCCTTTTTAGTGGGCCTGATTCTCTTCCCCAGTCTTGTTGTGGACCTGGGCCTCCTGGGCCCTTTTCCACCTCCTGCCTTTCAATGAGATCCTTGCTTTGAGGCTGTCCTTTGCCCCTCTGAGTGTCCCTCTAGTGTATACAGTCACGTTTGCAAAAAACTGGGGGGGACCCTTTCCAGCTGTCGGGTCTTTGAGTGAGGCACTAGACACTTACGCAATGGCTGGGGCTATTGTATTTGAATGAGGGGGTTTGTTTGCCCTTCCTGCTAGTTAGCTCCAACAATAAGCCGTTTACACCTTTTCAGTGTCCTACTAAATAGCTCTATTGGTAGAATCAATAAATATTTACAATATGTTACATGGGGTCACTGATCTTGATGACGTGGGCAACATACAAACATGTGATTTTATATTTTAACCATAGTTTCATGTTTAGGAAAAACCTGGAGTTTAAATAAGCCATACATAATCTGGGGTGCCGGTCCTATTCAAGCATCTGTCGTCAGGCTGAGCCACATGGCCAGTGGGTTTTCGTAGATACCAATCGGAGTCATACTTTCATTCCATAGTGCAGAATTTGGTATATGGTAGTATATCTCTATGTACACCAATCAGAATCTCACTTTCATTCCATAGTGCAGCTTTTAGTGTGTGATAATCGATCTTCCCAGGCACCGATCAAAGTCGCGCTTTCATTCGATAGTGCAGTTTTTTAGAAAAAAAAATAAAAAAAATAAAGCTTCATAGGCGCCAATCAAAGTCACACATACAGTCCCTAGAACGGCTTTTGAAGTGTAAAGTGACTGTAGGGCCTATTAAAAAGTTTCCCTTTCAGACAAATTTCCACCCTTGGGGACTATGGTGTCCATAATCTTCCCATAATCATGGGTTTTAAAGCCAGTATACGCCCATGTAAATCTATAAAACTTCAGACAATCACTTTAGGGTTCCGGTTATATCCAGGCTGCATTTAAAGGGGAGGAAATCAAACCGCTTTGTTGCAAAAATTGTCCGCTCTGGGGCTCAGTGCACACCCAAGTCTGCCTGATGTGATTTGAGTACGCATACAGGTATGTTTTTGCACTGCTGTATATGCACAGAGTGGCCCGGGGACACACTGGGCGCCAATTACTGCTCCCCTTTTGATATGGGGTCGGTTTAAGCTGTAGCCCACCTATCCCCTCTTGCGGGAGGGGAGGGGGGGTCGAGCCCCAGCGGGAGTGAAGGGGAGAGGGAGAGGAGGGGGACAAGGGCGCCCAGAGAGATCAGTGAAGCAGGGGACCAGATCCGACCATCACTCACTCCAGGTGGGCCTGGTTTCACTATATGTGCGGGTTCTACTCACGGTCGGGGCCTTCCCCGCAGCACTGACCGCATTTGTCTGTACCGCACCAGCCAAGGCGGGGTGGTGGGGGGGAGAGCCGGAGCCACACACACAAAATTCACACCGCTGGGTCTGCTGGTCACGCTGGTTCTCCCTGTGCGGTGGGGTGCGCGCGTCCCGTGCTGCCCTCCCTATGCCAATGATATCCTGGCACACCAAATAGCCCTCCCAGTGTCCCAAGCGTTACTGTTATAACCATAGGTCAAAAAGTCAAAAACAGAAAGGGAAAAAAAAAAAAAAAAAAAACCAGGAGAGAAAAGTGACCCAGCACAAATGTTCAGCCTTGGGAAAACGCTCTACACATCATATCACATAGGTGGTCGATTTGGTCTTACCTCCAGGTGGAGCATGTTTTCAGGGATGATGTGGTGCATACTTACGATCGGCGTTTTTTCTTTAATTCACTGGCGGCATTTGGATCTGGCACACAGTATTTGAAAAGGGGGCCTGGGGAGAGCGGGGTGGAGAGGAAGCGCTGACACTACACATCCCGGCTAGTGCCTCGTTTTTGCCGGTGTGATCCTGTTCCCGGGGGGATGAGATGGCAGGCTGGCGTCCGCTGTGTCTCCTCCATGGAGCGGTCCCGCGTCCTCCCTGGGTGCGCGTCTGCTCATTCGGCCCTCAGGCTCAAACTCCTCCCTCCGTGCTGACGCTACGTCAGCACGTCCATCGGCCTCCAGTACTGTATTAGGGAGAATCTAACAACAAAATGCCACCATTTATTTTTTTTTGAACAATTTTCAAATTTTTTTCTCGCATTTTAAAAATCCAAATTTTGAAGATGCACACAGTGTGTCAACATGTGCTATCTGCCATCAGGGGATTTCAATATATACGTGTTTTGTGGGTGCAACCCCTTCCTCGCAACTCTAGTAGGTGTAATGAAGTGGTTGCACCCCCAAAACACATCCATTGATCCCCCATGATGGGAGATAGCACATGTTGACATTAGGCATAGGATCAGGAAGAAAATCCCCAGTTTGACTCACAATTTGTGTGCATCTTCAAAATTTGGCTTTTACAGGGGTGACATCACCCCATCTGATGAAGGCAAGATCAACACATTTTTGACACTATAATGTCTGATATTGCCTTTAGTTTTTCAATGTTGAACTTTGTAAGTTCCTGAGTTGTGTATGTTATGTTTTGAAACATGGCTGTTTATGTAACCTCAAAAAAAAAACAAATGTAGATGACTACAAATGTGTAACTTTAACAAAAAAAAAAGGTTTTATAACGCACATGTGCACGGAGTAAAAAGGTTTTATACTCAACAATGTGTGGCTTCTTATTTCAATGCTCAATACCAGTTTTTGTATTACGTTGGTGTTTACAGCGACAATGGGGGTTATTTAATAATGTAAAAACCACTTGGCACTACAAGTGTACTAGGAGAACCTAGGAGACAGCTAAAAGAAACACAAGCAGTAAATCAAAATCAAGATTTTATCAGATACATTTTTTTTATCAAATAGAAATTATTACGTAAAATAATCCACATATTTTTCAGGGCCGTCAGTGTAGTTTCAGGAAGTATGGCCTCAGGCCCAACTGAGGAAACTTAATTGGGAGCATTTCTTTTAAAAAGTTGTGAAGTATGCAGCATGCTACAGTAGAACTATGTGGTTCAGTTTGTACCATATTTATTGCCGTAAGAAATAGGCGGAACCAGCTGACCATTATCCCAAAGGCATTCTCCACGACTCTTCGAGCTCTGGCCAGCCGGTAATTAAAAACCCTTGTCTCCGGGGTGAGGGTCCTCTGGGGGAATGACCTCATCAGGTGATCACCCAGACCAAATGCTTCATCTGCGACAAACACAAATGGGAGTCCTTCCCCGTTCTCTTTCGCAGGTGGCAATCCCAAGCCACCACTCTGGAGACGTTGGTAGAACTCGGTCTGGGCAAAGACTCCACCATCTGACATCCGGCCATTCTTCCCCACGTCCACATATAAAAATTCACATGTCGCCGACACCACCGACATCAACACAATACTATTGAAACCCTTATAATTAAAATAGTATGACCCGAGTGGGGTGGTGGGACGATGTGGACATGTTTCCCATTGATTGCCCCTCCGCAGTTAGGAAATTCCCAACGCTCAGCAAAAGGGGATGCCACAGTCTGCCATTCCTGTGGCGTTGATGGAAACTGTGAAGTCAAAAAAGAAACAAAAACATTTTTGTGCATAACATTGTAAGCAGATTAGACACAAACATTCTTGTCCAACATCAGTATAACATTTAGTTTAAGGAGTATTTAAAGACAAAAATATAAGGTCCACTAATCAGATTCTATACCCCCTCTGATGGCCCATTGGAAATATTTTAGGGGGGGGGGTTTATAAATGAGTTTGGGTCCCCAAAAAAAAGCCTCTGGCACTCTGCCTGAATTTAAGGACAACAATAACATTTGGATACATTTTAGGGGGTGTTTCCATTACAATGGAGCTGACAAAATACATTGTTTAGAGACTAGGCTAGGTGTGTATGGGCCCAGGATAGCATGCTGGGGAGGTTAGTGAAGACAAATATGCATGTAGGCCAAAAAATGAGCATTAAAAGCTTACAGCATGCATGAGGATAAAGAGGACATTCACAACATATTACAATCATGGTAATTAGGGAATGATGAAAGAAATACAAAACATTAGCATACATTAAATACATAGAATGTGATGTTAAAGGAGAAAACTTACCCTAATATAGTCCTTCTGCAGGACCTGAATGATGGCAGAACAGGTCTCTGGAATAATGATCCCCAGAGCCTGGGGGGAGATGCCTGTTGAGAACTTGAGGTCCTACAGACTTCTCCCTGTCGCCAAGTACCGCAACGTGGAGACTAGCCTCTGCTCAGGAGTGATGGCTTGCCAAATGCAGGTGTCCTGCTTCGTAATATAAGGGGATAGTAAAGCCAACAGATGGTGAAAAACGGGGTCCGTCATCCAGAAAAAATTCCTGAAATTATCAGAGTTATTCTCCTGGATCTCCCGCAGCAAAGGCATATGAGAAAATTGGTCACGCTGGAGTAACCAAATCTTGGTCCATGAACTCCTCCCCACCCTGTTCATGGACTAGGCTTGGGTCAAATCAAGAACCCCAACACCAAGCCCACACACAGCACGAACTCTACGATGAGGACGTACCCGCAACATGGTTCAAAACGGTTGGCTGGTCAGAATGAACTAACAGAACGCACTGAAAAACAGCAAGGCCTGTGAAGAGCAAGCTGAAATATCAGAAACGAGCAGACAAGAACACACTGAAAAACAGATATGAACTGACTACACGCACTGAAAACCAGATACACAAGCACAAATTAAAGAACAGTAATGATCGGAAAAGCATGAGTCTGAAAAGCGCGAATCGTCTCTCACCAAACTTCTACTTAGACGAGAGTAGCAGAAGGAGCCCAAGAGGGAATTTCATCCTCCTATAGGTCACACAATAGCTCCTAATCCCTATCAGTCCACTTCCCAATCCAGGATAAAGTGTCTGTAATCAGTTCAGAGACCCGATCGGATGGGATATCCGAATTTGAGATAGTGAAGCATTCTTCGGCCGGGAGATAGTTGCGCATGGAGTTGGCTTTGATTGGCACAACAGCATTGTCTCCCTTAATGGCTACAGGTATCACCTCCCCCACTGGTACACTACTTTCACCCTTTGCAGGCTTACCTGGCTCCAACGTCTTTTTTCCCCCGGTAGTTCCGCCATCAAGGAGAACATGTGGGCCTGACCAAGGCCTCGCGGGATAACCAGAGCATTGGGTCTTGGAGCAGCCACAGAGATGAGAGGAGCAGAAGTCAGGTGATAGGGGGACTCTCCATGTCGTCCCCAGCTGGGACAGTGACATTCTTGTCCCAATCCGCTTGTAGTGCCCACGGAGGTTGGGCTGGTGAGACTACCTCAAGCAGGGGTTCCCTGCAGTGTCCAAAGATGATCAAAACCTGACTTGGGAAGAACAGATTTTCCGCTTGTCAGATGTCCCCATGTGTATTGGTGCGGTTTTCACCACTTCCTGTTTCCTGTGTCAGCCTGTGTCAGCCCGGAAGGGTGTGCCATGAGGCCTGGTTCAGCAAGGTGGGCGGGACTGGGGTGTGATGATGTAGCACACCTGATTAAATAGTATTAGTCTTTTCAAACAGCGGTGAGATGTTCAGTCTCCAGTCCTTACTGAAGAAGTCACAGTGGTGTAGCAGCTTATTCGGCGTATCGCATATACGGGGAAGGAGCCGCAGTGGCAGCGTCATCCTGCGAGCATCTTGTCATTTCTATGCATCCTGAGCCCGCACTGCTTAAGTGCTGTGTTTGTAAAGTTTTAATGAGGAAATAAACCGTTTTGATATACAGAGAGCACTAGATTTTTGCCTCATGGGCGCCGGACCCCATTGGGGGAATTTGTACTGGCTGGTATCCATCTAATCAGCCGGAGGCAGCACAGAAGGAACAGGAGTTCCATGACCAGCTGATCTGTTTGTATCCCAGAGAGGGAACCTGCTTTTTCTGACCTTCTGGTGAAACAGGATCAGAACGTGAGGTGAGCGGCTAGGATATTGAGGTGGAGGAGAGCACTTGCATTTTCAATGTTTATGCACTGGGGGTGTGTTGTGTGTTTTTGTGCAGAAGACTGAGGATTATATTTGTGCATTCGGACTCTTATGGTCAATTTTATTTATTTTTTTAGTGTGTGGACTTTCACCATTATGTCATACCAACGCATATAACAAGACACATACCAGACGATCAACTCCACAGAATGTCTCTCCATGAGTAGACCAGCACTGTTGGGGACTACCGCATGTATCCAGTCTCCCTGAAGACAGCGGTGTGCTTAAGTCTTGTAATCCTTCCCTGAGAGATCTCCTGAGAGTCAGCCGGATGGGCTGGTGAAAGGGGCAGCAGCAGCCAGGTGGATTGGCAGTGCCTGAAGAGGTGGTGCTGGGATCAGTGACCACAAAGGAAGAGTTACAAGTGGTTTCACTACACTGTGCTGCACAAAAAGGGGCTATGAGTTCCTGCCTGTAAAGGGTCATTGCTAATCTGACTTGAAGCCTGTCAGATAAATCAAAGATTCAGCTGATTCAGCTGGAGCAAGCGTGTGCAGGAGGAAAGTGAAGGAGACTGTAAATAGGAAGATGTCGCTAAAGTTTTGCTGAAAGTATTGCTGAAGTCAAGTGGGCATCCCATAACCTCCCATCCCTATCCAAGTTCTTAACCCTCCATAAATTTTATAAAAACAAAAAGTCACTGATTCTTCTCTTACTCTGGGTGCTTGTGAAATTTTGGTGTGCCTGGCTGTAGGGGATCCAAGTTCATCAGTAGTCCCTACGGGGGTGTGCTACGTTAGCTAGGTTACATCTTACTGTTATTTTAAAACAGGAAGGAAACCATGGTCAATGACAGATGTGAGCATAGACAGCACATCACACTATGTTATCCCGTGAGAAAAAAATTAGCAGTCAGCAAAACTTGATGTTTAAAAAGAACAACGAAGGAGCAAACAATTACTAGAGAACATTGAGAGGTAAGATAACTTTTTGTCAGAAGTACACAAAGCAGATTGTATGGGCAGGAAAAGTTGAAACTAATAGAGAAGAAAGGAGGAAAGCTG
The DNA here is from genome assembly GCA_028564925.1 of Lithobates sylvaticus. Lineage (NCBI taxonomy): Eukaryota > Metazoa > Chordata > Amphibia > Anura > Ranidae > Lithobates > Lithobates sylvaticus. The sequence continues at coordinate 197,348,601 of CM053036.1, forward strand.
CTGCAACAGAATTTGTAACACTTTTACGCTGGTGTAACTGTTCTAGCGGAACACAGAACACAGAACAGAATTCAGAGGAAAATGGTAAACGAGATATGAGGTATTTAAAGAAAACAGAGAAGGGGTCCCCTGTGGGTTGGACTTTAAAGGCGTAGAATTTGTAACCCCAGATAAATGGAGATTAATATATATTGAAAAAGCGTTTATTACAAAAAGATGTAGTACATAAAAACAGTAGAAGATTTCACATATATAACAATATAAAACACCTGGAGACTGTTTCAACAAAACTTGGTGATACAATACAAGTTATGAATGCGTTTGTGTCATTTTCTCACACTGACGCGTTAGTGTGAGAAAATGACACAAACGCATTCATAACTTGTATTGTATCACCAAGTTTTGTTGAAACAGTCTCCAGGTGTTTTATATTGTTATATATGTGAAATCTTCTACTGTTTTATATACTCATGTGTGTTTTTTTGTTTAGCCTACATTTCTTCTATGAGGTATTTAAAGAACTAATGTTTTGTAAAAATTAATTCAACCAAAAACTTTGCTATGCAGCATTTTACAGTTTTGTTTGCTGCAACTATATGGTGATAACATGTTGATAATGATGGTGATGATCAAGATGACAAGGACAGCAAACCTATCAGGATAGAATATTGAAAATTGTTTTTTGAAGGTGCAAGTTCCAATAATGTCATCCAGATCTTTGCTTCAGCTTCAAGTATGCAACTGAAGTAGAGAAGTAAAGATGAGATGAGGACATGAGTATACACCTTTATGTTGGTAATGGGGACTCCAATGTATCTCCAATGTATCTATCAATAGAGACTTCTTTTACAGGGGATTTGGATTCTTATTGAAAAGTAGAAAACAAATTTTTTGGGAGGGTGAGGAGTAGTTCAGGACATCACATGGTTTTGGGGCCATGGAAGGCCAGTTCTGAGGCACATGGTATGTCATCTTGGAGCAATTGCCATGTATTGTCTACCTGATATCAGTGCCACAAAAGTTCCATTGTATTGTGGTCCCATGAGGCATTCCAGTTGAGCACCTGCTGATGACTGGGCGGAAGATGATAGCCACAGAAAGCAGGTGTGTACCTTTTTTACATTTTATGACAATTAAAGTCAGAGGAAAGACTGTATGTCAAAGAAAACAGCATTGTGTGTACAGATTGAGAAGTAAAAGTGGCAACCACCGCAACCTATAACCAGCCTTTGCAGTAAAGTGCACATGGAAGGGCAATGCATGTCACAAACAAAAGATTTCACAACACACTTATAACCCAACTGTCCCTGATTTCGAGGGACTGTCCCTGATTTGGAGCAATGTCCCTCTGTCCCTCGTTCCCCCTCATTTGTCCCTCATTTCGGTCTGATCCGTATAGTTGTATATAAAATGCACTTTTTTATCTTTCAAAAAGTGTTTCCCAGTGCTAAACCTATCATCCGAATTCTACATTGGCGCATTTGTAAATTTTCAAAGCCAATATAAAGGATTAGTAGTGGTAAAAAAAAAAAAAAAAAGCTCTTGTGGATTTAATTAACCTGTTTTGGTTAATTCTCCTTTAAGAGGGTGTGGCAGGGGGGGCTCGTCCCATGCCTACATACGTTTTCTAGTAGGTGCCCCTCATTCCCATCTCAAAATGTTAGGAGGTATGCACTTACCAGCCATCCTGCAAAACAATTGAACCGATCTGTCTAACAAGTCATGTTTTTTGCACACATTTGAAAATATATGCGTATGCTGCAGTGCCCACGTCAAGGCTCCTCTGTCTACTGCAGTCCCAATTCTATGAATTTATGAGTCCCCTTAGTAGGAGCACATATAGCAATGGATAGATTGAGGGCAGGTGTGCCTGGAAGAAGCCCACCCCTCCTTACACTCACAGTGGACACACATATAATATTTAGCAGTTTACTAATCCTTATATGGTAGTTTTCTTTTCTAGTTTTTTTTTTTTATTTACTTGGTGATCTGGCTATTAACACACATCCTGTATTAGAGTGTGTTAGCTGGATTGTTAATCTGGGGGTGGGCGGGATAGTACTAGATGTACTAGCAGATTTAGATGCAATAAAAAATTGCAACCAAACTCCAGCTAACTCTTTATAGACAGTTACAGCAAACTGTTTTTGTTTCCTTTTGGGATAAATGAATAAAAGCTGGCCATTGTAAGCACACTGTTAGTGGTAAATGGTTTGTCTCAGTCCTCCAGCTGCTATATCTGCAGGGCAGCTTGTTTTGTTGAAACACAACAGATTTACTAGCTGAATTGCCTCATGAAAATAAAGGAAAGAAAGCCTAACACCCCGGTCGCACCAATCGCAACATTGAAATCATTGAAATTTCAAAGTACCATTTCAGTGCTACTTCAGGTGCGACTTGGAATACTTCTGTGAACCTTCATGCACAGATGTTTATGCAAGTCGCACCCAAACTTAGTAGTAGTGCAGGAAGTACTTTCAAAATCTGCTCAGAGCAAGCAATGTATTCTAGAAATAAATGCAAAGCTTCCTCTGATTGAGTCAGAGGCTGACCGATGATGTCCCAACCTCTGATGCCAATCAGAGGTAGCTTTGTATTCATTGACAGAATGCATTGAGGATCTGTGTCCTAAATTACAGCAGTTTGGCTGTGAAAGCCAGTGGTGTATTTGGGTTTTGTGCTGCCCTAGGCCTGACTAAACTCATGCACCCCCTAATTTAAATATGACACGCCCCTTTCTGTCAAGGCCACACACCCTTCCTGTTTAAGACCATCCCTGAAATTTTCCAGTGGAGACACTAGTTCTGAGGGCCTTGGGGGGCAATGGATTCCCTTAACCACTTCGACCCCAAACCATTTGGCTGGCCAAAGACCAGAGCACTTTGCGATTCGGCACTGCGTCATTTTAACTGACAATTGCATGGTCGTGCGACGTGGCTCCCAAACAAAACTGACGTCCTTTTTTTCCCACAAATAGAGCTTTCTTTTGGCTCTGCAGTTTTTATTTTTTGCGCTATAAACAAAAAAAGAGCGACAATTTTGAAAAAAGCATTATTTTTTACTTTTTGCTATAATAAATATCCCCCAAAAAATGTATTAAAAAAAACATTTTTTTCCACAGTTTAGGCCGGTACATATTCCTCTACATATTTCTGGTGAAAGAAAATCGCAATAAGCGTTTATAGATTGGTTTGCGCAAAAGTTATAGTGTCTACAAAATAGGGGTTAGTTTATAGCATTTTTTATAATATTTTTTTTTTACTAGTAATGGTGGCACTCAGCGATTTTTATCATGACTGCAACATTATGGCAGACACATCGGACAATTTTGACACATTTTTGAGACCATTCACATTTATACAGCAATCAGTGAGATTAAAAATGCATTGATTACTGTGTAAATGTGACTGGCAGTGAACGGGTTAACACTAGGTGGCGCTGTAGGGGTTAAGTGTGTCCTAGGGAGTGATTCTAACTGTGGGGGGAGGGGCTACGTGTGACATTTCTCTCCCGATTACAGGGAGCTGTGATCAGTGACAGTGTCACTAGGCAGAACGGGGAAATACTTGTATACATTAGCATTTCCCCGTTCTTCCTCTCCGTGAGACGATCGCGGGTATCTCCACGGACATCAAGTCTGCGGGACCCTCGATCCTACTCACGGAGCTTGCGGCGGGTGCGGGCGCCACCGGCAGAGCGCACGTGATGGCATGGTGGCAAATTCAAAGGGATGTACAGGTAAGCCCATTTGTGCAGCCGTGCCATTCTGTTGACGTATAAGTACATGCGGCGGTCGGGAACCCGTTAATTTGCAGAGATTTCCTCTCACTTGCTTTTTGGCTATGGGGCAGGAAATGAAGGGAAATTTCCACAATGGGACAGGGATGGCAACAAATAAACTGACAGGGGCTATAACCCTCCCTTAGCCATCTGTTTATTTTTCTTATCAGCAATCATCAGAAATAAAATGAAGATTCCTTAATATTCACAACTGACATAAGCAAAGGATTTCAGGAGAGTCCTTCTACCTACCTGCCAGGTATAGGTGACCGTGTCCCTTGTGTTTGCACCATCCCTAGATTAAAAGTCCTTTGGAAGCTAGGTAAGTGCCATGCAAGTTTCAACCAAATAGTGTAGCTTTCCTTCTACCCTGGGTACCCCATGCTATATAATTTAGTCAGCTACTGTATAAACATTAACAATTACCTCCTATATAGATTACCATTAGCTGATATCTATGGTAAGTTGCGATAATTTATGGAACCTCCTCTGTCAAAAGATTTCCTAATATTTAACTGCCATATGAATCATTGCAAGCTTGAAAACCCTAAGGGGCTTCTAGTGTATACGGTATATACTGTATATTAGATTGTAATCACACAAAGGTTTTCAGGAAAGTCTTACCTACCTACCTAGTGTAGTTAACAATCTCAGTCTCCCTTGCATCTCCACTATCCCTACTACCCAGATTAAAAGCCCTTTGACAGCTAGGTAGTTGACCTGCAATTTCCAATCAACTGGTGTTGTTTTCCTTTCAGCCTGGGTACTCAAAGCCTGCATGGCAGGGACTCTTTTCATGCTGCCCCCCTGCAAAGTGCCACCCTAGGCCTGGGCCTTGTTGGCCTAGGCCAAGATACAGTGTTGGTGAAAGCGTGATACTCCCTAAAGGGGAGAACTCTCTGGCGAGTGCATTTAATATAGGGGAGCACAGAATGGAGCACCTGCACTTTTATCTGCTTACAAGCACAGATAAACGACACAAGTCACTCTAATTTTTTTTTTTATAAATCTTTATTTTATACATCATTTTTCACATTTAATTACATCACCATTCTCTTAATACATACATTTATACTGTTACATACTTTTTATACATATCCTTTTTTTCTTTGGTGTGTCCTTATTTGTTGTATTACAAATTTACATTCATTCACTCATTCCTTTATTCATTCTCCTTTCTATTCCCTTGAAACACCCTTTCATTCCTACCCACAGCCATACCATATAAAGAAAAGAGAAGAAGAGAAAGAAAAAAAAAAAAAAAAAAATTTAAAGATTATCCCCCTTAGCCCCTTCCCTCGTCCCATTTACACTCCGGACTTTTATATTCTTAGCAATAAAGAGGATGAGGTCTTGTACTCTTCCCATTTTTGCCATGTCTTTCTTATTTGATTCTCCAGATTTTTTTCTATGGTAATCCTTTCTTCCAGGGAACGCATCTCGCCCATTTCTACTATCCATTCTTCTATTGAGGGTATTACATTCTTTTTCCAGTTTCTTGCTATTACTGTTCTAGCTGCTGTTAGGCAATATTTTAGTATCCCTTTTTTTATATTTTTTATCGATCCTGGTATCATTGACAGTATAGATATCAGTATATCTGGTTGTATATTTATGCCTGTTATCTCGTAATATATTTTGTATACTTTTTCCCAGAATATTTGGACTTTTGGGCAGGTGTACCACATATGAGACATTGTACCGATTGCCCTGTGACATCTCCAGCAAGTGTCATCGTTCTCTGGGTTAATTTTATGCATGTCACTCGGGCATTTATACCATCTAACTAACAGTTTATAATTCCTTTCTTGATGCCTATTGGAGATCGACATCTTGTGTGTTAGTGTAATTGCTTTATCCCATTTGTCTCTAGGTATAACCATATCTAGTTCTTTTCCCCATTTTTTTACAAAGCTTAATTCCTGTATCCTATTATTTGAGATTAAATATTTATATACATTTGATAAGTTATGTATGGGTTTCTGTTCCTGTAAAAATAATAGTTCCATTGCAGTTGGTGCTCTATCCAGTGTCCCTTCCTTCATAAGGGTAGTTATATATTCTTGGAGTTGTCTATATTGCATCCACTTATTTAAGTGTTCATCGCCCATTTCTTCTAGTCGAGGAAGTCTGTTATTCTTTATGGTCTGTATAATTCTTGTATCATCCCTTCTTTGCCATTTTAGGAATGTCTTATTTTCCTTTGCTGGTAGGAAATCTGGATTGCAGAAGAGGGGTGTCATTGGGCCCACGTAAGACGACCCTATTCCCCTCTTCATCAATCCATCCCATACTTTCAACGTTGCTCCTATTAGAAGTGGCATCTCTTTCTGGGGTGGTCTTTTTTCTTTCTGTATCCAGGGTAATGCTTTTAGTTTTATATTTATAATCTCTTCCTCCAACTTCACCCATAGTTTACTTTCTCTATTGTGGAACCAGTCCACAATCCTAGTCACTAATACTGCTTTGAGATAGACTGAGAGGTCAGGAAGAGCTAATCCTCCGTCTCTCTTCAGCCTAGATAGCACTTCTCTACTTATTCTGGCCGGTTTACCTGCCCATATAAAGCTCCCAATAGCTTTCCGTAGGGAGTTAAGTATATTTTTCAGAGGAAATATTGGAATTGTCTGAAAGACATAAAGTATTTTTGGAAGTATATCCATTTTTATAATATTTATTCGACCCGTCCAAGAGAAAATTCCCTTATCATATTTTTTGAGTAATTTAGTTATTATTTGTAGTAGTGGCAGATAATTAATTTCTTGGAGCTTTTCCAATTCTCTGGGTATATATACTCCAAGATACTTAATGGCGTTATTTTACCATTTAAAGGAAAAGTTGTTTCTGAGTATTTCAGTAATGTGTGTGGAAAGTGTAATGTTTAAGGCTTCGGATTTATTGTAATTGACTTTAAAGTTGCTTACATCGGCAAAACGCTTAAATTCGTTGATTAAATTAGGTAATGTTACTATGGGATTAGTAATGTATACTAATAAATCATCTGCATATACTGATGTTTTATACTCATGAGTTTTTATTTTAATTCCCTGAATATCTTTGTTATTCCTTATCGCCACCATCATATGTTCCATAGTTAATACATATAATAGAGGGGACAAGGGACATCCCTGTCGGGTTCCATTTATAATTTTCACTGTTTCCGATATCTCTCCGTTTGCCCGTATTTTGGCAGTTGGGTTTTGATATAAAACCATAGTAGTAGTAGTAGTCTAGGGCCCATTCCCCACTGTCTCAGTGTCTCCTGAAAGAATCGCCATCCCACCCTGTCAAAGGCCTTCTCGGCATCTATTGCCAAGAGACAGGATGGGATGGCGTGTCTCCGGACGTGTTCGATCAGTGTCAAAGTAGCGATACCCCCAGTTAAGAGGGCCGCAAGTTTGTTTTGGGTCCCTGAGTACAGCTCCACCAACCCCCCGGCAATTGTGCTCTACCCGCTCTGGCACAGTTAATCAAGGGGTATGTATCTATGCACATATAAATATCACTTATACTTTAAGTGTAATGGACTCAAACTCACAGGCAGACTGCTAGCTGAAATAACTGTCTTTACTTTAGTAATATGAAAAGCAATGGTAACATGCATTTAAACATTTGACTTACAATACACATGAACAGGCCCCTGCAGTATGTGCTATAAACATGTACACATATGTGGGCCTGGACAGCAATGGGGAACGGAGCGCCAAGTGTAGCGACCGTCTGCTATGCACCCCTGAGGTGCAACAAATCTAACTGCGCCTACCTAACGGACCAGGCCTGATCCCTAGCAATAGAGCTCAGTCCTTGAGAAAATACAGTATTCTTCACCGGCAAGAGAACTGTAGAGGTGGTGCACATGTAGCTTTAAATGGTGTGTTTGTAATCCACAAGAAAGAAACAATCTGCTGCTCTGAGGTAATTGTGCCTTGGCAGTTCAATAGGCATAGAGTGAGAGTGACAGTGTAAGATGAGCCTTTCAGCTCGCTCACCACTCCGGGGTACCGTCCTCAGCTCCGGGACCTCCACTGGCGGCGTCCGGCCTCCTCCGTCACAGCCCCTGCGCTCCGGTCCTCTCTCCGACCGACCGTTTGTAGGCAAAAGTCTCCGCTCTGCTGCTGCTGACAATGAGGGGTGAGAGTCTCTCTCTGTCTGCTGCAAGGCCCAGGCTTCAGGCCTTCAGCAGTCCCCGTCCGCACAGGTGTCTCCTCACTCAGTAGTCTCTGCGTCACCAGCCCCGTCAGAAGAGAGAGAGGCGGTCTCTCCTCTTCCCTTTTATCACCTCCCCCAGCAGCCTCTCGGGCGGAAACAACCATCCTCCCGGGAGCCTGGGGAATTATGGGAACTGTAGTCTTCTCCCCTAAAAGGGGAACGACCCCGCTACACACTCCCCCCACTTTGAATCTTTGGTCCCCAAAGACATTGTTCAATCTACAAGCTTTCTTTGAAACAACACGTTCACATAATTCAGACAGAGGAGCTTCCCTCCAATTAGCATAGGATGGGGAGCTGTCCTGTCTACAGGTCACTTCAGTGTGGGCGACCTGTCTAACTGTGCCAGAGAGTGAGCTGGGGTTGCCCTCCACCAAATGAACAGTGGATGGGTCAGGGCGTTCAGCACTTCTCCTTGCTGTGGTAACAGAGTCCTCTGAACTTTTTCCCATTTGGGGTAAGTTAACTTCTTGGGAGGCCTCACAACTCTGCGAGCTCTCTGTTCTCTTGGGACTTCTTCAGGAACACATTCTGGCAACATCACTGGTTCTGGAACATCTACTTCTTCTTCTTCTGAGTAGAGACCAGGGATATCTTCCCAGCACTCAGGCACAACACTGAATGGAACAAACTCTGTAGCTTCTGGGTTCAATGTTTTAATCTTCCACATCCTCAGTAAGTGGAAGATCTATGGCGGAATTTCCTGGAGTTGAGGAAGGCCATAGCCATTCAAGTTCTCCTCTTTCTTCTTCTGCTGATTGGGGGTCCTGTCCACCCCTAGTTTGGGATGTCTGAGACCGAGTGTTAGGTCTGGGGGTATCCAGAATGGAAACAGATTCAGGTAAGTCTCTTGCTGGAGGTATTCTGACTGCTTCAGTGAGTGGAAGCAAGTGATTCCTATGCCAGGTCTTCAAAGGCCCCACTCTCCCTTCTGGCTTCAACTTGTAGACAGGCAATCCAGGTAGCTTTCTACAGATGATATATGGCTCTGATCTCCATCTATCAGCAAGCTTGTGTTTTCCAGGGATCCCTAGATTTCGTAACAGTACACGGTCCCCAGGCTGTAGGTCTTGTACTCGAACCTTCAAGTCAAAGTTCCGCTTGTTTCGGGCCCCCCTCTGGTCAGAGGCCGCCTGAGCTTTCTCATAAGCTATCTTCAAACTGTGCCTCAGTCTGTCCACATATCCTTTGTGGGAGGCCTCAGAGGCATGGTCTAAGGAAATGCCGAAGGCCAGATCCACTGGCAACCTTGCTTCTCTCCCAAACATAAGCCGGTAGGGGGAGAAACCCGTCACATCACTGGTGGTACAGTTGTAAGCATGCACCAGAGCTGAAATGTGTTGACTCCAATGTTGCTTCTTCTCTGTTTCTAAAGTTCCCAACATGTTCAATAGGGTCCTGTTGAACCTTTCAGGCTGGGCATCACCTTGAGGGTGATATGGTGTAGTTCTAGTCTTCTCTACTCCCAGAGAATCTAGTAGCTTCCTGATCAGGCGACTCTCAAAGTCCCTTCCTTGGTCTGAATGGATTCTCTGTGGTAGTCCATAATGAACAAAGTACTTCTCCAAAAGTACCTTAGCTACTGTAGAGGCCTTCTGGTCCTTGGTTGGGAAAGCCTGAGCATAACGGGTGAAATGGTCGGTTACCACCAGAACATTTCCCAATCCACTCTAATCGGGTTCGAGGCAGAGAAAATCAATGCATACCAGATCCATTGGGCCTTGACTCTGTAGATGGCCCATTGGGGCAGCTTGATGGGGTAAAGTCTTCCTCTGAATGCATCTTGCACAGGAATGGCAATACTCCTCCACTTCGGCCCTCATGCAGGGCCAATAAAACCGGTCTCTGACAAGTTGGAAGGTTCTCTCTGCTCCCAAGTGACCATGCTGGTCATGCAGGGCAATCAGCACAGTCTCTCGATGCTTTTCGGGGAGAAACAACTGCCACTTATCCTCTGAGCTATCAGAGGGGCCCCTTTGGTAGACCACTCCCTGATGCACCTGTAATTTGTCCAACTCTCTCCTCAGTAGGCGAGCCTCTTTGGAAGGGTGAAGTCGAAGTCCCTCTGGACTCTTGTCTTCCAGTGCCTCCAGGACCAATTTCCCCATGGGGTCTTCCAATTGGTCACACCTTAACTCTTTCTTGGACAGCTTCGGTAGGCACTCTTCTTCTAGTTGAGTTACCCCACAGTAACACTTTGGGACTCCCACTGTGGTAACTCCTATCTCTTCAGCTCTGGATCCTCCTCTGGCTTGGAGTTCAGCCCCCTGACAAAGGGCTCGCACTCCTTCTGGTGCCACTTGGGTCCAGTCTTCCCAATCATCGACCATGACATGGGATCTTCAGGACAGGGCATCTGCATCCCTATTTCCAGCCCCTGGCCTGTACTTGAGGCTGAAATTGAATCCAGACAACGCCGCCAACCATCTGTGTCCAGTTGCATCCAGCTTGGCGGTGGTGAATAGATAGGTCAAGGGGTTGTTATCTGTCTTTACAGTGAATTCGGCCCCTTAAAGATAGTATTTCAACTTGTCAACTACTGCCCATTTGAGGGCTAAGAACTCCAACTTGTGGGTGGGGTAGTTCTTCTCGGAGGGGGTCAGGCTCCGGCTCACATAGGCCACTGGTCGTAGCTGGTCTTCATACTCCTGGTAGAGTACTCCACCTAGGCCCTCATGGCTGGCATCAACATGTAGCTCATATGGTCTAGTGGGGTCAGCATAGGCCAAAACTGGGGCTGTGGTGAGACTTCTCTTCAAGGTTCTGAAAGCCTCTTCACACCTTGAGTTCCATTGGTCTTGAACCGACTCACCGGGCCTCCTAGGCCCCAATCCATCTTCCTCTCCTTCTGTCTTGAGCAGTTCGTTTAGGGGTTTTGCAATGCGGGCAAACCCATCCACAAACCTGCGGTAGTAGGAGCAGAACCCCAAGAAAGATCGAAGTTCGGTGACTGTTGTGGGTCTTGGCCACGAAGTAACTGCCTCCAACTTCTCAGGGTCTGTAGCCACTCCTTTTTCAGACACTATGTGTCCCAGATAGTTCACAGAAGACTGATAGAACCGACACTTCTCGGGGGAAAGTTTGAGTCCCTCTTCACTGAGCCTCTTCAACACTTTCTCCAGTCTGGCCTCATGTTCTTCCAAAGTTTTTCCAAAAACAATGACATCGTCCAGGTACACAAGGACTTCTATGAGGTTCATGTCTCCAACTGTCCTTTCCATAAGGCGTTGAAATGTAGCAGGAGCTCCAGATAGGCCCTGAGGCATTCTGTTGAACTCAAAGAACCCTACTGGGGTTATGAAGGCAGTCTTTTCTCTATCTTCTGGATGCATGGGGATTTGATAGTACCCACTCTTGAGGTCCATCACACTGAACCACTTAGCTCCAGATAAACTCTGTAAGGCATCCTCTATCCTTGGCGTGGTGTACTGGTCAGGAATGGTCCTCCTGTTGAGAGTTCTGTAGTCAATGCAGAGCCTCAACGACCCATTCTTCTTCCTGACTACCACTATCGGGGAGGCATAGGGGCTTCTGGACTCCCGAATCACTCCCGTCTTCTTCAGTTCCGCAAGCTGCTCTCTCAGATCCTCCAGATCTGCTAGCGGGACCCGCCTCACTCTCTCTCTGAATGACTTGTCCTCTTGCATGCGGATTCGATGGGTGGCACTCCTCGCACACCCCACATCAAACTCATCTTTAGAGAAAATCTTCTCCCATCTGGTCAGCTGGGCCTTGGCTCTCTCTTTCCAAGCTCCAGGTAGGTTTGGGTTTTCCATGGAGAGTTTCTTCCAAACATCTTCTCCTTCACCCGTCCCCTTCACTTCTGACCAGCCAACTGGGACAGCAGGACTCACCTGTCCCAGAAGCATCCTGGCAGGGATCTCCACGGGCCGCTCCGTGGGGTTCCTCACACTGACAGGGACTCTTCCTCTAGCCTTCTTCAGGGCCTTGATTGAGATCACTTCTGGGATCACTTCCAGGCCTGAGTGACCCTCCATTGGGTCAGATTCCAGCATTACAAATGGGCCAGGCTGTTCCCAATTAAGTTTCACCGTGGCCCTCAGGCAGGTCACCTCTCCAGGCTGTAACACCACTCCTTCTTTTCCAAGCCTCCATACCTTGCCTATCCCCTCACTTGGGGTCTTCTGCTCTAGGACCAACCGCTGGTAGGCCGCCTTCAGCATGGGATGGATCTTGGGAGCTGAAAGATTCTGCTTCTGTACAAGGGGGGTCAGGAGCCTTCTGACTAGATCCGTGTTCGTCCCTATGATCAGGGAAGTCTTGCTGGTTCCAGGCGGGCGAGGGCACACCACTGCCAGGGTGTCAAACACTTCAGCCTTTCCAGCCACGGATGGGTCAAAGGTCAATCTTATGGGTAGGTATCCGTCATAGGGGAAACTCTGAGTTCCCAATCCCCGTATCTCCAGCTCTTCTATCTTCTGTATGGGCAGATGACTCAGGTATCTGTCATAGAAGTCCCTGTACAATAGGGTCACTTGTGCTCCAGTGTCTAGGAGGGCCTGTGTGTACACTCCTTCCACTTGGATGGGTACAGTAGGGGATGGACCAACCAACTCTTCTGGGTAGGGCCGAGTTGGTGCTGTCCTCTTCTTTGGACTCTTTTCTTTCCAACTGGATTTGCGCTTGATTCTTTCCTGAGCCTGGTATGCATTAATTTTCTCCCTCTTCATGGAAGTGTGAACCCGTTGAGGGACATTGTTATCTCTCACTTTTAAGGGTTCTCGCTTGGGAGTGCTGTATCTCTTCGGAGGGTTCTTGCCCCCTTTCTCTGGGGTGTACCTTGGTTGAGGAACCCTGGGCCCCTTTTGAGGGGTTTGATCTCCTCGCTTTCTTTTCCCGTTATACTTCTTGGAGCTCACTGAAGGCGATGGGCACCCGGTTGACTCCTTCACCGGGGCCCTTTGGCGTTTCCCGCCGGCTGGCGGCTATCTGTTTTCTTCCTCTTCGGACTGGCACATACGGCTGCAATATGGCCAATTCCCCCACAATTAAAACAGATCATCTCTCCGTAGTCAGGTGGGGATGCTGGTGCTGAAACAGTTGGAAATAATTCCCTCCTGCTTGCTTCTTTTTTGGGACTTGGCGTCTCTTTCGCCACCAGAGATGTCAGTATCTCCATCATCTGGGACATCTGCAACTTCAGGGCATCTACTTCTGTCTCTCTTTCAGGGGTTAAGGCCGACCTGACCGTGGCCACTGGAAGTTTTGTAGACCCCATCGTCTGTTTTTCCCGTTTCTCTTCCAACATGGCCTCTTCTTCTCTGACCATTCGAATGAGATCGGGGTAGTCCAGGCTCTTCCCATCCTGTCGGGTGCGTAGTACTAGTGCGACAGGGTCTAGGGGTTGGGCTCCCCTCATCACCTGCTGGGCACGGGCTTCATCTACTTTCCCCGGATCTATCCCCTTCTTCAGGATAATCCTATGCAGGATCTTGTCTATACGTCCCATATATTCCGACAGCTTCTCCCCTGTCTTCTGGTAACAGTGTTCCAGTTGATAGGTAAGCTCTGTGATTTTCTCTGTCCCACCAAACACACTTTCCTGGATGTCTAGGTAGTCCTGGGCAGTGCAATCCTTCTTGCTTGTCTTCAGGTTGCGTATGGCCTCTAAGGCAGGCCCTTTTAGGCTCTCAACAATCCTTTGCTTCTTTCTACCTTCTGGGACCTCCCATTCTTCTAAGGCCTGCGTGGCACCATCTAACCACTCTTCAAATCCCTCTTCCCCCGAGGGTACAGGTTTCCTCCCAGAGAACATCCGGAGTTTTCTGTATCCCGACATCGGGTAGTCCCCGGGGTCTCTTCTGCACTAAGAGAGTCACAATCTCCCCTAGGACCGCGCACAGTTCTGCACTAAGAGTGGTCTGTGCGGGTGCGGGACTTTCCGCGCCCTTCTGCTCTTCCTTCTTTGGGGATAGCATGGTTTTCGCTTGAAAACAGTCTCCCTTGCGCGGCAGCGCATGCAGCAATTGATAGGTCTGACCATCCAGTGCTTGTATGCTTTGCCTCCTGAACTGCTCTGGGATCTCTTCCTGCCATTCTGCTAGGGCGTATGTATACCCGGCATCATTTCTCATGTCCATTACCCGTGACTTGTGGCCTGGGGATAATGACAGTATGAGCTGCTTGACTGCCTCTTCCTGCCATATCCCTGGCAGTTCAATGACTGCTGCTGCGGCTGGATCCATGCCCCATATTGTGGACCACCGTCCCACTTCTATCGGGTCCATGCCGGTACCTTCTGGCGGCTTTTCCCGCTGTCTCAGGATCCCGGATTACGAGCCCCCACGTGTAGCGATACCCCCAGTTAAGAGGGCCGCAAGTTTGTTTTGGGTCCCTGAGTACAGCTCCACCAACCCCCCGGCAATTTGCTCTACCCGCTCTGGCACAGTTAATCAACAGGTGTATGTGTATGCACATATAAATACCACTTATACTCTAAATGTAATGGACTCAAACTCACAGGCAGACTGCTAGCTGAAATAACTGTCTTTACTTTAGTAATATGAAAAGCAATGGTAACATGCATTTAAACATTTGACTTACAATACACATGAACAGGCCCCTGCAGTATGTGCTATAAACATGTACACATATGTGGGCCTGGACAGCAATGGGGAACGGAGCGCCAAGTGTAGCGACCGTCTGCTATGCACCCCTGAGGTGCAACAAATCTAACTGCGCCTACCTAACGGACCAGGCCTGATCCCTAGCAATAGAGCTCAGTCCTTGAGAAAATACAGTATTCTTCACCGGCAAGAGAACTGTAGAGGTGGTGCACATGTAGCTTTAAATGGTGTGTTTGTAATCCACAAGAAAGAAACAATCTGCTGCTCTGAGGTAATTGTGCCTTGGCAGTTCAATAGGCATAGAGTGAGAGTGACAGTGTAAGATGAGCCTTTCAGCTCGCTCACCACTCCGGGGTACCGTCCTCAGCTCCGGGACCTCCACTGGCGGCGTCCGGCCTCCTCCGTCACAGCCCCTGCGCTCCGGTCCTCTCTCCGACCGACCGTTTGTAGGCAAAAGTCTCCGCTCTGCTGCTGCTGACAATGAGGGGTGAGAGTCTCTCTCTGTCTGCTGCAAGGCCCAGGCTTCAGGCCTTCAGCAGTCCCCGTCCGCACAGGTGTCTCCTCACTCAGTAGTCTCTGCGTCACCAGCCCAGTCAGAAGAGGAAGAGGCGGTCTCTCCTCTTCCCTTTTATCACCTCCCCCAGCAGCCTCTCGGGCGGAAACAAACAGCCTCCCGGGAGCCTGGGGAATTATGGGAACTGTAGTCTTCTCCCCTAAAAGGGGAACGACCCCGCTACATATCAAAAAGTAATCCAATCTGTGATATGTATCGTGTACCTTAGAATAAAATGTATAGTCCCTCTCAAGTGGATGCGTTATCCTCCATATATCTACTAGTTGCTGTTTATCTAGCATTTTTTAAAATTCTCTTTTGTCAGTGTTTCTTAGCGGTCCTACTATTGCTGTTGTATCCATATTTCGGTCAAATACAAAGTTAAAATCGCCCCCTACTATAGTCGTTCCCTCTGCTCTATCCATTAGTTCTGTCATTAATTGGGTACCCATTTTGATTTGGTCTACGTTAGGTAGATATATATTGATAAATGTATATTTCTTACCGTATACATTGAGTTTCAATAATATTGCTCGACCATCTTTCTTTATCCATTTTTCTATAAACTGGTGAGGTATCGATTTATGAATAGCTATAGAAACACCTCTGGATTTTGAGTAAGCATATGTATCGTGGAACCAGTTAGGGTAATATCTATTTTGAATATTTGGTATATTATCTGAGCGAAAATGCGTCTCCTGGAAGAAAATAACTCCTATTCCCTGTTTTTGGAGAGAGTACAATATTTGTGATCTTTTATTTGGTATATTTAAACCTCTTACATTAAATGAGCAGACCTTCAAGGTAGCCATATGTCCAAGAATAAAGAGGCAAGGAAGGGGGGGGGGGGGAAAGAAAAACAAAAAAAAACAAAAAAGGAGAAAGAGAAGGAGAAAAAAAAAAACACAGAAGATTCGCTAATTCACTTCCACCAGTTTTCACAATTACTTACTCACTGAGTCTCTCATTGCACATTCATACATTCTATGACTCCTATGAGTATAACCTTACAGTGTAAGTTCCCTATTTGGGGAATATCAAGGGACTATTTAGGAATGAAACATGTCCCTGGTCCGGGTATTCTTATTGAAAAAAAAATGGCAAACATCACCTATTTCCTCAGTTTTCTATCGGGGGCAGAAAGGGAAAAAAAGAGAAGAAAAAAAAAAAAAAAAAAAAAGCTTCCCTTTCTCCCTCGTATTTAGAAAACGGAGGAAAAAAAAAAAAAAAAAACAATACATGTCTATTTCAAGGTGGTCCCTTTTATCTTGATAAAAATATTAGGAATCAATCAATATTTATCATTAGTATATCCCAAATGTAAAAATATCAGTCATTATTTCTTGTTACCATTGTATTCTTTATGACTTTATGTTCTTATTCCAAAAAAGAAAAAAAAAAAAAAAAAAAAAACCTTAATCTCACCTTTTATCTGATAAACCTTACCCCTTATCACATTAATTATTCATTTAACCTATTATTAACTTCTTATATAGCTGTCCCCCTTTCTTCTCTCACATTATATATGTTCTTTTTCTCCAATAATCCACTATATATTTATTCTTTTCCTTAGGGTCCCTAAAAAAAAAAAAAAAAAAAAAAAGGAATAGGGGGAGGGGAGAATCTCCATCACCTACATAGTCTACAGGTGTTATTTAGTGCTAAATATGTTAATCTACAATCAATTTTATTACGTGTATCCGTTTTATGAAAAAAATCCTCCACCAAAAAAATAAAAATAAAAAAAAAAATATATAAAAAAAAAGGGGGGGAGGGGGGGGAAGACCCCTCCACCATTCCCTTCCTATTCTATACATTTCGGTGTATATTATTGTGAGGTGCTGTGTATGTGTCTATTCTACTGAAAAAAAAAAACTGAAAAAAAATTCATAGTGCTTAATTGTTTTATTATACAAATTTTACATCAAACAGTTGATTTATGTGGGTCCCAGTCCCTTACCCCTTACCCACCCTCTTATACTCCCTTGTGTAATCTTATCTTTAGTATATGTGATGTGTAGATATTGGATAAATCATTTCGGGAATTTCAAACTAGGAGATTTTTTTTTTTTTCACCTTCCAAAAAATTGAAAGGAGAAAAAAAAATAAATAGTGAAAAATAGTAAAAAATTGAAAAATAGTGAAGAGGGAGGAGAAAAGAAAAAAAAAAAGGGGGGGAGGGGAAGGGGAATTAGGGCCTATAAGAGAAAAAAAATACATATATATATATATATATATATATATATATATATAATTATCCCTATTTATATTGTGCTCTTGGAAAGTCCTGGTAAATTTGCGACCATAATGGCAGTTCTATCTGGGGTAATCTTAGACGATTAAGAAATTCGTGGGGATCCCCACTGTCCCGAAACACAATCTTCTGGCCGTTTTGGTATACTATTATTTGGAAGGGGAATCCCCATTTATAGAAAATCCCCTTTTCTCTTAGTAAGTCCAGTAAAGGTTTAACCGCTCTCCTCTTGAACATTGTATATCTGGATAGATCATGTAGAAATATTAATTGGGCTCCGTCGAACTCAAATTCCCTCTGTAGTCTTGCTGCCGTCATGATGTTCTCTTTAATATGAAAAAAGTGTATTCTACACAGTATATCTCTTGGTTTTCCTTGGTCTCGGTCTTTGTGGCCTTGTATTCTTTGTGCACGATCGATTTCGATTAGTGACGTATCTGCTTGCTTCAATAAGATATTAAATATATTTTGAAGAATTTGCCTCAAATTTTCAGTACCCGATGTTTCTGGCAGACCTCTTATTTTTATATTATTTCGTCTACTTCTGTTTTCGAGTTCGTCTGTTGCGTCCATCAAGTATTTTAAATATCGCTCGTGTTCCAAGGTTTTTACTTCTATTGTGTGCGTTTTCTGGTCAATAGCCATTATTTTAGCATCTAGGGCATTGATTTTTTCTTGTGTATCCACTAAAGATGTTTTTAGTGTCATTATTTCTTCCTTATATGTGGTTTCCAATCTATAAACATATTTATCCATATCATCTCTTGTCGGTATTAACTTTATATATGCTTGCATATCCCAATTGGGACTGTATGTTGCTCCTGCCATATCCATTGTGAAATGCTGTGTGTTCCCTGTGGGACTGTTGTTTAATATAGTATCAAGTTCTCTAGTGGGTGAGATTAGATTCAGCTCACTTGATGTTTCCCCGTCCTGTTCATGTTGTGGTGATCCCTGTGTTTTAAAAAAACCTTTAATGTCTGTTTTTTGTGCTGATTGAGGTTTAACAGGGTTTTTACTTATGCCACCAGTTGATCCCCTTTTAGCTTTTTGCGTATGTGTGCTTTTAGGTGGCATTGTAGTTTATAGAGGTTTAGTGGGGTATATGCTTCGACCAAAGATATCAAGTCAGGAACAGTATAATATATTGCAATTACTGTTGTATCTTTTACTTTATGGCTATTCGGTACAATCTACCACCACCCTTCTGTAACGTCCAACAACAGGGTATATTCCTGTATACCAAAATAAGTCACAAATATTTCTATATACCATACATATTCTATAAAGTGATGTAGTTTGTAATTTGTTTTCCTTTTTAAAGAAATGCACACTTAATTGCCGTAGGTTTGCCTTTGAAAGGAGTCTGCTGCACAAGCCTAGACCGCAATATAAGAAAATCTTTGGATTTTACCAGTTTCTTTCTTGCCTCTGGTGCTGTTTTAAGGCTGTTCAGTATAATTTACCAGGACCACAGTATGTAAAAGCAGAATTATTGCTGAACACCGCAATCAGTCCCATAAGTTTCATATATTAGGGTATGTGTTTGTTCCGGACAAATATGAGGAGAGGGAGAAAAACACTGTCTTTTCAAGTCCATACCATAATGCATAGAGAGAAAAAATGGGGTTTTTACCGGTCCCCTCACCGTTTTACCTTCTGCCTGCTGGGGCTGGAACTCACTGGGGATCCTACTGCGTGGTTCGGTTTGTTGTACCCTTGGTTTAGCTGGTGACAATAGCTGGCTCTGTATTATTTCAGCACTCGGTAAATTTTGAGCTGTCCCACGGCTTCTGGTGTACGGGCGATCGGTTTACCTGACATCCGCCTCGGGAGGCATCGGCGCTGCTCGGGTTCCCTAATTAACCACCGCCTTGACGGAGTGCTGAGTAGCTCCCTGCCTGTTCGGAGGTCTTCGGCGTATCTCCGGAGTGTCTAGGTGTCCCGCTGCGGATCACCTCTCTGCTGCAGTGTTCTGGGTACACCTTCGCTGCCGAGCCCGTAGGGTTTCGTGTCTCTCCCCGAAAGAACCACCACATGCGTGCCGCTTGTGTATCTCTGGGTTACACCAACTGTCTCTGCATATGTCTCGGTTAGCCAAGCCTTTGATCGTTTCTTTGCTGTTGGTCAGACTCAGACGAGAAAAGACCTGCTGTCCATTGCAGGGGAAATCAGTAGAGGGTCATACATGGTTCATTGTGATCAGCTGTAGGTAATCTCCCGGACCCGGGAGGAGCACGTCCATCCTGCTCAGCCCTCTCTCCCCTCTGAAAAAAAGAGTCACTCTAATTTTGAATGTTTGATTTTCAACAAATTTTCAACATATTTGTGACTGATGGACTGATTAAAAATACTGATTAATGGACTGATTAAAAATACTAGGACTTGATTATTCATAAATGGATTTGAATTACTATGATAGAGTTTTTAAGTTACAACTTTATCAATTGCTTGATTTATTTCATTATTGATGGTTTGCACATACTTACTTACTTTGTGGTGTGTTCACATATAATCAGAACTTGTCACCTTAATTATGAAACCAGGATTTGTTTGTTCAATTTGGATTGTCATAGCATATGTTTAAAGTCACCATACATTTAATTTTTTTAGACTGCATCGCCTGCTCTGAGCAGCCGAGCGCCGCTGTGGTACACTTTTCTGGGTATGAGAAAAGGATGAGGATGTCTTGGCTCACCCTTGAAATACAGAGCTGTATGTAGCTGCAGCTACATACAGTTTATGCCGCACATCCAGCCGCCTCACAGGCTATTGAGGGACATAAAGGCTGATTTACGAAAGCCGTGCACCATCAGTAGAGGCGCACGGCGAGGCACAATGCACATTTCCATATTTACGAAACGGTGCAACGGGAACAGAGCGTGAATCCCATATTTACTATAGCGATCTCAGCACATGGGAGAATCTGTGTGCCACTATGGACATGGCGCACGGCATCTTCAATTCAATATTAACAGAAGATGGAGGTGCCAATATTATAGGGTGATGTGGGGTGATGTAAGGAAGTTTAGTAACAAATATGCCCAAAATAGAATGAGAAAGCAACTTTTTCAGAGAAAGCCTGCTGTGCCCGCAAGTACGTTTAGAACTGCGTGAGATCAATGTAAGCAGTGTGCATGTGCAAGCGGCTGTTGCGCTCGTTCAAATGCGTTTGTTCACTGTGCGGCCAAAATCTTAGTAAATGTTAAGCAACGTAAATGCAATTGCGTTGGTTGAAAGGGCGCACCTCTAAACTTGACTTTTTTCTTTTTTTTACGCTGGTTCACCTTTATGTATTTTTTTAAGATTTGCACACAGGTCATGTTAGCATGTTACGTTGCCAACAGGTTACATGCACCTTGTTAAAATTATGTAAAAAGACCCTCGCTCCTCTAGCTCCTCCTAAAAGGACATTTAACCTCCCCCTCTAATGCATATGATTTCCTTGGAAAAACAACAAGAGGAGCAGGCTTAGCACATATATTCACCCCAGCAAATAGGGTGGTTACTCATGGATCTTACACCATGTGGGGTGCTGTTGCCATAACTAAACATATAGCAAAAATAATTGATTCAGGTGTAGAGCAGCAGAAAAGAGTTACTAATGGCAACAGAAAGCGGTCCTTTTAAGAGTATCAAAAATTCATATTTATTAAGTTAATTTAGGACAATTGCGCAGCCAGACGGAGCCTCGGAAAATTACGGTAAACATCGGAAATGTCCGTAATTTTCCGCGCATGCGCAGAACGGCATTCGACGGAACATCGGAAATGTCCGTAATTGTCGGTCTACGCTTGCGCGGCCGACTTACGAACATTTCCGATTTAAGAACAGGAGGACAGTCCCTAACGAGTTCGTAACTCGGGGATCCCCTGTATAACAATTAAAAAGAAGCGTCCGGACGCCGCATAGCAACAGACAGGTTAAGGTGTCATGGAAAAACAAGGGGAAGACACTGCGCTAAGGAATGGAAACAAGTATAAATATACTCGCGTAGAGAGGTCTATTGGGGACCTGTGGGCAAGCAGCAACTATACTGTATTATAAATTTACAGGATAAAAACAATAGAAAAACAAAAAGCTGCGCTAAACCAATGTTACATCAAAAATGAATGGAGGACATGTTAAGCATCCACCTGAACAACCAATCACGTCCGCCACATATGATAAGGCAAAAATTATGACACAAAAACTCAGTGATAAATTAAAATACGTGAGTAAAAAATACAAAAATTTGTGCATATGATGTGGTATAAAAAGTGACAGTGCTAACAAATGTCTAATATATTAATACACGTGAAATGTTATGAAAAAGAAAGCATATGAAAATATGGAAACTACAAAAAATTTCTCTGATGAGCACCCGTGCATTAAACAGAAAGTCCAAATGAACTCCAACAACCATCTATGGAAAGGTAGAATTCGGAAATGAATCTCAATAGAAACTGAAGTGTCCAATCAAGAAGACTGTGTGCCGACCACCACCAAATATGTGAATTTACTTCTTGCCAGAGCTCAATGATCCCCCATCACAGAGGATCACAAAAAGCGTGTAGAAACCAACGTTGTTAAGGACTCCTGAATAATGTGGCTGATTTCCTCAATCCCAGATCACTCTAATGGAGACTAGATCCTCCTCACACTCTTGAGTACCACAGGGCTCATAGACAGGTGTATACCATGTGAAAGAAAAGGAGCGCTTCCAATAGTGCATTACCACTAGTTTATTAAAAATTATTAAAAATACAAATCGCACTTACAATTGAGCAGATTTTTATGTGCCTTAAGTCCGGTGTACCGGCCGGATACAACGCGGACAAACCCGAATTTCCTGGACGTTCGTACAGCTTGTACGAGGTGACGTCAGCACGTCGCTCTGCCCTACGCGTTTCGTGACAGTTCACGTCGTCTGGGGACATGGGCGGCGCGCTGCGTCACCTCTCTTATAGCATCCCCGCCCAACCAGGCCTCGCACTGAATCTGTGGGTTCCCATGGCTATGTCGCGGCATCACGTATGGTGCGCAAGACATCACCAACACTGACGGAGCTACGTCTGCCCACACATTGATTGCCTAGTGCAGAGCCCTACACACATCACGGAAACATTCCAGACACAAAATCATATTACCAAAGATGTGCCCCGGCTCCTTGCCGAATTTACAAAAGGCAAGGCACTGCTTAAGCCAGGCAGTGTGTGAACTCTATGCCACCAAAATTTGTATGCAATGTAAAGAAAAGAAAAACTTTAAAATATTTAAACTTTTAAGATGAAGAGCCTCTTCAATATTAAACCTATTTTCTTTAAGATATGGCCCTTGAAACTAACATGGACTCTTCAAAACTAATCCATCTCGCAATCCACGATGTTAAGTTTAAAATAATAAATAACATTAAAGCCTCCGTCACATTGCCATATTGTGTGAAATGGGTTTAACAAAAAATCCCAAGATCCCACCAGGTGTCGGGGCTTAATTCAATGATTCAAGCAACCGCCATCCCAGATCACAAGTCATTACTGTTGTGCCTCCAAATTGTGACCCCGAACCGGAAATGAGATGAATTAATCACAGGGATCACCACCCAGAAACCCGGAAGCGCACCATCTAGTGGTTCCTTACCATTACTGCAGTTTAAAACCCAATAACGTACTCGTAACCGTTAGTTGTTCCAAACATACAATGTGGCAAATGGATTAACCACAATGGTTCCCCATTTAGCTAAATACACGTAATGGGTATTCGAAACATATATAAAAAAATATATTAAAAAAATGTAAGTAAAAATACAGCCAGAAGAGTCATTGGATGCAAAACCAATGACCCGTCTCTCACATTCCACTAAAAGAACATGTTGGGATACTGAATTAAATTTCCAAGGTTATTAGAGGTGCCATTGTGTCTGAAGGGGACACCATTTGGCAACCAATGCACTATGTTCAAAACAGAAAAATTGAGTTTTGAACTTGCCCCAAGAAAATTCTGGCTCGAATTTGTGTTACTATCTATAGAGGTATATTAACGGGATCTAGATCAAAAGCTCACACTCGAAATATGAAGGGGAGGTTAGGAGCCAAACCCAACAAATATGCAGACAGACATTCCAAGGCCCATGTGTGTTGTTCATATCCCCCTGACAGACTCAGAGCGAATAGGCCAAACCCCTAAACCTGTCTAAATGTATTATGTATGTCAACCCCATTATGCACATCTAAACCATCATTATGCTATCTCTAGCCTTTTAAGACAGCCACGAAGAACTTTAGTTTATAGTCACAGCGATAACAATTCAATGCAATAGGTACATATGATGATACCGTCAGCACCGAACACAGATATGTTCTCAATTATTAGTCAGCAACATAAACAATACCCCTGAAGGCCTACACTCAAAGGCCTACACATGCTGCATAGATATCATGAATATCCTCATGAATTATTAATAAAGGCGTTCACGTCTGTATCAACGTTAAGGCCGAAAGGGACATAGACTCAAAACCTATGTATCCAGGCCATTTCCTGTTTGGAAATTTCTCTGACCAGGGACCCCCCTCTCCAATGAGGCTTATACTTGTCAATGCCCATATACAGGGTATTGGAAGGATCCCTGCTGTGCATCTGGTCAGAGTGCCTGGATACAGAGTGTTTATCAAAACCTCTCCTAATGTTGCTAATGTGTTCGTTCAAACGTACGCGGAGAGCCCTTTTAGTCATCCCTATATACTGCAGGCCACAGGGGCATTGTATAAGATATACTACCCCCTCTGAGGAGCAAGTAATAAAGGGTTCTACCTCATATGATTTTGAGGTGCTTGTAGAGATAAATTTGCAAATCTTGCTGTCTTTGCACTTATTAAGTGTACACACCTGGCAATTCTTACACCTATAAAACCCTTTCAGGTTCTGAAAGAAGCACCTGTTGATTTTGGGCGGATCCTGTATACTAGGTGTTATTCTGCTACTTAGGGATGATGCTCCTTTAAAGATAATCCTTGGTTTCTCAGGTAAAGAGGCACCAAGGACCCGATCACTGGTCAGCAAGTGCCAGTGTTTCTGGATCAGGCTCTTGATGCCCCTATGCTGAACTGAAAAGTTGGTAATGAAAGGCAGATTGATCTGATTTTCTGTCCTGACCATATTCCGATCAGCCAGTAATAAGGATCTTTCCTTCTCACGAGCAGTTTTAACTGCTCTTGAGATAAAATCCCCATCATACCCCTTCTCCAGAAATCTATTGGAGAGTAGGGTAGTCTGATTGTCATAGGTCTCCACCTCAGTGCAGTTACGCCTCAAATGTGTAAACTGTCTAATCTCAAATCACGGCGGGATAATGGTGTACAGCGAGGTGACTGAAAGAGGACTTTGGTTGGTGACAGCGGATGTCACCTTGCTGTACACCATTATCCCCCATGATTTTGGATTAGAAGCCGTGAAACTGTTCCTCGTAAGAGGGTCTGGCCTAGCCATTACTCAGATAGAGTTCATTATGGAGCTCCTGGAGTATGCGGCAGTATGGCGTTATTGGGTTTTAAACTGCAGTAATGGTAAGGAACCACTAGATGGTGCGCTTCCGGGTTTCTAGGTGGTGATCCCTGTGATTAATTCATCTCATTTCCGGTCCGGGGTCACAATTTGGAGACACAAGAGTAATGACTTGTGATCTGGGATGGCGGTAGCTTGAATCAGTGAATTAAGCCCCGGCACCTGGTGGGATCTTGGGATTTTTTGTTAAACTCATTTCACACAAAATGGCAATGTGACGGAGGCTTTAATGTTATTTATTATTTTAAACTTAACATCGTGGATTGCGAGATGGATTAGTTTTGAAGAGTCCATGTTAGTTTCAAGGGCCATATCTTAAAGAATAAAGGTTTAATATTGAAGAGGCTCTTCATCTTAAAAGTTTAAATATTTAAAAGTTTTTCTTTTTCTTTTTCTTTATTTTACATTGCATACAAATTTTGGTGGCATAGAGTTCACACACTGCCTGGCTTAAGCAGTGCCTTGCCTTTTGTGAATTCGGCAAGGAGCCGGCGCACATCTTTGGTAATATGATTTTGTGTCTGGAATGTTTCTGTGATGTGTGTAGGGCTCTGCACTAGGCAAACCAGGCTTCAATGTGTGGGCAGATGTAGCTCCGTCAGTGTTGGTGACATCTTGCGCACCAGACGCGATGCCGCGACGTAGCCATGGGAACCCACAGATTCAGAGCGAAGGCCTGGTTGGGCAGGGATGCTATAAGAGAGGTGGCGCAGCGCGCCGCCCATGTCCCCAGATGACGCGAACTGTCACGAAACGCGTAGGACAGGGCGACGTGCTGACGTCACCTCGTACAAGCTATACAAACGTCCAGGGAATTCGGGTTTGTCCGCGTTGTATCCGGCCGGTACACCAGACTTAAGGCACATGAAAATCTCCTCAATTGTAAGTGCAATTTGTATTTTTAATAATTTTTAATAAGCTAGTGGTAATGCACTTTGGAAGCGCTCCTTTTCTTTCACATGGTATACACCTGTCTATGAGCCCTGTGGTACTCAAGAGTGTGAGGAGGATCTAGTCTCCATTAGAGTGATCTGGGATTGAGGAAATCAGCCACATTATTCAGGAGTCCTTAACAACGTTGGTTTCTACACGCTTTTTGTGATCCTCTGTGATGGGGGATCATTGAGCTCCGGTAAGAAGTAAATTCACATATTTGGTGGTGGTCGGCACACAGTCTTCTTGATTAGACACTTCAGTTTCTATTGAGATCCATTTCCGAATTCTATCTTTCCATAGATGGTAGTTGGAGTTCATTTGGACTTTCTGTTTAATGCACGGGTGCTCATCAGAGACATTTTTTGTAATTTCCATATTTTCATATGCTTTATTGTTCATAACATTTCACGTGTATTAATATATTAGAAATTTGTTAGCACTGTCACTTTTTATACCACATCAAATGCACAAATTTTTGGATTTTTTACTCACCGTATTTTAACTTATCACTGAGTTTTTGTGTCATAATTTTTGTCTTACCATATGTGGCGAACGTGATTGGTTGTTCAGGTGGATGCTTAACATGTCCTCCATTCATTTTTGATGTAACATTGGTTTAGCGTAGCTTTTTGTTTTTCTAAGGTTAAGGTGTCAGATGAAATTCATCATAATAGTCTTTAAAGAAGGAAGGTACTTATGTAAAGTGACAGCTTAACCTGTTTGTGGCTCCAGGGAGGAATGGATAGGGAGAAGGGAAAGGAAAGAGGAGGCTGACTGATTATAAGGTTGCTTATAAAGGGGCAAAGAATGCCCTAAGGTGCATGGTATTAGGAGACATAGGTTCTAATCTTTCCATCCAGAGGAGCATAAATTGAATAGTCTTTTTAACCAGGTATTGGCAGATATATAACAAGTGTGAATCTTGTATATATGAAAAGATTTTTCCGGAAAGTCCCGGTGACACCAGTTTAGAGGGTGGTAAATAAGTCCTTTAATAAGGATCGGGGGGCAGGCTATTTTTTGTTTTGGGTTAAAATCTTGCAGCTGCAATGTAGATTCGTACGTTTTCTCTAAAGCCGTACATCTTTGGGGCAGCATTTTGGATACATTCTACAGATGCACTACTTTACAGACAGAGTAAGCCCCCCAATTAATAGCTTTTAAGCAATTTTGCATTTTTAAAGGCACTTGTCCTTTTTTTTCTTTTTAGGGTTGTCCAAATTGGTGACATTGGTATACAGTTGCAAAAAAAGTATGTGAACCCTTTTGGAAATATATGGATTTATGCACAAATTGGTCATAAAATGTCATCTGATCTTCATCTAAGTCACAACAATAGACAATCACAGTCTGCTTAAACTAATAACACACAAAGAATTAAATGTTACCATGTTTTTTTGAACACACCATGTAAAGATTCACAGTGCAGGTGGAAAAAGTATGTGAACCCCTAGACTAATGAGATCTCCGAGAGCTAATTGGAGTGAGGTGTCAGCCAACTGGAGTCCAATCAATGAGATGAGATTGGAGGTGTTGGTTACAGCTGCCCTGTCCTATAAAAAACACACACCAGTTCTGGGTTTGCTTTTCACAAGAAGCATTGCCTGATGTGAATGATGCCTCGCACAAAAGAGCTCTCAGAAGACCTACAATTAAGAATTGTTGACTTGCATAAGGCTGGAAAGGGTTATAAAAATATCTCCAAAAGCCTTGCAGTTCATAAGTCCATGGTAAGACAAATTGTCTATAAATGGAGAAAGTTCAGCACTGCTGAGAGTGGGCGTCCTGTGAAGATGACTGCAAGAGCACTGCTTAATGAGGTGAAGAAGAATCCTAGAGTGTCAGCTAAAGACTTACAAAAGTCTCTGGCATATGCTAACATCCCTGTTAGCGAATCTACGATATGTAAAACACTAAACAAGAATGATTTCATGGGAGGATACCACAGAGGAAGACACTGCTGTCCAAAAAAAACATTGCTGCACGTTTACAGTTTGCACAAGAGCACCTGGATGTTCCACAGCAGTACTGCCAACATATTCTGTGGACAGATGAAACCAAAGTTGAGTTGTTTGGAAGAAACACACAACACTATGTGTGGAGAAAAAGAGGCGCAGCACACCAACATCAAAACCTCATCCCAACTGTGAAGTATGGTGGTGGGGGCACCATGATTTGGGGCTGCTTTGCTGCATCAGGGCCTGGACGGATTGCTATCATCGAGGGATTTGCAGGAGATTTTGCAGGAGAACTTAAGGCCATCTGTCCACCAGCTTAAGCTCAACAGAAGATGGGTGTTGCAACAGGACAACGACCCAAAGCATAGAAGTAAATCAACAACAGACTGGCTTAAACAGAAGAAAATACGCCTTCTGGAGTGGCCCAGTCAGAGTCCTGACCTCAACCCGATTGAGATGCTGTGGCATGACCTCAAGAAAGCGATTCACACCAGACATCCCAAGAATATTGCTGAACTGAAACAGTTCTGTAAAGAGGAATGGCCAAGAATTACTCCTGACCATTGTGCATGTCTGATCTGCAACTACAGGAAACGTTTGGTTGTTGCTGCCAAAGGAGGTTCAACCAGTTATTAAAGCCAAGGGTTCACAAACTTTTTCCACCTGCACTGTGAATGTTTACATGGTGTGTTCAATAAAAACATGGTAACATTTAATTCTTTGTGTGTTATTAGAGGAGGATTCAATGACATTGTATGACCAATTTGTGCAGAAATCCATATCATTCCAAAAGGGTTCACATACTTTTTTTTGCAACTGTATGTCCCTCAGGGTGGGACCTGGGCCCCCATAACCATTTTAAGGCCAATAACTAGAATATAAGCCAGCCAAGTGGGGGACTCATAAAATAACAAGTCAGTTCCCATAGACTGCAATGTTATTGGTTGTATAACTTTTGCCCATGTTAGGCTCTTTGTTTGCCCCTCTGGAACGAGGGGGGGGGGGGGGGTGCTTGTCCCAATTTTGTAGCATGCTTGATTATGTGCTTAATTTTGGACAAGGGGTGGCTTATTTTATGCTAGCTGCATTTGGGTTGTTCTGGGCATGCTCAGGGACTTTGTTTTTTTGCTGTGACTTTTGGTGTGTGAAATGCATTTGTGTTGGCCTGGGCATGCTCAGGGACTTTTTTTTTTTTTGTGAACAGCACTTGGATTTTCCTGGGCATGCTCCATAGAGTGTGTTTTTTAAGTTAGTAACTTAAGGACATCCTTAACAGGTGTACCCACTTTGAAGTTCTGTCTCTACATTGGTTGAACTTGCATTTTGTGTGTTTCAGAGGAAAGATTGCTTGATTGTGTGTGTGTGGGCAAGAGAGTACATTTGGGTGTAACACATGTATTTTCTCTTTTGTTTGTTATGTCTTTGCAAAACGGATGTGTTTTAGAGCAAGTATGTTTATCTTTTTTTTTTTTTGGGGGGGGGGGGATATTTTTTTTTGATGTTGTCAATGTTTGTTGTTTGTAGGTTGTTAGTTTCACTTTGATTTAATTGTCTGTGCTGCATTATTTTGCAAAATCTTCCTCAAGCTGACTACTAAATGTTTAAACCCTTAAGCGACTGTCCATTTGTGGGCACAGTCCTTTTAACTCCTGTTAATTTCCTCTGCAAAATGGTCAGACCTCAAAACCATATTCTGTTAGTGTCTCAAATTAACATACATGTATTTTTGCTTTCCTTGCTCTTTTCCAAGTCCTGTTTTGTTAACTAATAACATTTGTAGCAAATTTTCATGTTTTAATGCATTTTACACTCTCCCCCTAAACAATTTTCATGCAACAGATTTCCCAGCTGCAGCTTAACTGGGCTGATTGGCATGGCAAAACAAAAAAAAGTGTGATTTGTCTAAAGCCCCATACACACGGTCGGACAATCCGCGGACCAGGTCGGTCGGATCCTGTCCGTCATACTTTGTCTGATGTTGGTTTTGCGTACACACGGTCGGACAAAGTTGTCGGAAAATCCGATCATTCTGAACGTGGTGACGTTTGTTGCCTACGACGGGACTACGTAGAGGCTAGTAGCCAATAGCTTTGGTCTTGTAATGTGATCTGAGCATGCGTAGCACTTTGTCCGGTCGGACAACCATACACACGATCGGATTTGGTGTGATCGGACCGTGTTGTCGGCAAATCTTTCCAGCAGGAGATAAGACTTTGTCCGTCGGACAATCCGACGTACACTGTCCGATGGTGCATACACACGGTCTGATTTTTCAACAACATTGTCCGATCGGACAGAATCCATGAAAAAGTCAGACCGTGTGTATGGGGCTTTAGTCTGGGTTCACACCAGTGTGGTTTGAATTTAATGTTCAGCGTAACTGCGCACTAAAACGTCAGTTGTTCAGCGGTTTATCAGTGTTTTAGGTGCGAATCAGCTGCGATTTCATTAGTAACCCCTGAGAGCCGGTTCAAACTGGGGCAACACGACTTTCAGCGCGACTTTTGGAGGCAACTTGAACACGACTTGAGTATGAATAACAACACGACTTGGAGAGACTTCAACATGACTTGGGGCTACTTACAACACGACTTTAAGTCGCCCCAGGCCAGGCGACTTTGGCCGTGGCCAATCAGAGAATAATCAGCTCTCAAGGGGGAACTCCACACTAAATTTTAAATAAAACACCGGCATGGGTTCCCCTTCCAGGAGCATACCAGGCCCTTAGGTCTGGAATGGATTTTAAGGGTAATCCCCTACGCCGAAAACCATACCAGACCCTTATCCGAGCATGCAGCCTGGCAGGTCAGGAAAGGGGGTGGGGACGAGCGAGCGCCCCCCCATCCTGAACTGTACCAGGCCGCATGCCCTCAACATGGGGGGTGGGTGCTTTGGGGAAGGGGGCGCCCTACGGCCCCCCCCCACCCCAAAGCACCTTGTCCCCATGTTGATGAGGACAAGGGCCTCTTCCCGACAACCCTGGCCGTTGGTTGTCGGGGTCTGCGGGCGGGGGGCTTATCGGAATCCGGGAGCCCACTTTAATAAGGGGGCCCCCAGATCCTGGCCCCCACCCTATGTGAATGAATATGGGGTACGATGTACCCCTACCCATTCACCTAAGGTGTAAAAGTGTAAATAAAAAAAAAAAAACACACAATTTTTTTAAATATTTTATTGCACAGCTCCGGGGGTCTTCTTCCATCTTGAAGGGTCTTCTCGCTGGACTCCTCCGCTATCTTCTGCTGTTTTACCTAGCTCTTTTACCTAGCGGAGGAGCCCGGCTTTCCTCTTCGTCTCCGCCGTCGTCTAGGGGTCTCGTTCCGCCTTCGGGGGTCTTCGGGGGTCTCTTCTGTTCTTGCCGATGTCGCCGCCTTCTGCGCCGGCTTCTTCTTCCGATGTTGACTCGTCGCTCTCTCTGGCCGGAATGGCAGAGACACGCGGTGTTGTGACTTATATAGGGACAAGGGGCGGGGTCACATGCTCATGTCACATGGTGACCCTGCCCCCATATGATGTCACAGTCCCGGAGGATGCTGAGACTGTGACATCATATGTGGGCGGGGTCACCATGTGACATGAGCATGTGACCCCGCCCCTTGTCCCTATATAAGTCACAACACCGCGTGTCTCTGCCATTCCGGCCAGAGAGAGCGACGAGTCAACATCGGAAGAAGAAGAAGAGGAATAAGACGGCGCAGAAGGCGGCGACAGTGGCAAGAACAGAAGAGACCCCCGAAGACCTCCGAAGGCGGAACGAGACCCCCAGACGACGGCAGCGACGAAGAAGAAAGCCGGGCTCCTCCGCTAGGTAAAAGAGCTAGGTAAAAGAGCAGAAGATAGCGGAGGAGTCCAGCGAGAAGAACCCCCAAGACGGAAGAAGACCCCCGGAGCTGTGCAATAAAATATTTTTACAAATTGTGTGTTTTTTTTATTTACACTTTTACACCTTAGGTGAATGGGTAGGGGTACATCGGATTCCGATAAGCCCCCCGCCCGCAGACCCCGACAACCAACGGCCAGGGTTGTCGGGAAGAGGCCCTTGTCCTCATCAACAGCCCCCTTCCCCAAAGCACCCACCCCCCATGTTGAGGGCATGCGGCCTGGTACGGTTCAGGAGGGGGGGCACTCGCTCGTCCCCACCCCCTTTCCTGACCTGCCAGGCTGCGTGCTCGGATAAGGGTCTGGTATGGATTTTGGGGGGACCCCCACGCCGTTTTTTCGGCGTGGAGGGGTTACCCTTAAAATCCATACCAGACCTAAGGGCCTGGTATGCTCCTGGAGGGGGAATCCATGCCGTTTTTTTTTTTTAAATTTGGCGTGGAGTTCCCCCTCAAGGCGAATCTGTCGCATAAATATAGATGGAGATCTGACTTGGAGGCGACTTCCATTGGGTACAAGTCGCCTAGAAGTCGGATTGAAGTCTAATTAGAGTTGCAAATTTTTGTTCACACCGCAAGCCAGCTGCAAATCAGATGCGTGCCCATAGAAGATAATGGGCCTGAATTTGCACCTGAGCCACACCGCACTGCCCAAAAAACGCGCACGTTTTTTGTGCAATGCGCAGTACGAATGCACCACAGATATGTGAACCAGCCTCATTAATATGAATGTATTTTGAAATGTCCTGCGAATTCGCAGCGTTGTAAGTCGCATCTAATTCGCATAGGTGTAAACAGGGGCTTAAAGCTATTTTCCTGGTGCCTTCATTGTAGCATATGCTGCCATGGATAGGCACCAGGAAAGGAAAATTACAGAGAGGTGAATATTACATTTTCCATTTTAGCTCAGTGGTTCTCAGTACTCAAGTACCCCCAACAGGATATGTTTTGGGAATTTATCTTAGCTAAATACAGTGCCTTGCAAAAGTATTCACCCCCTTGCCATTTTCCGTGTCTTGTTGCCTCACAACCTGGAATTAACATGGATTGTTTGAGGATTTGCACCATTGAATTTACAGAACATGCCCGTAACTTTGAAGATGTTTTTTTTTTATTGTGAAGCAAACAACAAATAGGACAAAACTAACAGAAAAATTCAATGTGCATAACTATGGTATTCAGCCTCCTAAAGTCAATACTTTTTAGAGCCACCTTTTGCGACTATTACAGCTACAAGTCGCTTTGAATAAGTCTCTATGAGCCACGAAGGTGAACCTCTGTCCTAGCCTCAAATCACACACAGAGTGGTACAGGTTTTGCTCAAGAATATCCCTGTATTTAGCACCATCCATCTTTCCCTCAACTCTGACCAGTTTCCCAGTCCCGACTGCTGAAAATCATCCCCACAGCATGATGCTGCTTCCACCATGTTTGACTGTAGGGATGGTGTTCCTTCTGTGATGTGATGTGTTGGGTTTCGCCAGACATGGCAAAAAGTTAAATTTTTCAGACCAGAGCACATTCCTCCATACATTTTGGGAGTCTCCCACATATGCGTTTTTTTGCAAACTCAAAATGTGCCATGACGAAACCAGAACTCTGTGGGCCGTTCGCATTAAATTTGCGTGATGCAAACAGCCCACAATGCACTGTGCCAGTCGCAGTGCATTGCTGGCTGATGATTGGCCAAGCATGCACTGTGACCCTGCATGCTTGGCCAATCACAGCAACGGCAGCGAGAAGAGCCATAATTGGATGCCTGTGGCTAATTATAGCTCAGGGGGTTTAGTACACGCCCCACACTATATAAGGCCGCCATCGCGGTGGCCTTGTGTAGTGTGTTGCGGCGGTCAGGGAGAGAGCTAGATAGGCAGGGACAGTGTGAGATATACTCAGGCTTCTGCATGAGTTAGTGTGTCTTCTGTGCCTCCAGCACAGCCCAGTATACACCTGTATCTACCCATATTAGCTGGTGTTCTCAGATACAGCCATCTGCAGGAGTTAGTGTGTCTTCTGTGCCTCCAGCACAGCCCAGTATACACCTGTATCTACCCATATTAGCTGGTTTTCTCTGATACAGCCATCTGCAGGAGTTAGTGTGTCTTCTGTGCCTCCAGCACAGCCCAGTATACACCTGTATCTACCCATATTAGCTGGTTTTCTCTGATACAGCCATCTGCAGGAGTTAGTGTGACTTCTGTGCCTCCAGCACAGCCCAGTATACACCTGTATCTACCCATATTAGCTGGTGTTCTCTGATACAGCCATCTGCAGGAGTTAGTGTGCCTTCTGTGCCTCCAGCACAATATACACCTGTATCTACTGTGGCAGAGCGAAGCTCTGTCCCTTTGAAATTGGAGGTAAAGGAGATCCAGAGTTTGCATATCTGCAGACTATAGAATTTAAATGGAGAAAACTGCTCTGTCAGTTTTCTCCAGGTTTTGCTAGTCCTGGATGGGATCTCAAACTGTGTCCAGGTCTTGACGATGGCAAGCAAGGTGTGTGCCCAGCTGCACACAGACCATATAATGAGGGGCTAATGAGTGGAGGAGGGTGGAGTGTGAGCAGCTTGCTGCTGCTGTATGACGACAGACCTGTGGAGGGGGTATTCTTTGCCCAGAGACTGGGAAAGGAGGGACAGCCTTGAGAGTCAGGAAGACTAAGGAAGCCAGTGAGTCCAGGGGACTGGAAGGAATCCACTCTGTTGAGATCAAGCAGAGGAACTGCTGACAAGAGAGCCAGGTGGATTGGTATGTTTTTTCATTTATGAATGCTTAATGAAGTTAAACCCCTGCGTGGGACTTCTGGATGGACTTTTGTTTTTTCAATAAACGTGGGCTACCAGGCCCTTAACTATATATGCCTGTCTGATGAGGACTCACTGCATTAAAAAATGCATCTTTTCACTTGAGTTAAACACCCCCATGTTACAAGTGGTGGAGAATGTGGGCATACAGACGGTGGAAACCGGGTCCTTGCTCCATGGTGAGTCGCATCAGGAATTACTGCTAGCTGTGTGTGGCAGCCAGGCGAACAGCATCGCGCAAAAGTTTATTTGATGGACTGTATTGCATGCAGGTGGTGTACCTGCGAATGAAAAAAATAAGTTCATCTGTTTCATGAACTGTGTTTGTGTGCATGAGACAGCACAATCTGTGTGTGCAGGTGAGGAGAACCTGCAAGTGAAAGACCACTAGTCTTAAAGAAGACAGTACACTAAATTTTCCTGTGTTAAAAGGAACTGTGTTAAAAAGCGTTGTGTGCCTGTCTGCAGAGATGGGGCGGTCAAAACGCGAAAAGGAAGCAAAGTTTGCTGAGATGAGAGACAGAACCTTGTGGCTGGAGGGGTTGTTACCGACAGAACAAGCCCCAGACTGGTGCAAGATGCACTTAGCCGCACTGGAGCAAAGGAGAAAGAGGGCTGGTGTTGTCCCTAGCAACGCCTATGATGTCAAGTTGGAGAATCGCAAACAGTGTGGCGCAGTGCAAGGGGCTCAGATCTTGGCCTCTGACTATATGCAACCCATGCTGCCTACAGAGGAGGTTGGGGACTTCCTTGTAAGATTTGAAAAAGTTGCTGTAAAGAGAAAATGGCCTAGGGACTGGTGGCCAAAACTGCTGCAAACCTTATTACGGATAGAGTTCCGGTCGGTTTACCATTTGATGGACGGAGACCAGGATGACTACCGCAAGTTTAAAGAGGAAATCCTTTTTAGAGGAGAGTTCCATTGCATCATGGACCGACAGCCTGACCGGAAGTTGGAGAGGTATGTGGTTGCCCATAGCAACGGTGGTGATGTCAAGTCTGCAGACCATATGAGAAAAGTATTGCCTGCAGAGAGTGGTGGCAAGTTGAAAGCCACAATGCATCAAAGAGTTTGGGAGAATCAGCAAAGCTCTGCTGGGAGAGTGCGGTTTCCCATGGCAACGGGAGAAAGATTGCCAAAGGAAAGGAGGAGCTACAGGGCATATGTAGCTAAGCATCCACCTAAAGATGCGTATGCATTTCAAAATTACCAGGAGCAAAGGTCGTTATCTCCAGGCCCAGATTCCTGTGCAAATATGCTTGCAGTCACCCCACGAGGATTTTCCTGTTGTGTCGGCAGGGGGTGCTAAACAGTTGGAGATGCCTGCTGTAATTTCATCCGGTGGCCACCAGGGAGAGTGGGCCAGTAAAAGTGCAGCAGAGGACTGGTTTGTGAGACAACGTACTCAAATGAAGATGGTGACCCCTACTACTGCGGTGGGTAAGACTGTCTTTAATGAAATAATGGCTGGAACCGCTGGGTTGATGTTGAAAAAGACTGGTGCTGGTAAATACATAGAAGAGACTGAATATGTGACTGTGCACACTGGAGTGGAAGTGACCCCAAATGGGAGATCCACTGTCTGTTTGGAAAAGGACTTGCCTCACTGCAGTGCCCTGTCCAGTGGGGAGGCAAGTGGTAAACTTGAAAGTGACAATATGATCGGTAAAACTGCTAATATTGTGTTGGCTAAAGTGAATGGTCCAGTTGCTAATGGGCTAGTGCAGCTCACTAGAGATAACCCTGCTGTGAATGCGGTTAAAGATGTGCTATCTCCCCTAGCAACTGTGAAGAAGGCCATAGAGGTGCCCCTAGAAACCCCCAGGGAGCTCTGCGTTTTGGAGCCGGAGGTTGCCTGGGACAACTTTGGTGCTGCTCTGAGGGATAAGAGGGTACCTGAACATAGTGATGACAGGATGTTAAATGTTAAAACTGAAATGTTTGAAAACACTCATGGTGGAAATGGGTTAATGCAGTCTAGCAACGACAGGTATCAAAGCTCTAATGCGTTTAATGAAGCGCCACCAGAGCAAGGTGGTGAAGGTGTGGTATTGCTGTCTGCTATGGTTAAAAATGTAGTGCCAAAATCTTATTTGAACCAAAGTGATATGTGCAATGTGTCTGTTGCTGAACCACTCTGTCCCTCTGGGTCTCCGTGTACAGTAGGAGCGGTACTGCGTGGTACCTCTGGGAGCACAGAGATAACAGACTGGGACAGGTGGACAAAAAACCTGTTGGCTTTGTTGGAAAAGGCCTCTGTTGGTAAAAGTGGAGCAGACATGACTTCTGCAGTGCCAGATGAAGGACCTGCAGAGCAACTTGTATGCAAGGATGCACTTGCTACTGCAGATGATGGTGTTTATGAGATGGAAACGCCAAGTAAGGGCAAACACACAGAAGAGGTCATGTCTGTGATCCACAAAGGGCCCAATGATGTGATAATGGATAATGCCGAGCCAAATGTGTTGGTGGAAGTGCCAGATGGCACAGCCATAAATGAAGTGATTGTAGTCACAGGTCCAAATGTTTTATGGGAGGATGGTCAGGAGTCAGGACAGTTGTTGGCAGAGGGTCTCCTGCCAGTGGAGTTGGTGGATAGTGAAGCTGCCGTGGACAACCACTCCACTGGATGCAGTTCCTCTCCAGACACTGCCCTGCCGAACATGAGTGAAATGAAATATGACAAATGCATTGATATTTCTGACCGTGATGAAAAATGCAGCTCATTGTCAATTTGTAAGGGTTTGGTTACCATGGGTGACCACAAAAATAATGGTAGACCTGAAGATCTTGGTCAAGTTGATCTGGTTGTAGCAAACCCTGAAAATTGTAATGAGATAGGGAATGGTATGATTGACACAGGAGAAGTAAAAGATACAGCAGAATTAGGCCCCCTACAGGTTCAGGAGGGTATTTCTGGGGAAGAATTTCTAAGGTCTGAGAAGGATCGTGATAAACAATGGTTGCAGGAAAATGGCCCAAAGCTCAGCAAGGTGTCGCATGACTTTAAAAGCTTAAAGTCGCAAGACAGTCAGTATGTCCTTCAGAGGGAGACTAGGATGAGGCTGCAGTCATATGAGGATGTTAGTGATGAAACTGACAAAAATAAGCATGCAGTGTACATGAGGAAACAAGTGACGCTAAGTTTGGACAGTAAGAGGGTGCCCGTACTTGGAGTACAGAGAGGGACCAGTGTCACCCTAATAAAAGAGCCCCCACTTATTAAACCAGTGTTTAAAAATGTGGTTCCTTCTAAATTAAGCAAAGAGAAAAGGGGTGGTCTAGTGGAAATTGAGGGAGCACTTTATAACCTTAATGGTACTGGATCCGTAAAATTCAGAAATCAACTTCATGTGCAAAAAGGTACCAAGATTGGTAAAAGGACTAGTGTAGGCCCAAGAGAAGTGGGAAAACATCGCTTTTGGAAGTGCACTCGTAAAAAAGCATGGGAGTGTCTTTGTAAAGCCCAAGTAGATGCAGCAAGGGGACGTGGAGAAATTCACCTGATGGGACAAGATTTGGCCCATGTGGGTGGCAGCTTGCATGGACATGCCAAAGTGAGGAGGTTGTACTGGTGTATATTGAAGGTTAAAGCTGATGTCAGCGAGTTTAAAGGTAGGATCAGGGAAAGCAGAGTTTCCCCCAAAAAAATGATTAAGCCCAGGGACCCAAGAAGAAGAAGGCTGAGGATGGGAAAATATAGGACCCTGTTAAGATCCAGGGTGGGACATGCCTGGAAGCGCACCCGGAAAAAAGGTTGGGCCTACGTGGCTGACAGCCAGCACAGAGGTGTCCCAACCATGACGGGTGCTGGTGTTCCTCCCTCCGGATCGAAACAAAGGGGGGGGATATGTGGCAGAGCGAAGCTCTGTCCCTTTGAAATTGGAGGTAAAGGAGATCCAGAGTTTGCATATCTGCAGACTATAGAATTTAAATGGAGAAAACTGCTCTGTCAGTTTTCTCCAGGTTTTGCTAGTCCTGGATGGGATCTCAAACTGTGTCCAGGTCTTGACGATGGCAAGCAAGGTGTGTGCCCAGCTGCACACAGACCATATAATGAGGGGCTAATGAGTGGAGGAGGGTGGAGTGTGAGCAGCTTGCTGCTGCTGTATGACGACAGACCTGTGGAGGGGTCATCCCTGTGTAAGGGGTATTCTTTGCCCAGAGACTGGGAAAGGAGGGACAGCCTTGAGAGTCAGGAAGACTAAGGAAGCCAGTGAGTCCAGGGGACTGGAAGGAATCCACTCTGTTGAGATCAAGCAGAGGAACTGCTGACAAGAGAGCCAGGTGGCTTGGTATGTTTTTTCATTTATGAATGCTTAATGAAGTTAAACCCCTGCGTGGGACTTCTGGATGGACTTTTGTTTTTTCAATAAACGTGGGCTACCAGGCCCTTAACTATATATGCCTGTCTGATGAGGACTCACTGCATTAAAAAATGCATCTTTTCACTTGAGTTAAACACCCCCATGTTACACTACCCATATTAGCTGGTGTTCTCTGATACAGCCATCTGCAGGAGTTAGTGTGTCTTCTGTGCCTCCAGCACAGCCCAGTATACACCTGTATCTACCCATATTAGCTGGTGTTCTCTGATACAGCCATCTGCAGGAGTTAGTGTGTCTTCTGTGCCTCCAGCACAATATACACCTGTATCTACCCATATTAGCTAATGTTCTCTGATACAGCCATCTGCAGGAGTTAGTGTGTGTTCTGTGCCTCCAGCACAGCCCAGTATACACCTGAATATACACATATTAGCTGATGTTCTTTGATACAGCCATCTGCAGGAGTTAGTGTGTCTTCTGTGCCTCCAGCACAGCTCAGTATACACCTGTATCTACCCATATTAGCTGGTGTTCTCTGATACAGCCATCTGCAGGAGTTAGTGTGTGTTCTGTGCCTCCAGCACAGCCCAGTATACACCTATATCTACCCATATTTGCTGGTGTTCTCTGATACAGCCATCTGCAGGAGTTAGTGGGTGTTGTGTGCCTCCAGCACAATATACACTACCCAATTGCTGGTTTTCCCATCTCCTTGCAGGCCATTACAATGTCTGGAAGGCCAACAAGGAGAGACAGACAGTCACAAACAAATAAAAGAGGGCAAGCAGGCTCTGTGTCTAGAGACAACAGTGCTGGTCGTGGACGCGGTGCATCGTCATCAGCACGTAGCCATGGGACACGATTGTCCTTTTTTTCGGCAGCTGGACGTGTTGAGCCGCATCATGTCGAAGAGTAGATGACCAAGCCCTCCTCATCCTCCTCATCCTCTCTCACCCAGGCTCAGGGTACTGGCAAAGCAGCTGCCAACGCGTCCTCTTCCCTCGTCTCAATGTCATCAGTCACTCCTTCCCTAGACCCACCATGTCCTCCTGAGGAGTCCCCCGAACTGTTTGACCACAGTGTTGGATACATGCTCCAGGAGGATGCCCAGCGTTTTGAAGGCTCTGATGATGATACCCAGCTAGAGGAAGGCAGTAGCGTGAGCGCAGAGAGAGGGGATTCTCAAGGACAGCAATCTGGCAGTCATGTTCCACCAGCTGCAGCATACTGCCAGGTTTTCTCCAGTGGTGAAGAGAGAGGGGATGATGAGGTCACTGACTCCACGTGGGTGCCTGATAGGAGAGAGGAGGAGGAGGAGGCACATCTCCAACGAGGTAGGATGCCCTCCGGGGGCCAATTTAAGGGCAGCACACCGACTGAATCACACTGCAGAGCTCCGCCTGTGCAGGGCGCTGCCTCTGCGCGTTATTACAAAAGTTCTTTGGTGTGGGCCTTTTTTGAGACCAGTGCATCAGATCGCACCACTGCTATTTGCAACATATGTCTCAAGCGTATCTAGCGTGGCCAAAACATCAGCCGCTTGGGCACCACAAGCATGACCAGACATATGTTGACCTGCCATGCAGCTTGTTGGCAAGCTTACCTTAAAGACCCACACCAAAGAACAAAGCGGACCTCTTCTTGCTCCTCATCAGCTGGGATCTCCAACCCCACTATACCTTCTGTCCTCTCTGAAAGCTGCACTGAGAGGAATGAAGGTGTAGAATTAGGTGTGTCACAGCCAAGTACTTGTGGGCACTCTGCTAGCAGTACACCGACGTCCGATTGTACCAGGCAAATTTCCCTGCCCCAGCTGCTGAACCGGCGAAAGAAGTTCACTCCCAGCCATCCACATGCCCAGCGGTTGAATGCTAGATTGGCTAAATTGCTAGCACTTCAACTGCTGCCTTTTCAGTTGGTAGACTCGGCCCCCTTCCGTGAGTTTGTGCAATGTGCGGTTCCTCAGTGGCAGGTTCCCTAACGCCACTTTTTCTCACGGAAGGCGATTCCGGCTCTTTATCGGCATGTGGAAGGCAATGTCCATGCCTCGCTGGACAGGGCGGTCAGCATTAAGGTGCATATTACCGCTGACTCATGGTCCAGCAGGCATGGACAGGGAAGTTACCTATCTTTCACGGCCCATTGGGTCACTATTTTGTCAGCTGGGAAGGATGCAGGACAAGGTGCAGTAGTGTTGGAGGTTGTTCCGCCACCACGCCTCCAAAATGCTACTACTGGTTGTGACACACCTCTCTCCTCCACCCCCCTCCTCTTCTTCTTCCTCCATGGCCTCTTCCTGTCCTTTGTCCTCTGAACCGTATGTGTTTAAGGGGCTACGCAAGTACGCAGGCAAAAAGATGCCATGCCGTGCTTGCGCTGGTGTGTTTGGGGGACAGGAGCCACACTGGGGCAGAGGTTCTGTCAGCTCTGCAGGGGCAGGCCGAGAGGTGGTTGATGCCATGCCAGCTTAAGCCAGGAATGGTGGTTTGCGAAACAATGGCACCAACCTCCTCTCTGCCCTGTGACAGGGACAGCTGACCCATGTGCCCTGTATGGCTCACGTCCTTAACCTGGTGGTGCAGCGGTTCATGGGCAGGTACCCAGGCTTACAGGATGTTCTGAGGCAGGCCAGGAAAGTCTGTGTGCATTTCCGCCGATCATATAATGCCAGTGCTCAGCTGGCTGAGCTGCAAAAGGAGTTGAACCTGCCCAAGAACTGCCTTATATGTGACATGCCCACCAGGTGGAACTTAA
Organism: Lithobates sylvaticus; assembly: GCA_028564925.1. Classification (NCBI taxonomy): domain Eukaryota; kingdom Metazoa; phylum Chordata; class Amphibia; order Anura; family Ranidae; genus Lithobates; species Lithobates sylvaticus. The sequence continues at coordinate 197,390,184 of CM053036.1, forward strand.
CGTTGGCCATGCTGCAGCGACTGCACATGCAGCAGAGGTCCATCAATGAGTACCTGTGCGACTACGGCACCAGGATAGGGTCAGGGGAGCTCGGATTTTTTTCACCACGCTAGTGGAGCATGATCAGGGATGCATGCACTGTCCTGTCACCATTTGAGGAGGCCTTGAGGATGGTGAGAAGTGACAGTGCATGCATCAGTGACACTGTACCTCTTGTCCACCTGTTGGAGCATACGCTGCGTGGAATAATGGACAGGGCACTTGAGGCAGAACAGAGGCAGGAAGAGGAGGACTTCCTTGCCTCTCAAGGCCCCCTTTATCTAGACAGTGTTCCTTCTCTCCCACCCATCACAAAGGATGAGGAGGAGGATTGTGTCAGCAGGAAGGTGCAGCCTGGCACTCAGCATCAGCAGTCTTTTAGGGATGATTTACAGTCCCAAAAAAACGGTGGACTTGTACGTGGCTGGGAGGAGGTGGCTGCGGATCATGTCTTCCTTAGTGACCCAGAGGACTCCGGACCAAATGCCTCAGCTAACCTACGCTGCATGGCCTCCCTGATCCTGCAAAGCGTGCGGAAGGATCCTCGTATTCTTCGGATCAAGGAGAGGGACCATTACTGGCTGGCCACTCTCCTTGATCCACGATACAAGGGTAAGGTTGCGGACCTTATCTTGCCATTGCAGAGGGAGCAGAGGATGAGACCTCTCCGGGAAGGCCTTGCAGAAAGGTCTGTGCAACACGTTCCCAGAGACTGGGAGGTTACAAACTCCTGGTCCTGGACAACGAGTTGCTGAGGCTTCAGTCAGTAGCAGAAGGAGCGGTGGAGAAGGCGGCTGTCTGACCGATGCGTTCAGACAATTTTTTAGTCCGCAGCCCCAAACTATGATCGGTTCCAGCAACCATCGCCAGCATATGATATACATGGTGCAGGAATACCTAGGGGCAAGGTCAGACTTGGACACCTTTCCCACCGAAAATCCTCTGGCTTACTGGGTCTTGAGGAGGGATCACTGGCCAGAGCTTGCCCAGTATGCATTTGAGCTACTGACCTGTCCTGCATCCAGCGTTCTTTCGGAACGCACATTCAGTGCTGCTGGAGGCTTTGTCACCGATCACAGGGTGCGCCTGTCCACCGACTCGGTTGATCGAATGACCTTCATAAAGATGAATCAGTCTTGGATCACCACCATCTACCAGGCACCTGAAGCTGATGTAACAGAATAATTTTTTTTGAAATGTCACATCCCTTCAAGACTGCCTATGCTGATGCTGAGTGACTGTCCTGTTATGTTGACTGACTATCCTCTTCCTCCTCAATGATCCTGATGATAGCTTGAAAGAACATTTTTGTTTCTGGGTGCTACCACCAGTGGCTAAACACCAATTTTTCAGCCCCTGTTTGACAGGGGCGTGTAATTACAATTTTTTATGCAATGCTTTGCAGCAGGGCTCATTCCTGCACTCCAAGTAGAGTATCTGGGCAAGTTTGCAGTGTGGTGGCACCAGCACCAGTGCCTAAGGTCCAATTTTTCAGCCCCTGTTTAACAGGGGCGTGTAATTACAATTTTTGATGCAATACTTTGCAACAGGTCTCATTGCTGTGCTTCAAGTACAGTATCTGTGAGGGGTTGCAGTGTTGTGGCACCAGCACCAGTGCCTAAGGCCCAATTTTTCAGCCCCTGTTTAACAGGGGTGTGTAATTACAAATCTTGATCTAATAATTCCCAGCAGGGCCCATTCCTGCGCCCACCAAGAGTAACTGTGAGGTCTTACAGTGTTGTGGCAACACCAACATCTAAGGGGCAAATTTCTGCAGAGTATATACGGCAGGCCCCTACTTTCAAATAGGGATGAGCCGAACACCCCCGGGTTCGGTTCGCACCAGAACCCGCGAACAGACCTAAAGTCTGTGTAAATTTAAGAACCCTATTAATTACAATGGATGCGAACGTTCGAAATCAAAAAGTGCTAATTTTAAAGGCTAATATGCATGTTATTGTCATAAAAAGTGTTTGGGGACCTGGGTCCTGCCCCAGGGGACATGTATCGATGCAAATTTTTTTTTAAAAAACGGCTGTTTTTTCAGAAGCAGTGATTTTAATAATGAGTAAAGTGAAACAATAAAAGTGTAATACTCCTTTAAATTTTGTACCTGGGGGGTGTCTATAGTATGCCTGTGAAGGGGCGCATGTTTCCCGTGCTTAGAACTGTCCCTGCACAAAGTGTCATTGATAAAAAATTTAAAAAATAAATTAAAAAATTTTTTAAAAAAAGCGTGGGGGTCCCCCCAAATTCAATTACCAGGCCCTTCAGGTCTGCTATGAATATTAAGGGGAACCCCGGGCAAAAAAAAATGGCGTGGGGTCCCCCTCAAAATCCATACCAGACCCTTGAGGTCTGGGATGGCATTTAAGGGGAACCCCGGCCAAAAACAAAAAAAATGGCGTGGGGTCCCCATCAAAATCCATACCAGACCCTTATCCGAGCACGCAACCTGGCAGGCCGCAAGAAAAGAGGGGGGACGAGAGCGCTCTCGTCCCCCCTTCCTCCTGAACCGTACCAGGCCACATGCCCTCAACATTGGGAGGGTGCTTTGGGGTTCCCCCAAAGCACTTTGTCCCCATGTTGATGATGACAAGGGCCTCGTCCCCACAACCCTGGCCATTGGTTGTGGGGGTCTGCGGGCGGGGGGCTTATCAGAATCTGAAAGCCCCCTTTAACCGCTTCAATACAGGGCTTTTAAACACCCTTCCTTACCAGAGCACTTTTTGCGATTCGGCACTGCGTTGCTTTAACTAACAATTGCGCGGTCGTGCGACGTTACACCCAAACAAAATTGACGTCCTTTTTTTCCCACAAATAGAGCTTTCTTTTGGTGGTATTTGATCGCCCCTGCGGTTTTTATTTTTTGCGCTATGAATAAAAGAAGAGCGACAATTTTGAAAAAAAACACAATATTTTTTAATTTTTGCTATAATACATATCCCATTTTTTTTTAAAAAAAAACTATTTTTTTCCTCAGTTTAGGCCGATACGTATTCTTCTACATATTTTTGGTAAAAAAAAATCGCAATAAGCGTATATTGATCGGTTTGCGCAAAAGTTATAGCGTCTACAAAATAGGGGATAGATTTATTGAATTTTTTTTTTTTTACTAGTAATGGCGGGGATCTGCGATTTTTTTTTTTTCGTGACTGCGACATTGCGGCGGACACTTCGGACACTTTTGACACATTTTTGGAACCATTCACATTTACACAGCGATCGTTGCTATAAAATTGCAGTGATTACTGTGTAAATGTGACTGGCAGGGAAGGGGTTAACACTAGAGGGCGCTGGAGGGGTTAATGTGTTCCCTAATAGACGTGATTCTAACTGTAGGGGGAGGGGACTTAAGGGGAGGAGACCGATCATGTGTTCCTCCGTACTGGGATCACATGATCGGTCTCCTCTGCACTGACAGGACGTGGAGCTGTGTGTTTACACACACAGCTCCACGTTCCCGCCCGGTCCCGTTGTTTTAAACGGGCAATCGCGGGTGCCCGGCGGCCATCGCGGCCGCCGGGCACTCGCACCGGGTCCCGAGCGATGCCGCGCGCCCCCCAGGCGGCCGGGAATCCGAGGACATCATATGACGCCCACCCAGGATGGTAGATCCACCTTGTGGGCGTCATATGACGGCGGGCGGTATTGAAGCGGTTAACAAGGGGACCCCCAGATCCCAGCCCCCCTGTGTGAAATGGTAAGGGGGTACAAAAGTACCCCTACTATTTCACCAAAAAAGTGACAAAAATGGTAAAAATTACAGGAGACGGTCTTTGACAATTTCTTTATTAAAATCTTCTTTCTTCTGGTCTTCCTTCTTCCTTTCTTCATCCTTCGGTTTCTTCATCTTCTCCTTCCGGCATCTTCTTCCATCTTCTTCTTCCATCTTCTTCTTCCTCCGATCTGCTTCTTCTTGCTCTGGTCTTCTCGTCTGGCATCTTCTTCCATGGCGTCGGTGTCTCTTCTGGGCCGCTCCGCGCAATGGGAGGCTGCCGATGTGTGAGGCTTCGCTGCGTCTGACAGGTCTGGTATGGATTTTGAGGGGGACCCCACGCCATTTTTTCTTTTTTTTTTGCCCGGGGTTCCCCTAATATCCATAGCAGACCTGAAGGGCCTGGTTATTGAATTTGGGGGGACCCCCACGCTTTTTTTTATTTTTATTTTTTGTTTTTTTATCAATGACTTTTTTTTTTATCAATGACTTTCAATGAATGACTGTTCTCTGTGTTACGGGAGCCGTCAATTCATTAGCCGCGAGTGATTTTAAATAGCTTTTTTTCCCTGCAAAAATGCGCCCCTTCACAGGCATACTATAGACACCCCCCAGATGTGATACTGCAATGCTGTACTAACAGCACGCACACACTAATCCCCAGAATCACAGCAGATAATGTCAGCAGTACATAATATCACTGACACTGGAACACTGTGGGGCGTGTACTAAACCCCCTGAGCTATAACTGGCCACAGGCATCCTGCCTGTCGCCAATTATTGCTCTCCTCGCCGCTGGCTCTATGATTAGCCAAGCATGCGTGGTCACAGTGCATGCTTGGCCAATCATCAGCCAGCAATGCACTGTGACTGGCGCAGTGCATTGCGGGCCGCTCGCATCACACGAATTTGATGCGAGCGACCCAAATAGTTCTGGGCTCTCCGAACGGGCAAACGCCCGATGTTCGATTCGAACATGGGTTTGAATCGAACACCGGGCCCATCCCTACTTTCAAACATCCAACTTACAAACGACTCCTACTTGCAAACGAAGGAGACAACAGGAAGTGAGAGGAAATCTACCCCTAGGTAGGGAAATTCTATCCTGTAAGAGTTAATATGGGAAAAAGGTGTCTCCTCTCTACTGATGCTTTATCACAATCCTTGTTTCAATAAAAAACCCACTTTTCCAAAAACATTTGTCATTGGGACGGAAAGTGAGGTGAAATGTTCTGAACAGGTGCACAGACAGCAAAACAAATGTTACAGGGGTGATAACCAGTGTTGGTCATCTTACTTTAAAAAGTAATTAGTTAAGTTACAAATTACTTCTCCCAAAAAGTAATTGCGTTAGTAACTCAGTTACTACATTGGAAAAGTAATTAGTTACGCAGAAAAGTAACTGACTTATTTTTTAAAATATTCTATACGTGTAACTAAGGGGCGGGTCTAGTATTACTGTAACCAAGGGGCGCATTTATTATTATTGTTATATATCGTGTAACCAAGGGGCTGCTCTATTATTACTCTAACCAAGGGGCAGATCTGTTATAGCGTGTAAGCAAGGGGTCTATTGTTATTATATCGTGTAAGGGGCGGATGGCTACAGAAGAGGGCGCATGTTAAATTAATGGGCAGAGCTCGATATACAACAATAATAATAAATGCGCCCCTTGGTTACAGTAATATTAGACCCGCCCCTTACTTACACGATAGACGCCCCTTGCAGAGTAGCACGAGCATCAGGAGCGTGCGGCATCGCCTCGTACAATTACATGTTAACTGCACCTGCACGGTGTAGAGTTTACTCAGAGCTGTTTAGGTTTGGCAATTTTCGGAAGCTCCGTAGTCCTTCGTACTGCGCAAGCCCTGCGCCTGCGCAGTACAGGGGGTCCTTATCCGGCGGGGGAACTTTTTTTCGGCAGGACACCGGAATTACACTACTGCCATCTAGTGGCGGCAGATGTAATTGGGGTAACTAAGCCAAAGTAATGGGAACTGAGTTACCATGAGGGGAAAAGTAATCAGTTAGATTACTAGTTACCCTCTAAAGTAACTGCGTTACTTTAGTAACTGAGGTAACTGAGGTAACTCAGTTTATTTTAACTCAGTTACTTACATCACTGGTGATAACCCTTCCCTATGTTCTCCAAAAATCTTAAAAATAGATTTTTTTGGCTGCAGCTACACTTAAAAATTTACCTGTTCCAAGTTACAAACAGATTCTACTTAAGAACAAACCTAGAGTCCCTGTCGTGTTTCCACCGCCTGTATACTGCTGTTCAGAGTATATAGGGTTTTAGGTATAGAGTTTTATTTTGGGTGCAGGGTTCCCCTTAATATCCATATAAGACCCAAAGGGGCTGGTAATGGGCTGGGGTAGGGGGTGTGATGAGGTAGCCATTCCATTTTCTCAAAGATTTTCACAGGCATACTTTAGACACCCCCCCAGGTACGATATTTAAAGGAATATTTCACTTTATTTTTTTCACTTTATGCATCATTAAAATGACTGCTCCAGAAAAAACGGCCGTTTTTAAAATTTCTTTTTGCATTGATACATGTCCCCTGAGGCAGAACCCGGGTCCCCAAACCCTTTTTAGGACAATAACATGCATATTAGCTGTTATAATTAGCACTTTAGATTTCGAACGTTCGGCCCATTGTAATTAATAGGGTTCCAACGTTCGTGCGAACTTTCGGTACGTTCGGGGGGGTGTTCGGCTCATCCATAGTGTATATGTAATGACAGATCATGTGACACTTAGATTGCACACAGGTGAACATCATTTCACTAATTATGTGACTTCTGAAGGTAATTGGTTGCACCAGAGCTTTTTATGGGATTCATAACAAAGGGGTGAATAATTTTACTTCACCAACTTAGACTATTGTGTTCTGATCCATCACATATATAATTCAAATTAAAAAAAACATTGAACTAAAGGCTGTAATGTAAAAAAATAGGTAAAAAGCCAAGGAGGGTGAATACTTTTGCAAGGCACTGTAGGTTCTCAAGCGTCACCCCCGCTTCCCTGCTGGGTCCCTAACTTGGCACTCCAGATACCTCTCAAGCTTCACCCCACCGGCCTGCTCGGTCCCTGGTTTGACACACAAGGCTTCCCCTCTACCTCCGACAACGACCACGTCACGTCTGGTTGGACGACAAGCCGCAGTCCCAACCCTACGCTGCTCTCTTGCTTCTGGATAGGCCCTCAGACAGCCTAGCAGCCAGATGTGCCCGGGATAGGCCCAAACTCTGGCCTAGCAGCCAGATGTGCCCAGGATAGGCCCAAACTCCGACCTAGCAGTCCCGGCAGTACAACACATGTCCACCCAGACAGCCATCCATGTGGCATGTGGCACAGAACCCCGATCACCTGACTCCACATTATATATATATATATATATATATATATATATTGTAAAGTTCGGGCAGACCAGCTAGATCACAAGACACAGGCTTTTAACTCAAAAGGAGGTTTATTAAACCTAAACAGCTTTACAGCAGCAAAAACAAAAGAAAAAGGTTTCAGTCTCACCGACTTGCAAAGTCCAGAATTGCTATCGCAATCAAACAGTCCTTGGGTGCTGTCGCAGGTGCCTTCAACTGCTAGGAGGCTTCCAGGCAGAATGCTGCTGTCCACTTTGGTTGCTGCAAATCAAACCACACACAAACCACCATCTCCTCTACACTCCTCCACACCCATCTGCAACTTCCTGTCTTGTTTTTAAACCCACTTCCTTTGACAGGTGAGTTAACCCTTTTTGTTCCCTTAAAGGGACCACAGTCCAAACAGAGGGGAAACATAGCTTCCTTCCAGGACCCAGCCACGGCGTCCTGTACATATCCCCCCCTGTGCCCCAACGCCAAGGAGGTGGAGGCAACAGTGGAGCTCAAACAATGGACTCGGGAGAGGGCATCTGCATTTTGATGCAGTCTCCCAGGCCTATGCTCCACTACAAATTTAAATTCCTGGAGTGCCAGGAACCACGGAGTAACCCTGGCATTAGTCCCTTTACCTTGTCTCAGCCATGTTAAAGGGGCATGGTCAGAAACCAGCCTAAACTTCCTCCCCAAAAGGTAATATCTGAGGGATTCCAGAGCCCACTTAATGGCCAGACACTCTCGTTCAATTATAGCGTAGTTTTTCTCCGCTGGTGTTAACTTTCTACTGAGGAAGACTACTGGGTGCTCCTCGTCATGAACAACCTGTGACAACACCGCTCCCAATCCTACATCGGAAGCATCAGTCTGTACAACAAACTCTTTCGAAAAATTGGGTGCTACTAGGACAGGGTGTTGGCACAGTGCCGACTTGAGCTCCAAAAAAGCCTTCTCAGCGTCTGCATTCCACTCCACCATGACCGATTTCCGACCCTTAGTCAGATCGGTCAATGGAGCTGCCAACGTGGCAAAGTTGGGTACAAACCTCCTGTAGTATCCCACCATGCCCAGGAATGCACGTACCTGTTTTTTCGTGAGGGGGCGGGGCCAATTCTGTATAGCCTCTACCTTGTTGACCTGAGGTTTTACTACCCCTCTACCCACAATATAGCCCAGGTATTTCACCTCCTCCATTCCCAAAGCACATTTTTCCGGGTTTATTGTAAACCCCTCCTTCCAAAGAGAGTCCAGTACTGCCTGGACTTTGGGCAAGTGGGATTCCCAGTCTCTGCTAAAAATGACTATGTCATCCAAGTACACTGAGGCATACTCCCGGTGAGGATGTAAAATCCTATCCATTGCCCTCTGGAATGTGGCTGGAGCAGTTTTCAATCCAAAAGGCATTCTTTTGTAATGAAAACTTCCCTCTGGGGTAAAAAAAAGCAGTTTTCTCTCTAGCAGCCTTAGTCAACGGGATTTGCCAATACCCCTTAGTAAAGTCTAATGTAGTGATATACCTGGCTGGACCTAGTCTCTCAATAAGCTCATCTACCCGGGGCATGGGGTAGGCATCAATTACTAGTAAAAAATAATAATAAAAATGCCATAAAACTATCCCCTATTTTGTAGACATTATAACTTTTGCGCAAACCAATCAATATACGCCTATTGCAATTTTTAGTTTTATTTTTACCAAAAATATGTAGAAGAATACATATTGGCCTAAACTGAGGAAAAAATATTTATTTATTTAAATTTTTTAATTGGGTTATTTATTATAGCAAAAAATATAGTTTTTTTTTTCAAATTTGTCGCTCTTGTTTTGTTTATAGCGCAAAAAAAAAAAATGTAGAGATGATCAAATACCACCAAAATAAAGCTCTATTTGTGGGGGGAAAAATTATAAAAATGTAATTTGGGTACAGTGTTGCATGTCCACGCAATTGTCATTCAAATTGCGACAGCGCTGAAAACTGAAAATTGGCTTGGGCAAGAAGGGGGTGAAATTGCCCTGTATTGAAGTGGTTAAACATCCACTTGTATTACAGAAACAAAGTCTCTTTCCACAGCAGATATGCAGAATACTTGTGTGTGTATATAGGTTTTCCATCTTTCCCCCTCTCTCAGAATATGTGCACATGACATATTTACCTTACAAGTGTGCCCTCCTTCTGCACTGTCCAGTACAGGCCGTCAGCCACCATCTCCTCTTCCATTTCTACCAGGTCCCCGTCACCCACTTCCCTCATTGGGTGGTCACTGATGATGTAACTCCTGTACATGTGCATGTCTCCACCTGACTCCGTTCTCAACATCTTACATACGAGTGTAGACTAAGCAGGGCTCAAGTCTCCTGCATACTTGCTCTGTGTGTCCCGCTGAATCCCCCCTCCTCTATCTTCAGTGCCATATGCAAGGGCGGACTGACCATTCGGCCACTCGGGCACTGCCCAAGGGCCCCGGGCCACTAGGGGGCCCCATCAGGGTTGCCACCCTCAGTAAATCCAGGGACAGAATATAAAAGCCTGTGTTTTTTTTTACATCTGTCTCTGAAATGTCCCTTACCGACATTCTTTTGGTCTAAAAATCCAGAGATTATAGCTGCCCCACCTCTCCAGTAACTTCTCAGCCAATAGAAACATGTCTGTGTATACTGTGTGTACATGTATGTTTATACTGTGTGATTTTCTATTGTGTGTGTGTGTATACTGTGTGGCCCCATAATCTTTGATTGCCTGGGGGCCCCATAATCTCCTATTGCCCGGGGGCCCCATGAGTTGTCAGTCCGCCCCTGGCCATATGATGAGAGAACCCAGAGGAGGAGCACAGCTATTCTGCTCACAGGACATGCAGGAAGAGAGGGTGATCTGAGGGAGGAACATCAGTTTGGGGTGGTAAGCTGAGCACAATACCTGGCAAAGTTTCATGCCAGGAGGGAAGTTTATGTGGAAACGTGAAGGGTTGGAAAAGCAGCGAGTGTGTGTTGGAGCCCTGCAGAGTTTGCAGCCCCCCAAGCTAACATACATCTCCTAAGCAGGAACACATCACTATGTCCCCAAGCATTCTGTGCAGATAATGTGCAGTTAGTTTATGACCTTTCCGTTTAACCCTGTGTTATCCAAACTCTGTTCAATGAAAAGTGTAAACTCACCACATAAACACTCTATATACAAAATAAAATTCCCCAATAAAGATCAGAATATAATGTTCACATTTGCATGGAAGCACAATTGAATGAATGCAGATTATTCAGAGAATTACCGTATTAATATTTATTGAGGATTGTTTTTTTTTTTTTTATGTACTAACAGTTAAGCTTCATACACACAAAATACGAAAATTGGATGAAAAATACCACTTTTGAAGCATTCGTGCATATGAGCGTATCATTTTTTTTTTTTGGTGGGGGAGTGGATCTTGGGTGGGAGTTCCCACACTTTTTTCCCCAGGACTTGACCACTGAAAGGAGGACAGGTTCGCACTCCCCACAGAGAAGGAGTGAGGAGTAGTTCATCCTATCTATGAGATTGCCACTGTTTCTATAGAATACAGACAATTAACTGTGATTCCCAAGAAACCAACACATAAAGCTAATTTCCTCTTTATGAACATTTCCAAAAGATGGGTAGGAAGGTTTCATCTGCTCTCTTGTATCTTCAACAAAACTTTGTCATCTGGAATCACATTGGGGATGTTTATAAATAAATTAGTGACACTGTTAGGGCCATTTCAGCGGGGGATGGCTCCGTCGATCCCTGCTGAGCAGGCAGATGACAGGTCTGTCTCTGCACACTGTGCAGGGACGGACCTGTCAGAGTGCCGCTCTCCCCTATGGGGGATCGGATGAAGACGGGCCGTAGAGTCCATTTTCATCCCATCTGCAGACGGATGGAAAAGTAGGGTTTTTCTGATCGGAGCGGGTTGGATGTCAGCGGACATATCAACACTGACATCCGTTGCTCCATAGAGGTCTATGGAGCGTCCGTTCAGGTCCACCTAAAAAACTGACAGGCCGACCTGAACGGATCGTCCGTGTGAAAGAGGCCTTAGACATAGATGAGGCTCCTTCTAACCTAGTAAATCCATGTGACCATTTTCTGCACTGGTAATTCTGGGCAGCCAACTGAAGTAGATTTGCACAGGTCTACAACAGATTTTTCACTGTAGAGCAGATACATTTTAGCTTCATTATAGCAACTGAGGGAGGTATTTATGACTCAAGCTGTAACCATGTGGTAAATCTGTGGCATAACATAATATGCCTCACCACTTCTGTTTAGCATTTCCTTTTTGTGTAATAGGACATCCGCTGACACCCGATCTCGCCCGTGTCCGCTATGGTCCGTTTCTGCAGACAGAGGAAAACCCTATTTTTCCATCCGTCTGCAGAGCGGATCGGATGACGACGGACTCTACAGTCCATCATCACCCGATCTCCCATAGCTCTGACAGGTCTGCCCCTGCACAGAGTGCAGAGATGGACCTGTCATCTTCCTGCTCAGCGGAGATCGCTCCGGCGATCCCCACTGAGCAAGCGGATATCCACGGGGTGGATCAGCACTGATCCGCCCCGTATGAAAGAGCCCTAAAGCCCCATACACACGCGCGGATTATCCGAGGACCAGGTCCGTCGGATCATGTCCGTCGTACTTTGTCCGATGTTGGTTTTGCGTACACACGGTCGGACAAAGATGTCGGAAAATCCGATCATTCTGAACGTGGTGACGTTTGTTGCGTACAACGGGACTACGTAGAGGCTAGTAGCCAATAGCTTTGGTCTTGTAATGTGATCTGAGCATGCGTAGCACTTTGTCCGTCGGAATTCGCTACACACGATCGGATTTGGTGTGATCGGACTTTGTTGTCAAAAAATCTATCCAGCAGGAGATAGGACTTGGTCCGTCGGACAATCCGATGGAAACTGTCCGATCGTGCCTACACACGGTCGGAATTTCCGACAACATTGTCCGATAGGACAGAATCCATCGGAAAATCTGACCGTGTGTATGGGGCTTAAGAGTGCTGTAGTAGGGCTCTGTTAAAATGAAGTTCCTTGCCAGAACACCACTATTTCACAGAGACTGTGTTTTATGAAAGGGCAGCAATAGGATTATAGGGAGCACTTCTCCCTTGACTCCCTAGCGGTGAGTAAATATAATTAAAGTGTAATAAGCCCCAAATCTGTTTTTTATTATGCTAGTAAAAGCACTTTCTATTGCAGACATTGCTGCCTTGCATTTAGCAGCAATGTGGTCAACCTGTCATGAGTCATTCTGTGGGCAATTGGGCTGCCTGTCTTATAGACCTGATAGGCAGCCAAACAGACAATTGAAGGAGTGCACATGGCAAGCTGACAATGCTGCTGCTAATTGTGAGGCAGTGGCTTAGCACTGTACACTTGCAACAGGAAGTGATGTTACTGGCAGGATCCCCAGATAACAAACTTTGCAGCAGATTCACAAAAAAAAAATGATTTGCTTAAAAACATTATACAATCAGTCATGATGTCAAACATAATGAAAATATATTTCAAGGTTTACATACAGTTTAATGTTAGGACTACTATAAATATTAGCACGTACGGTAACCATAATCCCTACAGTGTCTGTATGAGTGTAGTACGGTCATTAGATTGTAAACTGTTTTGGGTTAGACACTGATATTAAGGGTTCTTTGTAGAGTCAAGTGGAGTATATCATTACGGTGAATAAATGCATTAATTTTGTTTTGCCTTCTCTATTTAGGTTTCATTGAAGTGCCACTGAACAAAGAGCCTACTGACATCCTAAAAGGTTTTCACAGTTTAAGTAAGTAAGAAACTTTTTTTTTTTGTTTGTGCATTCCACGTCAATGACTAGTGGCTTGTTTCACAGCATTTGCATGAACCCTTAGTTAACCGTCTTCAGGATATGTGCATTAGATAGAGTTCTCAATGAAAAGTCTCTGCAGTACATACATACATATCCCTTAATAACCAGTTTCCAGAATATGGGTGACAACATTTAAATTAACTGCCTCCATGATTTGTGCTCTAGCCTTTAGTGATTAGCTTGTAGGCAGATGCAGGTTTTTCTTTATCCAGTAGGAGGCACTGTGCCATTATGCAGATAGAGTGGAGTTTGTTACGGGAAATTTTTACCCTTGTGAACTCTATCGGTGCCTCAGAAGGAACAGCAGTCTAATTGGACACTGCAATCTCTGGTGACCTTTGGTGGCCATCTTGGGTGAGGAAACCTTTCAAATAAGGGCCACCATGTAACTCTGGCACGCTTCTGGCAAATGTGTGGTAGAGAAAGGGACACTTGTGAGGGACAGTGATTACTAGCTCAGGGTCAGGTTCCTGGCAAGGAGGGATAGCCCAGGAAAGACTTCTTCACTATAAATACAGTATCTCACAAAAGTGAGTACACCCCTCACATTTTTGTAAATATTTTATTATATCTTTTCATGTGACATTGACAACACTGAAGAAATTACACTTTACTACAATGTAAAGTAGTGAGTGTACAGCTTGTATAACAGTGTAAATTTGCTGCCCCCTCAAAATAACTCAACACACAGCCATTAATGTCTAAACCCTTGGCAACAAAAGTGAGTACCCCTAAGTAAAAATGTCCAAATTGCGCCCAATTAGCCATTTTCCCTCCCTGGTGTCATGTGACTCGTTAGTGTTACAAGGTATCAGGTGTGAATGTTGAGCAGGTGTTTTAAATTTGGTGTTATCGCTCTTACTCTCTCATACTGGTCATTGGAATTTCAACATGGCACCTCATGACAAAGAACTCTCTGAGAATCTGAAAAAAAGAATTGTTGCTCTACATAAAGATGGCTTAGGCTATAAGAAGATTGCCAAGACCCTGAAGCTGAGCTGCAGAATGGTGGCCAACGCCATAAAGCTGTTTAACAGGAAAGGTTCCACTCAGAACAGGCCTTGCCATGGTCGACCAAAGAAGTTGAGTGCACATGCTCAGCGTCATATCCTAAAGGTTGTCATTGGGAAATAGACGTATGATTGCCAGTATTGCTGCAGAGGTTGAAGGGGTGGGGGATCAGCCTGTCAGTGCTCAGACCATACACTGCACACTGCATCAGATTGGTCTGCATTACTGTCATCCCAGAAGGAAGCCTCTTCTAAAGATGATGCACAAGAAAGCCCACAAACTGTTTGCTGAAGACAAGCAGACTAAGGACATGGACTACTGCAACCTGTGGTCTGATGAGACCAAGATAAACGTATTTGGTTCAGATGGTGTCAAGCGTGTGTGGTGGCAACCAGGTGAGGAGTACAAAGGCAAGGGCAGTATTCCAACATAATGACCCCAAACACACCTCCAAGATGACCACTGCCATGCTAAAGAAGCTGAGGGTTAAGGTGATGGATTGGCCAAGCATGTCTCCAGATCTAAACCCTATTGAGCATCTGTGGGGCATCTGCAAATGGAAGGTTAAGGAGAGCAAGGTCTCTAACATCCACCAGCTCTGTCATTTCGTCATGGAGGAGTGGAAAAGGACATAGCAGAAGTTCAGTGTAAGAAATACACAGGAGAAAATGCATGTTGATAAGGGTGTAGAGGTGGACGGGGAGTCTACTGACATCACAACTCCACCCAATGAGCCCTGAAAAACAGACCCACCCACAAAATCTTCAGTTTTACGTGTCTCATAGCAGACAGAGGGGAGACATTTAAATGACAAGTATACAAGCAGGAGACATGTATATTCTTCTAGATAACCAATATAGCAGTAGTTTAGAAAGGATGAGAGTGGGTTTACAACCACTTTAAGGCAGTGCTCGAAAATAATGGTGGCCAAACAAAATATTGACACTTTGGACCAGATTTAGACATTTTCACTTAGGGCTGTACTTGTTGCCAGCGGTTTAGACAATAATGGCTGTGTGTCAAGTTATTTTGAGGGGACAGCAAATTTACACTGTTATGCAAGCTGTACACTCACTACTTTAGATTGTAGAAAAGTGTAATTTCTGGTGTTGTCACATGAAAAGATATAAAAATATATTTACAAAAATGTGAGGGGTGTACTCACTTTTGTGAGATACTGTATATACTCTAGCCCAGATAGCAAGGATAACTTGCCACAAATGTGTGGCAGTGTTAAATTGTAAGTCTGTTAACTTGCCGCACATTTTTACTGGCAAATTCTACACTTGTAGAGAACTTGAAGCACAAGTTCTAGTTGGCACTTTTCCAATTTGAAGCAACTTTGCGAGGCAAGTCTCTAGCAAGAGCAAAGTTGCAGTGGTGAGTCTACAGCAAGAGCTTTGCAAGTATACAGCATGAAAATTCAGCCATAGTGACCCCTGTGGTGGGATGACTATTTCACAACATAACTGAACCAGAACATGCAGCAGATGTGCAGAATGTTTGCAAAGACAGTTGATCTGGAGTCAGGCAATGCAGACTTGCTGCAATTGTGCAACAAACTTGTGAAGCCTGGCAAGTCTAGCAATAGCTTAGCAAGTCATTTTCAAACTTACTATCTGGGAGTGAGCTCTGCATAGACATGAGCGCAGACTGCAGGAAAGTTCTCTGCCTATGCCTAAAAGGGCATTGTGCAATAACTACTCAGTGACCAATCTCCAGAGAAAAGGCATTAAAGTAGAACTAAAGGGAAAGATGCAGGTAGGTATAGTTTATTGCAGAAGGGACATTGCATGTCCATAGTTGCCAACAGTTACAATTTGCCCGGGATATTCACGGAATTAAGACCCATGTCCAGGTCTGAGCATGTCCTGGGCAGAATTCTGGAAAATAGGCTGTCACGGGCAGGGGCAGGCGGACTTTGCTGGGGGTCTGATCCCCCATAAAAAGGCTGCACCACTCCGTCGTCCTGCTCTCAGAAGAAACTAGTAGCAGAGTGTTTGGTGTGATTTTCTTCCTTGCTTCCACCCCTATTGAAGCCATACAGGTAGCGGCCCATAACAAGGCTATGTTCTCTGTGCACATAGGACAACCATGTGTTCCCCTGTGCAGAATGGTAGTGAGTGGGGTGGTGATGCATCCTGCTGATTGTAGTTGTGCTTAGGTTGCAGTGTGGGAGCGAGCTGTCATTGTATTCTGCATTGTCCTGATGTGTGGGGCTGTGTGCAAGTAACAGATGAAGGGTTGGCTGCTCCTATGTACTTATGTTGGAAGGGGAGAATATTGTATGGCTGATGATGACTGTATATAGGTGCTCCTATTCCTATAGTTGCCAACAATCATGATATACTCTCTCTCTCTCTCTCTCTCTCTCTCTCTCTCTCTCTCTCTCTCTCTCTCTCTCTCTCTCTCTCTCTCTCTCTCTCTCTCTCTCTCTCTCTCTCTCTCTCTCTCTCTCTCTCTCTCTCTCTCTCTCTCTCTCTCTCTCTTTTGTTTTTTCTCTCTCTCCCTCTTGTTCTCTCTCTCCCTCCATCCCTCTTTCTTTTTTTTTTCTTTTCCTATATATTACCATATTCCATGTAACAAATGCTATTAATGCTGTAAGTAATCTTAGACTCAATTTAGCCACACACCCTTTAACCACACACAATATTTAGCATAACTAAAACTACGTCCTTTTTTTGCTCCTACTAGGCCATGTGTACACATGAATGCCCCACCCCTAATTAAAATAATACTCCACCATTTTTTTCTAAACAACATTTTTTTAAGAGTTATATTTTTTAATGTACCAATAGTTTTTGCCTTTCACATTGAGAAAGGGTACAGTGCTGTTCTTTATTATTCCTGTGCACTAGTGTGCACACTTTTGCTAGTATAGCATATAGTGAACATGGTCCTTTGGAACAGTTTTGTGCATGACAAGTTTACATATACAACTCAGGAAATGATTTGAAAACATTGCTACATGAGCCTACCCGGGCTGATTGACATTACTGCTCATGTAAGGAAAGTTACATTTGCAGCAATCTTAGTTTTTCCTTCCTGTTTCGCTATTCCAGACCACAAATTAACCACACAAGGAGAAAAAACTTGAATATATGTCAGGCAATTAAACGCAGTAAAGATCGGTTGTAGTTTATTTACAAGTTGAAGATATAGGGCCACATTCAATTCAGGGATTACTGATGTTTTCCACCAGCACACGTCTTATATATACATACTTGCCATTACTTGTTTTCAGAATATAAATCAATCTAAAGTTGGAACCTGATATTTTGTCTTGCATTTTTTAGTTGTATTTTTAAAGCACTTTTCAAAATTCTTTTGAATCCTGTAGAGATGAATTGCAAGTTTGTGTTGACTCTTTTGACTGGGCTGGTAGAATGCATGTGCTTTGCGGGACTCCCCTTTGGATGGGCATCTCTGGTATTTGTGCTGAAGAAGGAACAATATTTTCAAGATCTGTGCTACAATGCTACAAATCATACTACCAACTCTACTGACAGTGAGTATTGTGTAATATTCAATGTTTGCATGCTAGAGATAGCAAGGCCTGATAAATTTCAAGCAAGTTTACATTACGTTATAGAAATGCAATTTGTTGAATTACTTTGAAGTTTACTAGTGTTTGATTTTTTGATAATTTTTTCATTATACAAAAATTATATTTAAATAAGCATTTAATGTAGGGTAAATCTAGGACACTCAGTTTGCACAGCATGCTATCCTTTATAATAGGAAAGCCTGGAACACCCTGTATGCTTACTAAACAGATTTGAGCACTGTGACAAAAGGTATATTAGATTTACCTAATGGTAAGTGGACATAGCTCAAACCAGGATACACATGGTTAAAAAGCCAGGATTTTTAAACATAATCTTCCATTCTCCATAAAAACAACAAAAAAGGTAGTGTTCATATGCTGCCATGGATTGGCGTCAGGAAAATAAAAATGATAGTAAGTATTTGATACAATTTTCTGTTTTACACCAACATGGCAGCTAAGGATGGGCCCGGTGCTCGATGCGAACCCACGTTCGCATCGAGCACCGGGCGTTCGCTCGCTCGGCGAGCCCAGAACTATTTTGGCCGCTCGCATCACGTTCGTGTGATGCGAGCGGCCCCGCAATGCATTGCGGCCGGCGCGGCCGACGCAGTGCATTGCTGGCTGATGATTGGCCAAGCATGCACTGTGACCCCGCATGCTTGGCCAATCACAGCCCCGGAAACTCGAAGAGCCATAATTGGCTACAGGCAGGACGCCTGTAGCCAATTACAGCTCAGGGGCTGTAGTACACGCCCCCCCCTATAAAACGCCGCCACGCCGTCTGCGCCGGTCACATGCTGTTCCGGCGCAGATTGAGCAGGCTGTTTCTGTGACACTCTGCTCGATTTAGTTAGGTAGAGAGAGAGATTCACTTGCAGAGATTGAGTTAGATAGATTCAGTTACAAAGATTGATTGACAAAGAGGGGCTTGTAGTGTGCTCGTGGCAGGCAGGCAGAGCTCCTATATTTTGTTACCAGAAGCACCTATAGGACTTGTAGTGTGTTCGTGGCAGGCAGGCAGAGCTCCTATATTTTGTTACCAGAAGCACCTATAGGACTTGTAGTGTGTTAGTGACAGGCAGGCAGAGCTCCTATATTTTGTTACCAGAAGCACCTATAGGACTTGTAGTGTGTTAGTGACAGGCAGGCAGAGCTCCTATATTTTGTTACCAGAAGCACCTATAGGACTTGTAGTGTGTTAGTGGCAGGCAGGCAGAGCTCCTATATTTTGTTACCAGAAGCACCTATAGGACTTGTAGTGTGTTAGTGACAGGCAGGCAGAGCTCCTATATTTTGTTACCAGAAGCATCTATAGGACTTGTAGTGTGTTAGTGGCAGGCAGGCAGAGCTCCTATATTTTGTTACCAGAAGCACCTATAGGACTTGTAGTGTGTTAGTGACAGGCAGGCAGAGCTCCTATATTTTGTTACCAGAAGCACCTATAGGACTTGTAGTGTGTTAGTGGCAGGCAGGCAGAGCTCCTATATTTTGTTACCAGAAGCACCTATAGGACTTGTAGTGTGTTAGTGACAGGCAGGCAGAGCTCCTATATTTTGTTACCAGAAGCATCTATAGGACTTGTAGTGTGTTAGTGGCAGGCAGGCAGAGCTCCTATATTTTGTTACCAGAAGCACCTATAGGACTTGTAGTGTGTTAGTGACAGGCAGGCAGAGCTCCTATATTTTGTTCCCAGAGGCACCTATAGGACTTGAAGTGTGTTAGTCCCATTACACACACAGAGCTATATTTTGTTCCCAGAAGCACCTATAGGACTTGAAGTGTGTTAGTCCCATTACACACACAGAGCTATATTTTCTTCCCAGAAGCACCTATAGGACTTGAAGTGTGTTAGTCCCATTACACACACAGAGCTATATTTTCTTCCCAGAAGCACCTATAGGACTTGAAGTGTGTTAGTCCCATTACACACACAGAGCTATATTTTCTTCCCAGAAGCACCTATAGGACTTGAAGTGTGTTAGTCCCATTACACACACAGAGCTATATTTTCTTCCCAGAAGCACCTATAGGACTTGAAGTGTGTTAGTCCCATTACACACACAGAGCTATATTTTCTTCCCAGAAGCACCTATAGGACTTGAAGTGTGTTAGTCCCATTACACACACAGAGCTATATTTTCTTCCCAGAAGCACCTATAGGACTTGAAGTGTGTTAGTCCCATTACACACACAGAGCTATATTTTCTTCCCAGAAGCACCTATAGGACTTGAAGTGTGTTAGTCCCATTACACACACAGAGCTATATTTTCTTCCCAGAAGCACCTATAGGACTTGAAGTGTGTTAGTCCCATTACACACACAGAGCTATATTTTCTTCCCAGAAGCACCTATAGGACTTGTAGTGTGTTAGTGGCAGGCAGGCAGAGCTCCTATATTTTGTTACCAGAAGCACCTATAGGACTTGTAGTGTGTTCGTGGCAGGCAGGCAGAGCTCCTATATTTTGTTCCCAGAGGCACCTATAGGACTTGAAGTGTGTTAGTCCCATTACACACACAGAGCTATATTTTGTTCCAGAAGCACCTATAGGACTTGAAGTGTGTTAGTCCCATCACACACACAGAGCTATATTTTCTTCCCAGAAGCACCTATAGGACTTGAAGTGTGTTAGTCCCATCACACACACAGAGCTATATTTTCTTCCCAGAAGCACCTATAGGACTTGAAGTGTGTTAGTCCCATTACACACAAAGAGCTATACTTTGTTCCCAGAAGCACCTATAGGACTTGAAGTGTGTTAGTCCCATCACACACACAGAGCTATATTTTCTTCCCAGAAGCACCTATAGGACTTGAAGTGTGTTAGTCCCATCACACACACAGAGCTATATTTTCTTCCCAGAAGCACCTATAGGACTTGAAGTGTGTTAGTCCCATTACACACAAAGAGCTATACTTTGTTCCCAGAAGCACCTATAGGACTTGAAGTGTGTTAGTCCCATTACACACACAGAGCTATATTTTCTTCCCAGAAGCACCTATAGGACTTGTAGTGTGTTAGTGGCAGGCAGGCAGAGCTCCTATATTTTGTTACCAGAAGCACCTATAGGACTTGTAGTGTGTTAGTGACAGGCAGGCAGAGCTCCTATATTTTGTTACCAGAAGCACCTATAGGACTTGTAGTGTGTTAGTGGCAGGCAGGCAGAGCTCCTATATTTTGTTACCAGAAGCACCTATAGGACTTGTAGTGTGTTAGTGACAGGCAGGCAGAGCTCCTATATTTTGTTACCAGAAGCATCTATAGGACTTGTAGTGTGTTAGTGGCAGGCAGGCAGAGCTCCTATATTTTGTTACCAGAAGCACCTATAGGACTTGTAGTGTGTTAGTGACAGGCAGGCAGAGCTCCTATATTTTGTTCCCAGAGGCACCTATAGGACTTGAAGTGTGTTAGTCCCATTACACACACAGAGCTATATTTTGTTCCCAGAAGCACCTATAGGACTTGAAGTGTGTTAGTCCCATTACACACACAGAGCTATATTTTCTTCCCAGAAGCACCTATAGGACTTGAAGTGTGTTAGTCCCATTACACACACAGAGCTATATTTTCTTCCCAGAAGCACCTATAGGACTTGAAGTGTGTTAGTCCCATTACACACACAGAGCTATATTTTCTTCCCAGAAGCACCTATAGGACTTGAAGTGTGTTAGTCCCATTACACACACAGAGCTATATTTTCTTCCCAGAAGCACCTATAGGACTTGAAGTGTGTTAGTCCCATTACACACACAGAGCTATATTTTCTTCCCAGAAGCACCTATAGGACTTGAAGTGTGTTAGTCCCATTACACACACAGAGCTATATTTTCTTCCCAGAAGCACCTATAGGACTTGAAGTGTGTTAGTCCCATTACACACACAGAGCTATATTTTCTTCCCAGAAGCACCTATAGGACTTGTAGTGTGTTAGTGGCAGGCAGGCAGAGCTCCTATATTTTGTTACCAGAAGCACCTATAGGACTTGTAGTGTGTTCGTGGCAGGCAGGCAGAGCTCCTATATTTTGTTCCCAGAGGCACCTATAGGACTTGAAGTGTGTTAGTCCCATTACACACACAGAGCTATATTTTGTTCCCAGAAGCACCTATAGGACTTGAAGTGTGTTAGTCCCATTACACACACAGAGCTATATTTTCTTCCCAGAAGCACCTATAGGACTTGAAGTGTGTTAGTCCCATTACACACACACAGAGCTATATTTTCTTCCCAGAAGCACCTATAGGACTTGAAGTGTGTTAGTCCCATTACACACACAGAGCTATATTTTCTTCCCAGAAGCACCTATAGGACTTGAAGTGTGTTAGTCCCATTACACACACAGAGCTATATTTTCTTCCAGAAGCACCTATAGGACTTGAAGTGTGTTAGTCCCATTACACACACAGAGCTATATTTTCTTCCCAGAAGCACCTATAGGACTTGAAGTGTGTTAGTCCCATTACACACACAGAGCTATATTTTCTTCCCAGAAGCACCTATAGGACTTGAAGTGTGTTAGTCCCATCACACACACAGAGCTATATTTTCTTCCCAGAAGCACCTATAGGACTTGAAGTGTGTTAGTCCCATCACACACACAGAGCAATATTTTCTTCCCAGAAGCACCTATAGGACTTGAAGTGTGTTAGTCCCATCACACACACAGAGCTATATTTTCTTCCCAGAAGCACCTATAGGACTTGAAGTGTGTTAGTCCCATCACACAGAGCTCCTATTTTTTCTTTGCATAAGCACCCACAGGACTTCTAGTGTGTTAGTGGCATCACACAGAGCTCCTATATATTCTTCTCAGCAGCACCCACAGGACTTCTAGTGTGTTAGTGGCATCACACAGAGCTCCTCTATTTTCTTTGCAGAAGCACCCACAGGACTTCTAGTGTGTTAGTGGCATCACACAGAGCTCCTCTATTTTCTTTGCAGAAGCACCCACAGGACTTCTAGTGTGTTAGTGGCATCACACAGAGCTCCTATATATTCTTCTCAGCAGCACCCACAGGACTTCTAGTGTGTTAGTGGCATCACACAGAGCTCCTCTATTTTCTTTGCATAAGCACCCACAGGACTTCTAGTGTGTTAGTGGCATCACACAGAGCTCCTCTATTTTCTTTGCAGAAGCACCCACAGGACTTCTAGTGTGTTAGTGGCATCACACAGAGCTCCTCTATTTTCTTTGCAGAAGCACCCACAGGACTTCTAGTGTGTTAGTGGCATCACACAGAGCTCCTATATTTTCTTCTCAGCAGCACCCACAGGACTTCTAGTGTGTTAGTGGCATCACACAGAGCTCCTATTTTTTCTTTGCAGAAGCACCCATAGGACTTCTAGTGTGTTAGTGGCATCACACAGAGCTCCTATATTTTCTTCTCAGCAGCACCCACAGGACTTCTAGTGTGTTAGTGGCATCACACAGAGCTCCTATATTTTCTTTGCAGAAGCACCTATAGGACTTCTAGTGTGTTAGTGGCATCACACAGAGCTCCTATATTTTCTTCTCAGCAGCACCCACAGGACTTCTAGTGTGTTAGTGGCATCACACAGAGCTCCTATTTTTTCTTTGCAGAAGCACCCATAGGACTTCTAGTGTGTTAGTGGCATCACACAGAGCTCCTATATTTTCTTCTCAGCAGCACCCACAGGACTTCTAGTGTGTTAGTGGCATCACACAGAGCTCCTATATTTTCTTTGCAGAAGCACCTATAGGACTTCTAGTGTGTTAGTGGCATCACACAGAGCTCCTATATTTTCTTCTCAGCAGCACCCACAGGACTACCGACTACAATGGCTGGAAGACCGCCAAGGGGAGGCAGAGCGTGCAGAGCCAAGAACACAGGGCAGGCAGGCTCTGTTTCTAGTGGACGTGGCCGTGGACGTGGACGTGGTCGTGCATCGTCATCAGCACGTGGCCATGGGACACGCGCGTCTTTGTTTTCGGCAGCTGGACATGTGGAGCCGCATCATGCTGAAGGCTTGGTAGAATGGATGACCAAGCCCTCCTCATCCTCCTCATCCTCTCTCACCCAGGCTCAGGGTACTGACAGAGCATCATCAGCCACCCCTTCCCTAGACCCACCATGTCCTCCTGAGGAGTCCCCCGAACTCTTTGAGCACAGTGTTGGGTACATGCTCCAGGAGGATGCCCAACGATTCGAAGGCTCGGATGACGATACCCAGCTTGAGGAATCTGGCAGTACAGTTCCACCAGCTGCAGCTTACTGCCAGGTTTGCTCTAGTGGTGAAGAGGGAGGGGATGATGAGGTCACTGACTCCACGTGGGTGCCTCAAGGGAGAGAGGATGAGGAGGAGGACGAGGAGGAGGAGGATGCGGCGTCACATGTCCAACGAGGCAGGATGCCCCCTGGAGGCCAGGTAGAGGCCAGCACAGCAACTGTACAACACCGCAGAGCTCCGCCTGTGCAGGGCGCTGCCTCTGCACGTTATCAGAAAAGTTCTTTGGTGTGGGCCTTTTTTGAGACGAGTGCAGCAGATCGCACCACTGCTATTTGCAATATTTGTCTCAAGCGTATCTCGCGTGGCCAAAACATCAGCCGCTTGGGCACGACAAGCATGACCAGACATATGGCGACCTGCCATGCAGCTCGTTGGCAGGCACACATAAAAGACCCACACCAAAGAACTAAGCGGACCTCTACTTGCTCCTCCTCAGCTGGGATCTCCATCCCCACTACACCCTCAGTCCTCTCTGAAAGCTGCTCTGAGAGGACTGAAGGTGTAGAATTCGGTGTGTCACAACCAAGTACTTGCAGTACACCGACGTCCGAATGCAGCAGGCAAATTTCCCTGCCCCAGCTGCTGGACCGTAGAAAGAAGTACACTCCCAGCCATCCACATGCCCAGCGGTTGAATGCTAGCCTTGCTAAATTGCTAGCACTTCAACTGCTGCCTTTTCAGTTGGTAGACTCGGCCCCCTTCCGTGAGTTTGTTCAATGTGCGGTTCCTCAGTGGCAGGTTCCCAAACGCCACTTTTTCTCGCGGAAGGCGATTCCGTCTCTCTACCGGCATGTGGAGGGCAATGTCCATGCCTCGCTGGACAGGGCGGTCAGCGGTAAGGTGCATATTACCGCTGACTCATGGTCCAGCAGGCATGGACAGGGACGGTACCTTTCTTTCACGGCCCATTGGGTCACTCTATTGGCAGCTGGGAGGGATGCAGGACAAGGTGCAGTAGTGTTGGAGGTTGTTCCGCCACCACGCCTCCAAAACGCGACTACTGCTACTGGTTGTGACACACCTCTCTCCTCCACCCCCTCCTCTTCTTCTTCCTCCAGTGCTCTGTCCTTGGAACCAGCGGTGCTCCGTAGGCGTACAAGGGGCTACGCAAGTACGCAGGCAAAAAGATGCCATGCCGTGCTTGCGCTGGTGTGTTTGGGGGACAGGAGCCACACTGGGCCAGAGGTTCTGGCAGCTCTGCAGGGGCAGGCCGAGAGGTGGTTGACGCCACGTCAGCTTAAGCCAGGAATGGTCGTTTCTGACAATGGCACCAACCTCCTCTCCGCCCTGCGACAGGGGCAGCTCACCCATGTGCCCTGCATGGCTCACGTCCTCAACCTGGTGGTGCAGCGGTTCTTGGGCAGGTTCCCAGGCTTACAGGATGTCCTGAGGCAGGCCAGGAAAGTCTGTGTGCATTTCCGCCGATCTTATAATGCCAGTGCTCGGCTGACTGAGCTGCAAAAGGAGCTGAACCTGCCCAAGAACCGCCTAATATCTGACATGCCCACCAGGTGGAACTCAACGTTGGCCATGCTGCAGCGACTGCACACGCAGCAGAGGGCCATCAATGAGTACCTTTGCGACTACGGCACCAGGACAGGGTCAGGGGAGCTTGGTTTTTTTTCCCCACGTCAGTGGAGCATGATCAGGGATGCATGCACTGTCCTCTCACCATTTGAGGAGGCCACGAGGATGGTGAGCAGTGACAGTGCATGCATCAGTGACACTGTCCCTCTTGTCCACCTGTTGGAGCATACGCTGCGTGGGATAATGGACAGGGCACTTGAGGCAGAACAGAGGCAGGAAGAGGAGGACTTCCTTGCCTCTCAAGGCCCCCTTTATCCGGACAGTGTTCCTTCTGTCCCACCCATCACACAGGAAGAGGATGAGGAGGAGGAGGAGGAGGAGGAGGAGGAGGAGGATTGTGTGAGCATGGAGGTGGAGCCTGGCACTCAGCATCAGCAGCAGCAGTCTTTTAGGGATGATGTACAGTCCCAACAAGCCAGTGGACTTGTACGTGGCTGGGAGGAGGTGGCTGGCGATCATGTCATCCTCAGTGACCCAGAAGACTCCGGACCGAATGCCTCAGCTAACCTACGCTGCATGGCTCCCTGATCCTGCAAAGCCTGCGGAAGGATCCTCGTGTTCTTCGGATCAAGGAGAGGGACCATTACTGGCTGGCCACTCTCCTTGATCCGCGGTACAAGGGTAAGGTTGCGGACCTTATCTTGCCGTCGCAGAGGGAGCAGAGGATGAGACATCTCAGGGAGGCCTTGCAGAAAGGTCTGTGCAACGCGTTCCCAGAAACTGGGAGGCTACAAACTCCTGGTCCTGGGCGACGAGTTGCTGAGGCTTCGGTCAGTGGCAGAAGGAGCGGTGGGGAAGGTGGACGTCTGACCGATGCGTTCAGACAATTTTTTAGTCCGCAGCCCCAAGGTATGATCGGTTCCAGCAACCATCGCCAGCGTCTGATATACATGGTGCAGGAATACCTTGGGGCAAGGTCAGACTTGGACACCTTTCCCACCGAAAAATCCTCTGGCTTACTGGGTCCTGAGGATGGATCACTGGCCAGAGCTTGCACAGTATGCAATTGAGCTACTGGCCTGTCCTGCCTCCAGCGTTCTTTCCGAACGCACATTCAGTGCTGCTGGAGGATTTGTGACTGATCATAGGGTGCGCCTGTCCACCGCCTCGGTTGATCGACTGACATTCATCAAAATGAATCAGTCTTGGATCACCACCAGCTACCAGGCACCTGAGGCGGATATAACCGAATAATTTTTAATGTCACATCCCTTCAAGACTGCCTATGCTGATGCTGAGTGACTGTCCTCTTATGTTCACTGACTATCCTCTTCCTCCTCCTCAATGATCCATGCCACAGCACCAGTGCCTAAGGCACAATTTTTCAGCCCCTGTTTAACAGGGGCGTGTACTTACAATTTTTTAAAAAAATGCTTCGCAACACGTGTGACTGCTGTGCTCCAAGTACAGTCTCTGTGAGGGCCGTGTTGCAGTGTTGTGGCACCAGCACCAGTGCCTAAGGCACAATTTTTCAGCCCCTGTTTAACAGGGGCGTGTACTTACAATTTTTAAAAAAAATGCTTCGCAACACGTGTGACTGCTGTGCTCCAAGTACAGTCTCTGTGAGGGCCGTGTTGCAGTGTTGTGGCACCAGCACCAGTGCCTAAGGCACAATTTTTCAGCCCCTGTTTAACAGGGGCGTGTACTTACAATTTTTAAAAAAAAATGCTTCGCAACACGTGTGACTGCTGTGCTCCAAGTACAGTATCTGTGAGGGCCGGGTTGCAGTGTTGTGGCACCAGCACCAGTGCCTAAGGCACAATTTTCAGCCCCTGT
>CM053036.1:197417865-197564539 GCA_028564925.1 Lithobates sylvaticus
ATCAATGCATTTAAATAGCATTGATTGCTGTATAAATGACAATGGTCCCAAAAATGTGTCAAAAATGTCCGATGTGTCCGCCATAATGTCGCAGTCACAATAAAAATCGCTGATCACCGCCATTACTAGTAAAAAAAAAATATTAATAAAAATGCTATAAAACTATCCCCTATTTTGTAAACACTATAACTTTTGCGCAAACTAATCAATGATCGCTAATTGCGATTTTTTTTTACCAAAAATATGTAGAAGAATACGTATCGGCCAAACTGAGGAAAAAAAATGTTTTTTTATATATTTTTTGGGGATATTTAGTATAGCAAAAAGTAAAAAATATTGTTTTTTTTTTAAATTTGTCGCTCTTCTTTTGTTTATTGCGCAAAAAATAAAAAACGCAGAGGTGATCAAATACCACCAAAAGAAAGCTCTATTTGTGGGGAAAAAATGATAACAATTTCATTTGGGTACAGTGTCGTATGACCGCGCAATTGTCATTCAAAGTGCGTCAGCGCTGAAAGCTGAAAAATGGCTTGGTCAGAAGGGGGTGAAAATGCACTGTAGTGAGGTGGTTAAGAACTTCCTTGAAATGCCAAATTTTAGACTCCCTGTGGGTTGGTGGCAGGTGATTGGCTATTTTTGCGTTATATCATGGATCCAAGATAGGGCTTCTACTTTGTTACCCATATCTAAGGGTCTTTGGGCATTACAGGTAAAGATAACCACTGCAAGCACTCCTGGTAGTGTTATGCCGCGTACACACGATCAGAATTAGCGTCGGAAAAAGCTCTGATGGTTTTCCCGTCGGAATTCCGCTCAAACTGTCTTGCCTACACACGGTCACACCAAATTCCGGTCCGACGGGACTATAAAAGGGAAGTTCAGCACCACTTGCGGCATCTTTTGGGCTCCTTCTGCTAATCTTGTGTTTATCTCGTGTTAGTAGAAGTTTGGTTAGAGACGATTCGCGCTTTTCAGACTTGTGCTTCAGATCATTCCTGCTCTTCAGTTTGTGCTTGTCGGTGCGTATCTGCTTATCAGTACGTGTAGTCAGTTTGCATTTGTTTGTCATTCCGTGCTATTTTATATAGTACTCTTTGATTCCTCAGTGCTTATTGTCCGCTCGTTGCGGATTTTCAGTTCGTTCTTTCAGGCCTTGCTGTTTATCATTTTTTTCTGTTAGTCCGTTATGACCAGCCGACCATTTTGAAGCCATGTTACATGTACGTACTCGTCGTAGAGTTCGTGCTGTGTGGGGGCTTGGTGTTGGGGTTCTTACTTTGACACAAGCCCAGTCCATGTACAGGGTGAGAAGTTCATGGACCGGGAATTGGTTGCTCCAGCGTGACCAATTCTCGCACATGCCTTTGCTGCATGAGATCCGGGAGAATAACCCTGATTTCAGGTATTTTCTCAAGATGACGGACCCCATTTTTCACCATCTGTTGGCTTTGCTGTCCCCTTATATCAGCAGGCAGGATACCTGCATGCGGCAAGCCATCACTCCGAAGCAGAGGCTAGTCGCTATGTTGCGGTACTTGGCGATGGGGAGAAGCCTCCAAGACCTCAAGTTCTCCACCGGCATCTCCCCCCAGGCTCTGGGGATCATTATCCCAGAGACCTGTTTTGCCATCATCCAGGTCCTGCAGAAGGACTATATTAGGGTAAGTTTTCACATTCTATGTATTTAATGTTTGCTAATGTATTGTATTTCTTTCATCATTCTATAATTAACATATTTGTAATAAGCTGTGAATTTCCTCTTTGTCCTCACGCATGTTGGATATTTTAATGCTCCTTTTTTGTCCTTCATGCATATTTGTCTTCACTAACCTCCCCAGCATGCTCTCCTGGCACCATATACTCCTAGTCTAGTCACTTAACAATGTATTTTGTCAGCTCCATAGTAGTGCTTTCCCCTAAACACCCCCTAAAATGTGTACAAATGTTATTTTTGTCCTTAAATTCATGCAAAGTGCCAGAGGCTTTTTTTGGGGGGCCCAAAATCATTTGGAACCCTCCCTCCCCCCAACCGCTAAGTCAGCTGATACCAATCCTCTATCTGCTGACTTTGCCAAACCCATACACACTATACCTACCTCTTTTGTGGTCAGATTTATGGATGAATTCACCAAAGCATGTAGCCTGCCTCAATACTTTCAAATGCTACTGTTTAAAGTTTTCTTCTCCTATTATCTTGATAGGTAATTGCAGAATCTAAATACAGTGCCTTGCGAAAGTATTCAGCCCCTTGAACTTTTCAACCTTTTGCCACATTTCAGGCTTCAAACATAAAGATATAAAACTTTTTTTTTTTGTGACGAATCACCAACAAGTGGGACACAATTGTGAAGTGGGACGAAATCTATTGGATATTTTAAACTTTTTTAGCAAATAAAAAACTGAAAACTGGTGCGTGCTAAATTATTCGGCCCCTTTACTTTCAGTGCAGCAAACTCACTCCAGAAGTTCAGCGAGGATCTCTGAATGATCCAATGTTGTCCTAAATGACTGATGGTGATAAATAGAATCCACCTGTGTGTAATCAAGTCTCTGTATAAATGCACCTGCTCTGTGATAGTCTCAGGGTTCTGTTGAAAGTGCAGAGAGCATCATGAAGACCAAGGAACACACCAGGCAGGTCCGTAATACTGTTGTGGAGAAGTTTAAAGCTGGATTTGGATACAAAAAGATTTCCCAAGCTTTAAACATCCCAAGGAGCACTGTGCAAGCGATCATTTTGCAATGGAAGGAGTATCAGACCACTGAAAATCTACCAAGACCTGGCTGTCCCTCTAAACTTTCAGCTCAGACAAGGAGAAGACTGATCAGAGATGCAGCCAAGAGGCCCATGATCACTCTGGATGAACTGCAGAGAACTACAGCTGAGGTGGGAGAGTCTGTCCATAGGACAACAATCAGTCGTACACTGCACAAATCTGGCCTTTATGGAAGAGTGGCAAGAAGAAAGCCATTTCTCAAAGATATCCATAAAAAGTCTCATCTAAAGTTTGCCACAAGCCACCTGGGAGACACACCAAACATGTGGAAGAAGTTGCTCTGGTCCGATGAAACCAAAATCGAACTTTTTGCCCACAATGCAAAACGATATGTTTGGCGTAAAAGCAACACAGCTCATCACCCTCAACACACCATCCCCGCTGTCAAACATGGTGGTGGCAGCATCATGGTTTGGGCCTGCTTTTCTTCAGCAGGGACAGGGAAGATGGTTAAAATTGAGGGGAAGATGGATGCAGCCAAATACAGGACCATTCTGGATGAAAACCTGTTGGAGTCTGCAAAAGACCTGAAACTGGGACTGAGATTTATCTTCCAACAAGACAATGATCCCAAACATACAGCAAAATCTACAAAGGAATGGTTCACAAATAAACGTATCCAGGTGTTAGAATGGCCTAGTCAAAGTCCAGACCTGAATCCAATCGAGAATCTGTGGAAAGAGCTGAAAACTGCTGTTCACAAACGCTCTCCATCCAACCTCACTGAGCTCGAGCTGTTTTGCAAGGAAGAATGGGCAAGAATTTCAGTCTCTCGATGTGCAAAACTGATAGAGACATACCCCAAGCGACTTGCAGCTGTAATCGCAGCAAAAGGTGGCTCTACAAAGTATTAACGCAAGGGGGCCGAATAATTTTGCATGCCCCACTTTTCATTTTTTTATTAGTTAAAAAAGTTTCAAAAATCCAATAGATTTCGTTCCACTTCACAATTGTGTCCCACTTGTTGGTGATTCTTCACAAAAAATAAAAATGTTATATCTTTATGTTTGAAGCCTGAAATGTGGCAAAAATTTGAAAAGTTCAAGGGGGCCGAATACTTTCGCAAGGCACTGTATGTGCTTCCATTTTTTTTTTTTTTTTTTCATTATGCCACTTCTTACCTGTCCAGTGAGCTGTCAATAGTGGAGGGGCTGGCAAAATCCACATTACTTTGTTACTCCATTACTTAGTGGAGAGGGTTACCTGTCCAAAACCTACCTCCCCCTAAAATATCTCCAAGGGACCATCAGAGGGGGTGAGGAATCTGATAAGTGGACCTTATATTTTAGCCTTTAAATACTCTACATACTTTAAATACTCTAAATACAAGAAATGTTATACTGATGTTGGCCAACAATGTTTGTGTATAATCTGCTTGCAATGTTTCTGTGCAATATTACTAATTAGATTTTTCTTGGTTGACTCCACAGTTTCCTTCAACGCCACAGGAATGGCAGACTGTGGCCTCACAGTTTGCCCAGCGATTTTCCTAACTGCGGAGGGGCAATCGATAGGAAGCACGTCCACATCGTCCCACCTCCCCATTTGTACGAAATTCCGTTCGAATTCGTACGAAATGGGAACTGTCAAAAAATTCGTTTCGTTTCGTTTCGTCCCGTTTCGTATATAAAAAAATTCGTAATTCGTAATTCGTGTACGAAATTCCGTTTGAATTCGTACGAAATACGAAATTCGTACGAATCGTAATTTTTTTTACGAATCGTTACGAATCGTTACGAATCGTTACGAATCGTTACGAATCGTTAACGCGGCTAATGAATTGTTGGTTCTCATAACACAGAGAACAATTCGAATCCAACTACAAATATCGAATTTCAATTTTCAAGTTACGAATCGTTATGAATAGTTACGAATCGTTACGAATCGTTATGAATAGTTACGAATCGTTAGTAAATCCAACTACCAATATCGAATTTCAACTAATTTGAACGAAATTATTATAGCAGATATAACGAATGAATTCGAATGACAAAGTGTCATTTTTGCAGAAAAAAAAAAAAGCGTAGGGGTCCCCCCAAATTCAATAACCAGGCCCTTCAGGTCTGGTATGGATATTAAGGGGGACCCCAGCCAAAAAAAAAAAAAAAAAATGGCGTGGGGTCCCCCCCAAATATCCATACCAGACCCTTCAGGTCTGGGATGGATTTTAAGGGGAACCCCGGCCAAAAAAAAAAAAAAAAAAATGGCGTGGGGTCCCCCTCAAAATCCATACCAGACCCTTTATCCGAGCACGCAACCTGGCAGGCCGCAGGAAAGGAGGGGGGGGACGAGAGCGGCCCCCCCTCCCGCCTGAACCGTACCAGGCCACATGCCCTCAACATTGGGAGGGTGCTTTGGGGTCCCCCCCAAAGCACCTTGTCCCCATGTTGATGAGGACAAGGGCCTCATCCCCACAACCCTGGCCGGTGGTTGTGGGGGTCTGCGGGGGGGGGGCTTATCGGAATCTGGAAGCCCCCTTTAACAAGGGGACCCCCAGATCCCGGCCCCCCCCCTGTGTGAAATGGTAAGGGGGTACAAAAGTACCCCTACCATTTCACCAAAAAAGTGGCAAAAATGGTAAAAATGACAGGAGACGGTCTTTGACAATTCCTTTATTAAAATCTTCTTTCTTCTTTCTTCTGGTCTTCCTTTCTTCATCTTCTCCTTCCGTCATCTTCTTCCATCTTCTTCTTCTTCCTTCGATTCGCTTCTTCTTCCTCCGGTCTTCTCGTCCTTCTCGTCCGGCGGCGTCCTTCTCGTCCGGCATCAGCGTCTCTTCTCGCAGGCCGCTCCTCGCAATGGGAGGCTCCCGCTCTGTGAGGCTCCGCTCCGGGTGACAGGTCTTTTATAACGAAGGCACCTGGTGACCCCGCCCCCTCTGACGCATGGGGACGTCATGTGGAATTCCCTATGGCTTTCCCCATGACGTCAGAGGGGGGGCGGGGTCACCAGGTGCCTTCGTTATAAAAGACCTGTCACCCGGAGCGGAGCCTCACAGAGCGGGAGCCTCCCATTGCGAGGAGCGGCCTGCGAGAAGAGACGACGATGCCGGACGAGAAGGACGACGCCGGACGAGAAGGACGAGAAGACCGGAGGAAGAAGAAGCGAATCGAAGGAAGAAGAAGATGGAAGAAGAAGATGGAAGAAGATGACGGAAGGAGAAGATGAAGAAAGGAAGACCAGAAGAAAGAAGAAAGAAGATTTTAATAAAGGAATTGTCAAAGACCGTCTCCTGTCATTTTTACCATTTTTGCCACTTTTTTGGTGAAATGGTAGGGGTACTTTTGTACCCCCTTACCATTTCACACAGGGGGGGGGGCGGGATCTGGGGGTCCCCTTGTTAAAGGGGGCTTCCAGATTCCGATAAGCCCCCCGCCCGCAGACCCCCACAACCACCGGGCACGGTTGTGGGGATGAGGCCCTTGTCCTCATCAACATGGGGACAAGGTGCTTTGGGGGGGACCCCAAAGCACCCTCCCAATGTTGAGGGCATGTGGCCTGGTACGGTTCAGGCGGGAGGGGGGGGCGCTCTCGTCCCCCCCTCCTTTCCTGCGGCCTGCCAGGTTGCGTGCTCGGATAAGGGTCTGGTATGGATTTTATGGGGGACCCCACGCCATTTTTTTTGGCTAGGGTTCCCCTTAAAATCCATCCCAAACCTCAAGGGTCTGGTATGGATTTTGAGGGGGACCCTACGCCATTTTTTTTTTTTTTTTTTGGCTGGGGTCCCCCTTAATATCCATCCCAGACCTGAAGGGCCTGGTTATTGAATTTGGGGGGACCCCTACGCATTTTTTTTTTTTTTTTATCAATGACTTCAATGAATGACAGTTCTCTGTATTACGGATCCGACAATTCATTTGCCGGCAAATAGCCGCGAGTGATTTTAAATAGTTTTTTTTTTTCCTGCAAAAATGACACTGCAGGAACAGTTCTCTATATTAGATATACTGAATCTCGAATCATTCGAAGCATTCGTTATATCCGCTATTATAATTTCTTTCATATTAGTTGAAATTAGATATTTGTTAGTTACAATACAACATTCGAATTGTTCTCTGTATTACGGGAATCGGCAATTAGCCGCGAGTGATTTTAAATGTCTTTTTTTCCTGCAAAAATGACACATTGTACAGAGAGAGTTCTAAACACGGGAAACATGACCCCCTTCTATATACTATATACTCTATAGTATGCCTATGAAGGGGCGCATGTTTCCCGTGTTTAGAACTCTCTCTGTACAATGTGTCATTTTTGCAGGAAAAAAAGACATTTAAAATCACTCGCGGCTAATTGCCGATTCCCGTAATACAGAGAACAATTCGAATGTTGTATTGTAACTAACAAATATGTAATTTCAACTAATATGAAAGAAATTATAATAGCGGATATAACGAATGCTTCGAATGCTTCGAGATTCAGTATATCTAATATAGAGAACTGTCTCTGTACAATGTGTCATTTTTGCAGGAAAAAAAAACTATTTAAAAACACTCGCAGCTATTGCCGGCAAATGAATTGTCGGATTCGTAATACAGAGAACTGTCATTCATTGAAGTCATTGATAAAAAAAAAAGCGTAGGGGTCCCCCCAAATTCAATAACCAGGCCCTTCAGGTCTGGGATGGATATTAAGGGGGACCCCAGCCAAAAAAAAAAAAAAAAAATGGCGTAGGGTCCCCCTCAAAATCCATACCAGACCCTTGAGGTCTGGGATGGATTTTAAGGGGAACCCTAGCCCAAAAAAAATGGCGTGGGGTCCCCCATAAAATCCATACCAGACCCTTATCCGAGCACGCAACCTGGCAGGCCGCAGGAAAGGAGGGGGGGACGAGAGCGGCCCCCCCTCCCGCCTGAACCGTACCAGGCCACATGCCCTCAACATTGGGAGGGTGCTTTGGGGTCCCCCCCAAAGCACCTTGTCCCCATGTTGATGAGGACAAGGGCCTCATCCCCACAACCCTGGCCGGGGGTTGTGGGGGTCTGCGGGCGGGGGGCTTATCGGAATCTGGAAGCCCCCTTTAACAAGGGGACCCCCAGATCCCCCCCCCCTGTGTGAAATGGTAAGGGGGTACAAAAGTACCCCTACCATTTCACCAAAAAAGTGGCAAAAATGGTAAAAATGACAGGAGACGGTCTTTGACAATTCCTTTATTAAAATCTTCTTTCTTCTTTCTTCTGGTCTTCCTTCTTCATCTTCTCCTTCCGTCATCTTCTTCCATCTTCTTCTTCCTTCGATTCGCTTCTTCTTCCTCCGGTCTTCTCGTCCTTCTCGTCCGGCGTCGTCCTTCTCGTCCGGCATCGTCGTCTCTTCTCGCAGGCCGCTCCTCGCAATGGGAGGCTCCCGCTCTGTGAGGCTCCGCTCCGGGTGACAGGTCTTGTATAACGAAGGCACCTGGTGACCCCGCCCCCCCTCTGACGTCATGGGGAAAGCCATAGGGAATTCCACATGACGTCCCCGTGCGTCAGAGGGGGCGGGGTCACCAGGTGCCTTCGTTATAAAAGACCTGTCACCCGGAGCGGAGCCTCACAGAGCGGGAGCCTCCCATTGCGAGGAGCGGCCTGCGAGAAGAGACGACGATGCCGGACGAGAAGGACGACGCCGGACTAGAAGGACGAGAAGACCGGAGGAAGAAGAAGCGAATCGAAGGAAGAAGAAGATGGAAGAAGATGACGGAAGGAGAAGATGAAGAAAGGAAGACCAGAAGAAAGAAGAAAGAAGATTTTAATAAAGGAATTGTCAAAGACCGTCTCCTGTCATTTTTACCATTTTTGCCACTTTTTTGGTGAAATGGTAGGGGTACTTTTGTACCCCCTTACCATTTCACACAGGGGGGGGGGGCCGGGATCTGGGGGTCCCCTTGTTAAAGGGGGCTTCCAGATTCCGATAAGCCCCCCGCCCGCAGACCCCCACAACCACCGGCCAGGGTTGTGGGGATGAGGCCCTTGTCCTCATCAACATGGGGACAAGGTGCTTTGGGGGGGACCCCAAAGCACCCTCCCAATGTTGAGGGCATGTGGCCTGGTACGGTTCAGGCGGGAGGGGGGGCCGCTCTCGTCCCCCCCTCCTTTCCTGCGGCCTGCCAGGTTGCGTGCTCGGATAAAGGGTCTGGTATGGATTTTGAGGGGGACCCCCACGCCATTTTTTTTTTTTTTTTTGGCCGGGGTTCCCCTTAAAATCCATCCCAGACCTGAAGGGTCTGGTATGGATATTTGGGGGGGACCCCACGCCATTTTTTTTTTTTTTTTTTTGGCTGGGGTCCCCCTTAATATCCATACCAGACCTGAAGGGCCTGGTTATTGAATTTGGGGGGACCCCTACGCTTTTTTTTTTTTTTTATATCAATGAATGACTGTTTTTTAAATAGCTTTTTTTTCTGCAAAAATGACACTTTGTCATTCGAATTCATTCGAATGCATTCGAATTCATTCGAATGCATTCGAATTCATTCGAATGCATTCGAATTCATTCGTTATATCTGCTATAATAATTTCGTTTGAATTAGTTGAAATTTGATATTGGTAGTTGGATTCGAATAATTTGGAGCTGAAATTCGTAAACGGAATTTTTCCTGCAAAAATGACACTTTGTCATTCGAATTCATTCGAATCCATTCGAATCCATTTGAATTCATTCGAATTCATTCGAATCATTCGGCGCCGAAATTCGTAAACGGAATTTCGTATTCCGTATGGAATTCGTAAAAAAAAAAATTCGTAATTCGTAAATTCGTACGAATTTCGAAAAATTCGAATTACGAATTCGTACGAAACGAATCGCACATGTCTAGTAGGAAACGGAATTTCGTATTCCGTTCTACCGACGTCTCGAGAGTGGTGGCTTGGGAATGCCACCCCCGGAGGAGAAAAAAAAAAATTCGGTTTGGGTAACCATGTCATGAGGCCATTCCCCCAGAGGGGACATCAATCATGTTCTTAAGTTTTTGTTCAATCTCCATAGTTTTTTTTTATAAAGTTCAATTCGTTTTTTTTTAAATAAAAATTCGTACACCAATTACGAATTCGTACGAAACGAATCGCACACTATGAGAATGAAACAAAAGGTATACAGTGGTGTGAAAAAGTGTTTGCCCCCTTCCTCATTTCCTGTCCTTTGCATGTTTGTCACACTTAAAGCGGTTCTGCACCCATTTCATTTAGTAAATCTCTTTGCCTTCCAAATCAGGCAAAGAGTACTAAATGAAATGTTTTTTTTTTTTTTTTTTTTTACTTAACTTGTAATTGATGACTTCCGGTCTTCTCTCTCTTCGGCGGCGGGCGGGGTCTCTGCGTCGATCGTCGTCACGCCGCACTGTCTCCTGGGATCTGGTGTCATTGATCCCAGGAGTCAGTGCGGGCATCTTCCGAAATCTCGCGAGATTTCGGCCACATCTTCCGAAATCTCCCGAGATTTCGGCCACATCTGCCGAAATCTCGTGAGATGTCGGCAGATGTGCCGTTACTGCGCACGCGCGTAGTGCAGAACCGCTTTAAGTGTTTCGGAACATCAAACCAATTTAAACAATAGTCAAGGACAACACAAGTAAACACAAAATGCAATTTGTAAATGAAGGTGTTTATTATTAAAGGTGAAAAAAAATCCAAACCATCATGGCCCTGTGTGAAAAAGTGATTGCCCCCCTTGTTAAAACATACTATAACTGTGGTTGTCCACACCTGAGTTCAATTTCTCTAGCCACACCCAGGCCTGATTATTGCCACACCTGTTCACAATCAAGGCATCACTTAAATAGGAGCTGCTTGACACAGTAAGGTCCACCAGAAGATCCTTAAAAGCTACACATCATGCCGAGACCCAAAGAAATTCAGGAACAATTGAGAAAGAAAGTAATTGAGATCTATCAGTCTGCAAAGGGTTATAAAGCCATTTCCAAAGCTTTGGGAATCCAGCGAACCACAGTGAGAGCCATTATCCACAAATGGCGAAGACATGGAACAGTGGTGAACCTTCCCAGGAGTGGCCGGCCGCCCAAAATTACCCCAAGAGCGCAGCGACGACTCATCCAAGAGGTCACAAAAGACCCCACAACAACGTCCAAGGAACTGCAGGCCTCACTTGCCTCAGTTAAGGTCAGCGTTCATGCCTCCACCATCAGGAAAAGACTGGGCAAAAATGGCCTGCATGGCAGAGTTCCAAAGAGAAAACCACTGCTGAGCAAAAAGAACATCAAAGCTCGTCTCAATTTCTCCACAACACATCTTGATGATCCCCAAGACTTTTGGGACAACATTCTGTGGACCGATGAGACAAAAGTGGAACTCTTTGGAAGGTGTGTGTCCAAGTATATCTGGCGTAGAAGGAATACTGCATTTCAGAAAAAGAACATTATACCAACAGTAAAATATGGTGGTGGTAGTGTGATGGTCTGGGGCTGTTTTGCTGCTTCAGGACCTGGAAGACTTGCCGTGATAAAAGGAACTATGAATTCTGTTTGGGCAGAATTCCAAGCTGAACACATGATTTATTCCCTTACTAAAGCTGGAATACTTACCTCCAGCTTTCCAGTCCAGATGTGTAAACAGCTGCTGAGTGTCCTCTCCATACATTACACAGAATCTTTTTTGCTAATCCTTCTAGGTTCAAACACATCTAGACAACAATGTCCTAAACCTCTTTGAAATTAAAAAATAGCACGACCAAATGTATTTAACCATGTATCTGGGAAAACATTGTATTTATTTGGGAAACGAACGATGTTTACTACGACCGATTACTGTGCCTATGAACATGAAAGTAGCCATTTTAAAATGTCCAACACTATAAAGAAAAACACATGGCGTAGCATGCAATAATAATAATAGGAACACACGACAAATACTTACTTTTTCGAAGAACTTTCTTAATCTTTCTATACTGATCCTGCTCCCTTAATTTGAGGTCTGCCCAGCGTTTCCTCAGTTGATCCTTTGATTGTCGTACCCCAAAATTCCTGTGCAGACTCTTCACAACTTTATTCATGATCTTGGCCTTTCTCATATTTGAGTTTGGGTACGGACCATAATTCCCCTCATAGTTGTTCCTCCTCAAGATGTAGACCATCTCCAACATCTCGACAAAGGACATATTTGAGGCTTTAAAGCGGAGTTCCACCCTAAAGGGGAACTTCCGCTTATCGGGTTCCTCCCCCCCTCCGGTGCCACAATTGGCACCTTTCAGGGGGGAGGGGGGTGCAGATACCTGTATAATACAGGTATCTGCACCCACTTCCGTGCCAAATTATCCGGGGCTGCCCCGCCTCTATCCGGAGATGCCCTGTTGTGTCTTGGGAAACACAGTTCCCAGGACACAGCGGGGACCAATAGAGGCGCGCAGCGCGACTCGCGCATGCGCAGTAGGGAGCCGGGCAGTGAAGACGTTACGTCTTCACTTCCTGATTCCCTGACAGTGGATGGCGGCGGGGCAGCGAGAGACGAGCGGTCTCTCGTCACATTCTATCTACACCGCTGGAACCAGGAACAGGTAAGTGTCCATTTATTAAAAGTCAGCAGCTGCAGTATTTGTAGCTGCTGATTTTTAATATTTTTTGTGCGGGTGCAAACCTTTTCTACAGCAAAGTTCCGACGTAACGAATCCATCGGACAATTTGATTGTGTGTGGGCTTCATCGGACCTTTGCTGTCCAAAAATCAGACAGACTTTAGAAATAGAACATGTTTCAAATCTTTCCGCTGGACCCAGTTCCTATGGAGAAATGCGCTCGTCTGTATGCTGTTCCGACGGACCAAAAACGACGCATGCTCTGAAGCAAGCGCTCGGTCTGGTAAAACTACAAATTCTGTGATCGTTTAAATGCAGCGCATTATTGTCTTCTTTATAATGCTAGTAGAACGAAGTTGTTTTGCTGCTCATATTCACACAGAGTTCTCACAAACAGATTTCTGGATTATTTCTCCTGATCTCATGAATGATATTGTATATTTTAAAAGCCCGATCCCTATAATGTTTTAAAATATTTTTTTGTAGTCATCTTTTGTTATTTTGGATTTCATCAAAATCTTTTTTTATGATTATTTATAAATTATTTTCTAGTGATCTCCATATTTTTTTTTTCTTTGTGTCAAGTTACAACAAAAACATTAATAATGTTTTATTTTGTTGTGTGCCAAGTTACCACAATAACCTTTTTTTTTTTGTTTTTTTTGTGTGTCAAGTTACCACAATAACGGAAAATTCCTGTCAAAATACTTACCGTCATTTTCCTTTCCTGATGGACTCCATGGCAGCCAATGTGTGGGTTTAGTCCTGCCTCTACTACCCTATAGGACACTGCTCCTATAAATCTTTGCTCCTCATAACTAGCCTACTCCAGCCATTTGGGAGGGAACTCGTGCTGCCATGGAGTCCATCAGGAAAGGAAAATTACGGTAAGTATTTTGATAGGAATTTTGGGTTTGCCTGACAGGCTCCATGGCAGCCAATGTGTGGGAAATAATTCGCCGTACACACCCGGGTGGGCAAAATGCTGAAAACAAAGATTTATTTAACATAATCAACTGAAGATAGAGCAGCTGGCTCAACACAATGAGACATGAAGGTATGAATTGATGACCAGGAAGCCGCCCTGCAGATCAAAGGCGCAACATGACATGAGGCTGCCCACCAGGTTGAAAGACTTCTAGTTGAGTGCGCTGTTACCGCCTCAGGAGGAGCCAAGCCCTTCTCTCTATATACCCATTGAATTGCCTGTACAACCCATGCAGCAATGGATCTGACTGAGGCCCAGAGCCCCTTGTTCTTCCTGTAGAACAAAACAAAAAGATAATCCGACTGACGGAAGGGAGCTGTTATTAAAGTCCTTTATTAAAAATAAAAAAAGATTCCAGCTATGGTATCCACTCTCGGTATCCTGCGATGGGTGATCTCCTCTCCAGGGTCCAGTGAAGGATGATCTCTCCTCTCCAGTTCCAGGGTCCAACGATGAGTGCAGTGCATCCTGTCTTCCTCGGAGACACTGTGGGAATCCCAGCAGCCTGACAGGTCTCTTAGCTGAGGATGGGGCCACCCGTCACGTGACCTCGTCCCCCTTATGACGCAAGGGGAAACCCGGGCTTCCCCAGTGACGTGCGGTGACCCCGCCCCCCTCTGATGTAACGGAAACCTGAGCCGACAATTATTATTATAGCCGCGAGTGCTTTTAAATTACCTTTTTACCTTCAGAAATGACACTTTGTGCAGGGATAGTTCTAAGCATGGGAAACAAGCACTACTTTACAGGCATACTATACACACCCCCTAGGTATGAAATTTAAAGGAATATTTCACTTTTATTGTTTCACTTTAAGCATTATTAAAATCACTGCTCCCCATGCCACGCTGGTCGTCTGGGACAGAAATAGCAGCACCTTGTTCCAATAAAGATTTTACATAGGCTGATAGAATTTGCCTTTTTTCTTCTGAGGTTGCAAGAGACGTGGGAACACACCTGAGCCTGGGAGCACTGCTGAAAGTCCAGGTGTGACCTGAAGAGAGAAGTCCTGGATCGAGGCCGCCCAAATATGCCGAAAGCGGAGAAGACGAGCCCCCACCCGGCCTGCCTGGGCAGGCCCAATCTCAAAAAGACTTGGTCGGTTTCTTCTCACCCGTCAAACTGCTCTTAGCAGTTTTCTTGAAAGATGACTGTCTAGCCTTCCAAGACCTGGAGAACTCACGGCCCGGCCTGTAACTACGTGCTTCCCTGGCACGATCCTGGTTCTGTTTCCTTGGAAACGATCTTCTCTGACCTTGCAGTCGCCTGTCCTGAGGGAGGAACCCCGACTTACCTCCGGTGGCACGGGTTATGGCATTATCCAATTTATTGCCAAAAAGAGAGGACCCATCAAAGGGAATACGGCACCATACCTGTTTTGATGATGGGTTGGCCAGCCAAGGACGAAGCCAGAGGGCACGCTTGGCGGTGACTACAGACAACATAACCCGAGCCACCAGGCGGATGATATCAATCGAGGCCTCCCCCAGGAAAGCTGATGCCAACCTCAATTCCTGCATGGAAGAACTCTTGGCCACTTCCTCCGAGATATTTCTGAGTGTCTCATCCACATTGTCTGACCAAATCTCCATAGCTCTTGACATGGCGGCCAGAGCCAAGGCTGAATTACATGCCATGCCTGCCGTGAGATAAACCCACTTCAAATCAGAGTCTATCTGTCTATCCAAAGCATCTCTGAACGAGACCGTGTCTTCCAGAGGAAGGGTCACGTGCCTGACCAACCTCATCAAGGCTGCATCCACTAGAGGGGCTGATTCCAATTGCTTAACTTCATCTTCCTTGAAAGGATAAAGCCTCTGTATTTTAGAGAGAAGGTATTTCTTCTCTACTTTTCCCCACTCGTCCGTGATAACTTCACTTAATTTGGAGAGAAAGGAAAGCTGATACGTTCCTTCTTAAATTGTTTGAAGTATTTTCTCTGCTTCGCAGGAGCCGTCACTGGCTCTTCCCAGTTTAAAGTCTCCTTTATGGCCTTAACCAAAGGAGGAAGCAGAGCAAAGTCAAATCCGGTGCAAGGGTCTTCTCCCTCAGAATTACTATCCGAGGTGACAGCAGATGGATGACTAGGTAAAGAGGACTCCAGGTGTCTTGAGCCTGAGTATCCTTTCCTGGTGAGCGTGGAGGCTCTGTAGGAGAAACATGGGGTTGGTTGGTCCCCATCTCTTTCAGACTCTCTTTAACGATCCTTTCGACCAGAGATTTTAGTTGCTGGTCCATACCACCTCTTTCGCCTGTTGCTTTTGCGTAGCAGGTATCGCAGAGGGATTTGCCCATAGGAACATTTGCCCTACACCCCCAGCAGACTCCATCGGCTGTATGACTGGAGTGAGCCTTGGAAGGGCGAGATGGTTTCCGGCTGCGGTGTCTTGACCTTGAGGGAGAAGATCTGGAATGCCGGTGATGCGATTTTGAAGTATTACTTTCTCTGCGTGAACTGCGTTGCTGGATAGACCTAGAGGGGCTGACAGGAAAAAACAAGAAAACAAGGTACGTCTGTGTTAATGGAGACAACAAAAAAACTGATGCTCCACCAACCCCCCTCTCCAACAGGCAACACCCAGGTAGGACCCCCTACCAAGTACCTTTTGCGAGAGGGCTGGCCACTAGCAGGCGGTGACGAGTCCATCCTCCTGGAAGGATCCATCAGGGCTGAAAAGCAAGCAAACCAGTCAGAAGAAAATGAGCAGTAAACAGGCTATCATGCCTGTCCCATAGAAGCCCCCTTACCTGATAAGCAAGATCAAGGCCCACTGGGGAAGTCACTGCTATAAGCCTGCAAGCATTCCCAAGCTTGCAGGCTATTTTCTTTGTTTAAAAACTGGGGCCCCTGTGACGTCACTGCCACGTGAATCACCCCCCCCCCCCCCCCCCCCCCCCCCCCCCCCCCCCCCCCCCCCCCCCCCCCCCCCCCCCCCCCCCCCCCCCCCCCCCCCCCCCCCCCCCCCCCCCCCCCCCCCCCCCCCCCCCCCCCCCCCCCCCCCCCCCCCCCCCCCCCCCCCCCCCCCCCCCCCCCCCCCCCCCCCCCCCCCCCCCCCCCCCCCCCCCCCCCCCCCCCCCCCCCCCCCCCCCCCCCCCCCCCCCCCCCCCCCCCCCCCCCCCCCCCCCCCCCCCCCCCCCCCCCCCCCCCCCCCCCCCCCCCCCCCCCCCCCCCCCCCCCCCCCCCCCCCCCCCCCCCCCCCCCCCCCCCCCCCCCCCCCCCCCCCCCCCCCCCCCCCCCCCCCCCCCCCCCCCCCCCCCCCCCCCCCCCCCCCCCCCCCCCCCCCCCCCCCCCCCCCCCCCCCCCCCCCCCCCCCCCCCCCCCCCCCCCCCCCCCCCCCCCCCCCCCCCCCCCCCCCCCCCCCCCCCCCCCCCCCCGGCCCCCCCCCCCCCCCCCCCCCCCCCCCCCCCCCCCCCCCGCCCCCCCCCCCCCCCCCCCCCCCCCCCCCCCCCCCCCCCCCCCCCCCCCCCCGGCCCCCCCCCCCCCCCCCCCCCCCGCCCCCCCTGCCCCCCCCGCCCCCCCCCCCCCCCCCCCCCCCCCCCCCCCCCCCCCCCCCGGCCCCCCCCCCCCCCCGCCCCCCCCCCCCCCCCCCCCCCCCCCCCCCCCCCCCCCCCCCCCCGGACCCCCCCCCCCCCCCCCCCCCCCCCCCCCCCCACCCCCCCCCCCCCCCCCCCCCCCCCCCCCCCCCCCCCCCCCACCCGCCCCCCCCCCCCCCCCCCCCCCCCCCCGCCCCCCCCCCCCCCCCCCCCCCCCCCCCCCCCCCCCCCGCCCCCCCCCCCCCCCCCCCCCCCCCCCTGCCCCCCCCCCCCCCCCCCCCCCCCCCCCCAACCCCCCCCCCCCCCCCCCCGCCCCCCCCCCCCCCCCCCCCCCCCCCCCCGGCACTATTGCGCACGCGCGATTACCAAGCCTTGTTCTCGCGCGGACCCGATCGCGAGAACGATCGTGAGAACGAAAACCA
This sequence comes from Lithobates sylvaticus, assembly GCA_028564925.1. Lineage (NCBI taxonomy): Eukaryota > Metazoa > Chordata > Amphibia > Anura > Ranidae > Lithobates > Lithobates sylvaticus. The sequence continues at coordinate 197,435,081 of CM053036.1, forward strand.
GGAAGCGAACGGCGGCTGGAACGCAGAAGAAGCCAGCCGCCATGCCTGCCAGCCACGCTGCACCCGACAGCATGTGGGGAAAAACACAGGAAGGAGACGGCTAGGAAACAACACAAACAGGGAGAAAATTACAAAAACTGCTGCCATCAGAAAATTGGAACGGACTCACCACTCCTGCCGCGATCGATACCAGGCCACGGTAAGACAACAAAAGGCGGACTTTTCTGGGCAAAAGGCCACCCGCTAGTAGCTGGGCTGTATGACCAATGCGCGGTTTTGCCCGCCAGTGGCTAGGACACCATCCTCACCGCCTCTTCCATATGCCCATTCCATAACCTGCTAGTAGCTAGGGCTTATTGGAATAATGCAACTCCTATTACTTAAGGATCGCTCGGCCGGATCTGATAGCAGGAGAGAAAATAAGAAATCTTTGGGTAGGAAGACCATTTTAGCTAGGTCCTTCAAAGGAGGGCAAAAAAAGAACACAACGCTGGTGAGGAGCAAAGATTTATGAGTAGTGTCCTATAGGGTAGTAGAGGCGGGACTAAACCCATAACATTACACCCTGTTCTAAATTATTATGCCAATGATATTTTTCTCATTTACCTAAATAATTGATGTAAACAACAGTCAGCATAATTCTCATGTTATCAACTATCAAGAGTATAATTCAAATTTTATTGAACAAACCTCAAAATGATAACAGTTTTTTTTTCTAAATAAAAAACTTACAATGCACTGTTCCAAATTATTACTCACAGTACGTTTCAAAACACTTTATAAGTTGTAAAGAACTGAAAATTGTCATTTATTGTGTTTGCAGCATATTTACTGAAATCAAAAGCCCTTTCAATCAAACTTTGAACAACATTTTAACTTTTTAAACATTTTAACAGGTCATGTTACATTTGGACAGTTTCTGCTTGAATTTGTTTGCAAGATGTCAGAAAAGCCTCCCAGAGCTGCTGTTTGGATGTAAACTGCCTCCCACCCTCATAGATCCTTTGCTTGAGGATGCTCCAAAGGTTCTCAATAAGATTGAGGTCAGGGGAGGATGGAGGCCACACCATGACTCTCTCTCCTTTTATACCCATAGCAGCCATTGATGCAGAGGTATTCTTTTCAGCATGAGATGGTGCATTGTCATGCATGAAGATGATTTTATTTCGCAAAGCATAGTTAACCACCTGATTACTTTGCACTTAAACCCCCCTCGTGACCAGACCAATTTTCAGCTTTTGGCGCTGACGCACTTTGAATGACAATTGCGCGGTCATACAACACTGTACCCAAATGAAAATTTTTACCATTTTTTACCCACATATAGAGCTTTCTTTTGGTGGTATTTAATCACAGCTGGGGTTTTTATTTTTTGCTAAACAAACAAAAAAAGATGGAAAATTAAAAAAAAAAAAAAAATCATGTTTAATAGTTTGTTATAAAATTTTGCAAACAGGTAATTTTTCTGCTTCATTGATATGCGCTGATGAGGCGGCACAGGTGGGCACTGATAGGCTGCACTGGTGGGCACTGATAGGCTGCACTGGTGGGCACTGATAGGCTGCACTGGTGGGCACTGATAGGCTGCACTGGTGGGGACAGATAAGTCGGTACTGATGGGGACAGCAAAGATGGCACTGATGGGCATGGATGGGTGGCACGGATGGGTGGCACGGATGGGTGGCACGGATGGGTGGCACGGATGGGTGGCACCGATGGGCACTGATGGACACTGATGGGCACTGATGGGTGGCACTGATGGGGGCACTGATGGGTGGCACTGATGGGCACTGATGGGCACTGATGTGGCACTGATGGGCACTGGTAGGTGACACAGATGAGCACTGGTAGGTGACACAGATGAGCACTGGCAGGTGACACTGATGTGCAGCACTGGCACTGTGGGCACTGAGAGATGGCACTGTGGGCACTGAGAGATGGCACTGTGGGCACTGTGAGATGGCACTGTGGGCACTGTGAGATGGCACTGTGGGCACTGTGAGATGGCACTGTGGGCAGTGTGGGCACTGGTAGGCGGCACTTTAATGGGGCAAAGGTGGGCACAATTGATTGGGCACATTGCAGTGAGAGGGACTGATGTCCCTCTCACTGCCGCCGGTGATCGGCTTTTTTTTTTTTTTTCTCCTCGCGCTGTCAGCGCGAGGAGGAAAAAAAGCCGATTACCGGCTCTGTTATCACATGATCAGCTGTCATTGGCTGACAGCTGATCACGTGGTAAGGGGTCGGGATCGACCCCTTACTCGGATCTGTGATCCAGCGAGTCTCACAGACTCGCTGATCACAGAGCGCGCGCGCGCGCCCTTCAGGGGGCGCGCAGGCAGCTCGTGTCCGGGACGACGTCAATAGACGTCGTCTCGGCACAATAGATCCGCGCTGTAGCCGTCATTTGGCTATAGCGCGGGTCTAAGGTAGTTATATAGCACTGATAGGCCTCTTCAGCTTCAGGGGGGGCTCCTTAGGACATTTGTAGCCTCTCTAATGAGGCGCAGTGATGCCTCCTCTGTGACCATCCCCTTCATGGGCCTTTTTGTACGAAGGCGGAGGGGAGGCACCTGCGAGGGGAGGCAACTCCTACTGGGCCTGGCCATCTCCTGGCTATCACTGGGCACGGCCTCCTCCTGCCTGACACTTTCCAGAACTTCCTCCTGGCTGAGCTCATCCTGTGTATAAAGAAGGGACATAGTTTTATTTTTTGGTTCATCAATCACACACAAACTAATACATATTTTCAAGCTGGTGATAAACATTTTTGGCCGCTACTGTCAATTGATATGTATACATAATTTTTTGGATAAAATCATTAATAGTTAATAAATTATAACATCTAGTTAACATCATTAATATTAGGACACTAAATATGTATAAAAATAATATACCTGGCTCAAGCTGGGCGCATCCGCTTCTTCCAGGATGGAAGGCCCAGGTTGCTCCTCATCAGCCTCTGCTGGGGTGGAGGGAAGGGTGGAGGGAAGGCTGCAGAGAAGGGTGGAGAGAAGGGTCAAAAGCGATTCCCTGGCTTCAGTCTGGTCGTCAAGAAAAGGCAGTTTGTCGAAGTACCACAGCTTGGGTACATATGCATCATCTGCTGATGCTCCTGATCTCAGCTGCAGTACAAAGCAATACAAATTGTAAACTGTATTTGTAATACTGCAGCTGCTGACTTTTAAAATATGGACACTTACCTGTCCAGGGCGCCCGCTATGTCGGCACCTGAAGCCGATCTGTCGCTCGGCTCTCGGGTGCTGATGCCACCATCTTCGGTAAGGGAATCAGGAAGTGAAGCCTTGCAGCTTCACTTCCCGGTTCCCTACTGCGCATGTGCAAGTCGCGCTGCACAATCCGGATGGTCCCTGCTGTCTCTGGGACCCGCGTGTTTCCCAGCAGACAGCAGGGGGGGGGCGGCAAGTGGGTGCAAATACCTGTATTATACAGGTATCTGCACCCCCCTCTCCCTCAAAGGTGCCAAATTTGACACCGGAGGGGGGGAGGGTTCCGAAAAGCGGAGGTTCCTTTTTTGTGTGAACCTCCGCTTTAATACAGAAAATACTGTGTCACACTAAGTGTGCTTGGACTTTTGTTTGGTGATTGCAGCTATAGTGATGTAACACATAGGGTGGCCATCTGTGTAAGATTAATACCACAATACATTTCTGGGCTATTCATGAGCAGACTTTGTCATAGGACTTTAAAGTGTATCACTAACCAAATATGTTTAGTTTTTGATAGAGTAAGGAACAATTTTTTGACTACCTCAGCTCTGGAAGGTTCCACCCCCTTCATGACCAGGTCATTTTTGCTATTTAGCACTGAGCTCTTTAACTGGTAATTGCACAGTCATGCAACACCCAAACAAAATTATTATAATTTTTTTCACACAAATAGAACTTTCTTTTGGTGATATTTGATCTGTTTTCATTATACTGTATAAACAAAAAAAGGTTGAAAATTTGAAGAGAAAAAAAACAGACTTTTTTTGTTATAAAACCTATCCAAAAACATTTAAAAAAAAAAAAATTGAATTTCTTCATAAATTTAGGTCAAAATGTATTCTGCTACATGTCTTTGGTAAATAAATATATATATATATTTTTTATATATATATATATATTCTTTTTACTCCCATATTCCAATATGGGTTAATGTTTACCTTGTTTTTATGTATAATTTGCAATTATAAATCTACATAGGGAAATCATATTTACTCATTACATATCCAGGCTCTATGTAATAGTGTAGCAAAATGATGCAATTTGTTGATCCTCTTTTTTTTTTTTTTTATACTTCAAATCCCTATGACAAGGTCTGTCTGTTTTGGAACAACACACTTTCTGCAGTCTATAATGATGTATTGTATAACATACAATGTGAAACAGCGCTCAAACAAAAAACCCCCCATTGAAAACGTCATCTATGACGAAACGGCGTATGGGAAGGCACGCAGCGACGCCACCACACAGACTTGGAAGAGGGGACGGGTTACCACTGACCGGCCGGCAGTGTATGTTTTATTGTGCTTGTTCAACTGCGTTCTACGTAAGTGTTTTTAATCTATGTACACGAAATAAATTGATTTTAGTCAGTATTACACTATGGGTGGCCCCATTCTTTTTATCTGAGCATATCAGTTGGATTGGCTCTGGCGAAGTGGACAGCGTTTAAGTTTCCTAGCTCCAGTGTATGATCGTTTCTGAGTGGGATCAGCCGTACCAACTAACATCTACCTAGGAGGTTACTACTCAATGCCTTATTTACCCAGCCATCTGGTAAGCCTTTAATTCAGCAGGTGGTTGGGTCTGATCAGCTTTTGCATGTCACAGTGTGAAGAGACAGGACAGGCACGGTGGTGTTTCTTTTATGTTGTAAGTCGGTTTGCTGTTGAAAACCAGGATTCAAGATCAATCGATTTATGCTATAAAGTTTTTATGGATTGAAGTTATGGACTAATTATAGCCATCATTGGACTTTATTTTTAGCCACATCCATGTGTGTTTTTTATGATCATTATATATCTGTGCCCTCCCGTGTCATATCTATCCTTTGTATTTACATGTAATTACCATATTGGCGCAGCTTTACCCATTTCCATGAGCCTATGTGTGAGTATCCCACTTCTAGCAGCAGCCTTTTAGGTTAGGCCCCCCCTTCCCCTTTTTTTTCCCCTTTCGCTCCATTCTGTATATTTTCTTTGCCTCCCTTTTTTTAGCGCGGTTTATTTAATTTCATTTTGCTGGCTCAAACAAAATGATCATTGTCTAAAGCCCCATACACACGCGCGGATTATCCGAGGACCAGGTCCGTCGGATCCTGTCCGTCATACTTTGTCTGATGTTGGTGTTGCATACACACGGTCGGACAAAGTTGTCGGAAAATCCGATCATTCTGAACGTGGTGACGTTTGTTGCCTACGACGGGACTACGTAGAGGCTAGTAGCCAATAGCTTTGGTCTTGTAATGTGAAATGAGCATGCGTAGCACTTTGTCCGTCGGAATTCGATACACACGATCGGATTTGGTGTGATCGGACTTTGTTGTCGAAAAATCTATCCAGCAGGAGATAGGACTTTGTCCGTCGGACAATCCGACGTACACTGTCCGATGGTGCCTACACACGGTCGGATTTTCCGACAACATTGTCAGATAGGACAGAATCCATGGGAAAATCCGACCGTGTGTATGGGGCTTAAGACAAACAATCTTCTAAATGCAGTCCTCATTTATGAATCATAAGAAGTCATAAGGATAAAACTAGTAGTTTGGGACTGAGTAGTAACACTACTACACAGGCAGAAGAAAATGGCGTATCAGTGGGAATCACAGTAGATAAGATACTTCACATGGTTTAGGCTGTTTTTTCATATTGCTTGGTGCACTTTTTAAATATAAGCATCATCCTAGATTTTAATATAGTTGGTTTCATGAAGCAGTAATATATTATGAGTTTGCTATTTCTACACCTGATGAGTCATATAGGTGCTCTTTTATGAAACTGTGGTAAAATACCGCTACTCAGTTATCAGGCATTCTCAGAGGAGATCGCTCTCCTCTAAGTGCCTGTTTATGATGGTCTGTAGATCGCTTCTCATGTTGAGTTGAGAAGCGATCTACAAACTCCTGAGAACGGCTCCTCACACTGTAATCTCGCGTGATGTAGCGGGATTACAGTATGAGGAGATGTAAAATACAAAAGTTGAACACTAATCAGCACACATTATTCCCCAACATATTAATAAAATAATAAAGTTAAATTCCCCCTACACAATATGCATTAACCTAATTATTAAAAAACATTGCTTTTATCAATATATAAAGATCATACATGTGCCTATTTAAATGTGAATGGTGTATAGTAAATAATGTAATCCACATATGTAATGCAGCTATACATTCATATAAATGTAAAATACATTTATAATCATTAAAAAATAATTTTAATAAAGTATACAAGTATAAATATTTATTAATAAATTTAAATAAAATATATTTCATAATTGATAAACCCCCGTATAACTGTAATAGAACATTCAATGGGTAAAACCATATTTCAGGGTTTTACAAAATTGTATTTAACCACTTTCAGACCGGACCAATTTGCAGGCAAAGGACCAGGCCCCTTTTTGCGATTCGGCACTGCGTCACTTTAACTGACAATTGCGCGGTAGTGCGACGTGGCTCCCAAACAAAATTGACGTCCTTTTTTTTCCCACAAATAGAGCTTTCTTTTGGTGGTATTTGATCGCCCATGCGGTTTTTATTTTTTGTGCTATAAACAAAAAAGAGCGACAATTTTGAAAAAAAGCACATTATTTTTTATTTTTTGCTATAATAAATATCCCCCAAAAATATATAAAAAAACTATTTTTTTTCCTCAGTTTAGGCCGATACGTATTCTTCTACATATTTTTGGTAAAAAAAAATCGCAATAAGCGATTATTGATTGGTTTGCGCAGAAGTTATAGCGTTTACAAGATAGGGGATAGTTTTATAGCATTTTTATTAATAATTTTTTTTTATTAGTAATGGCGGCGATCAGCGATTTTTATTGTGACTGCGACATTATGGCGGACACATCGGACATTTTTGACACATTTTTGGGAGCATTGTCATTTATACAGCAATCAATGCTATTTAAATGCATTGATTCCTGTATAAATGACACTGGCAGTGAAGGGGTTAACCACAAGGGGGCAGTGTAGGGGTTAAGTATGCCTAGGGGTGTGTTTCTTACTGTGGGGGGGTGTGGCTGTCAGCTAGTGAATGCTGATCTCTGCTCCAATCACAGGGAGCAGAGATCGGCGTCACTAGTTGCTAGGCAGAACGGGGAGATGCTGTTTATCTCGGCATCTCCCCGTTCAGCCTTCCCGTGAGACGATCGCGGGTGCCCCCGCGGCGATCGAGTCCGCGGGACCTGCGACCAGCCTCACGGGGGTCCCGACCGGCGCGCTCCCGATGGCACGACAGGCATTAAGGAGGGACTTATATATACGCCCTCCTGCCTGTACGTATAAATATATATATAGCATATATATACACTTTAGATTGCTAACCTGCTCGTTTTTGGGTGTGTAATGGTGGGGAAGATGTGCTCTCACTGTATGGCTGCTCGTGAGTGAAAGAAGGAAGTCAAAAGACTTCCTGCTTTCTCCAGAATACTGAGGCAGCTTCACGCTTCTCTCTCTGATTCTCCACCTCTGAGATGGTGAATCAGAAAGTGAGAATTCTGTCACAGATCGCCAGTGAGGTGCTGAGATCGCACCTTCATAAACTGGCTGTTTCTGTGACAGTCAGTTACAGATTCTCACTGTGCTGCGATAATCAGTGGAAAACATGTTATCCGCTGATTACCTCAGTTTCATAAACTGGTAATGACCTGAGATCAGCTGTGAGACTTGGGATTGCAGCTGATCTCAGTTTCATAAAAGGACACCATAGTGATTAAACTTACAAAGAGGTGAAAGCCCTGTCTTGGATAAATGTGTGAGATAAACTGAGATTTTTGAGCACTTTAACACCTTTATAATTTAAAGTGACACTAAACACACACTATTTAATTTACATTGACCCTTGTATTTCTGTATATCGATGATGGCACTGTAATTATTTTAATTAAAAAACAAAAATCTATGTACATTTTCCTAATACAGCTGTCACATGACCCAGCTGCCTGTCTGCAGGAACACATAAGCATGAGGAGCTTCTAGTCCTCTGCTGCTGGTCACATGTTCAAAATAAAAAAAACAGCCTTTGGAATACAGAGTAAAAATAAATCATTAATATCAAGAAACAGTTTTAAATTATCATACAAATATATATTTGAAATAAAATCTTTATTATTTTTTTGCCAATAGCATGGTATGGGTGGAGTTATGCCAGTCACAGGCTATGTCACGCCACTCCAGCCTGTGTCTTAGAATAAGAGGGAGGTGAAGCCTCCATTAATCTACATGCAATATCCCAGTGATTCTCAACTCTTGTCCTCAAGGCACCTCAACAGGTCATGTTTTTAGGATTTCCCTTAGATGAAACAGCTGTGGTAATTACTAAGTCAGTGAAACTGATCAAATCACCTGTGAAAAATAATGGAAAGCCTGAAAACATGACCTGTTGGGGACCTTGAGGACTGGAGTTGAGAAACACTGCAATATTCCATCCCCATTGGGTTTAGCTGATTAGTGGGCATGAAGGAGGAGGGAGGGAGTGGGCTATTATTTACCACTGTGTATACGCCCACATGTATGACTCTATAGTCACATGGGTTGTTGAGATGTGATAGGGAGGAAATGCTTAGCATAGAAACTCACTGAAAACTGAGCATGTGCAGAGCTGCCAACACTGCTCTGCAAAATCCCTAGCTGAATTGGGGACTTGGACAGAAGGGGAGAACAGCAGGATCAATCAGTTTTTTTTGCAGAATACAGAAAATTAATCTCATAGGGACTGAGTAAGCATGTAATACACAGCATGTAATACAGAATTTATTGATAGTTGTTTTATCATGTGGGTTTAGGGACACTTTAAGGTCCCTCATACTGTATCTGGTGACCATATTTTTCTGAAGGTGGACAGAGAGAACAAAGAGAGCAACAGCGTTTGGATCATTTAAATGCAGTGGTAAAGTTTGTGGTATACATCGCTGGCAGTGGACTTTAATTTACCTAAACATTTCTAGAAATGGGAACTTTTTTCACTATTAATATATGAGGACTGCATTTATAAGATTTACTTTGGACAAATTATAATTGTGTTTGTATTAAGACACTATTTAACACTGCATGTAACCATGTTATCTTTGCAGCAGCTTTTCATATAATTATACTTCACAGGTTTTAGGGGGATAGCACATATTAGCTAGAGACCATATGATCTCACCTTTTGCAGGGGGATCCTTTATTTAACATAATTACATAAATATGTAACTTACATAATTATGTAACTTGGTAATGCTGGCATGTCCACTTCTAATTAATGTGAAGTATACATTTTAGAAAAAGAAAGGTTCACTTTAACTCATCTAATTCCCGGTAAATTTAATTGGCTATATGATTTACTTCATTTTGTTAATCCGCACTGCTCTGTACACTGTTCAATAAAGTAAGTTGAAGTACAAAGCTTGTGTAAGAAGTAATATTTAGGGTTAGTATGTTTTTCTGGGTTATGAAGCTGACAAATATTTCTTGTTTTCCCAGATTATTTTACACAGTAGCCACCCTTTTTATCGCTTTGTCTACAGCAGGTAAGTCTGTGTCTTGTCCATGTTATACCAACATTTTCGAAACAAATCTGTTTTAAGCTGGCCATACAATGTTAGATAATAAAAAAAAATGGAAATGAACTGTCCAAAATTTGCATAGTATTTATTTGTCCAACTTTAGAGACGGTACTTACTTCATACTGTCAAGGACAGCATACACTTTTAAGGAGCCATGCCTTTTAACATGGAATTTCAGTTATAATATTTGTCCTGTAAAATATCAAACATTGCTTATTTAACTTCAGATTTTTGGATGGAGAGTGATGTGACAGTCTATGTGAGAATATTTTTATTACCTTTGCAGCTCCAATATGGTTTTGACTTCTCTTACTGTATAATTTACTGTTCACATTCACATCTGAGAATCAATAGCATATTCTGAGGTAGTCAGAGGAGCTTTTAAATGTCTATACCTTTACAACATTACTTCAAAAACAAATAAATTCTGCTAGGCTCTGAGGAAGGGGGTGCGCCCCCTAATTGCGTTAGCGGTACCCCGTGTTCTGTGTTTATGGACTTGTGTCAGTTGCATTTTGTGAGTACCCGCTTTTATACAAACATTTCTTATTATTAAATTGTCTCTGGTAATGCACTAGGTGTGCGCGCTTTCATTTCTGTTTTTCTTGTAGTCCCTTTCGGATTACCCCATCTGAGGAAGGCAGCATCCACCTAGTTTTGGGGTATATACCTTTCACACCACCATTTTATCTGACATCTGTTACTCCACACCTTGGACGACCTATTAGCACTGGAAGTGACTGTGTTTTTTGAAATTCTGCATACAACCTGCCCCATCGCACATCAACTAAAAGTAAATCAATTTGGGTGACATTATTACATGTTTGCCCCTTTATATGTCATACATCTTCTGGCCTTTCGGTTAATATTCATAGGAATAATCTAAACCCAAAAAGTGATGATACAATTAATATGTTTGTCCTAATGCATAGGCCACTTTTTGCATTGACAGCAATGAAATAAAATATACAGTATGGTGGTCATATACTATAGCACCAATATGCAATCCCACTGCACATGAAAATAGTGCCCAATTAAGCCAATTAACTGGGCGGACATGCAAATGGCAAATCGCGCTATTGCCGGCAAACATGCCTGTCAAATCGGCATATGCAGGAATAGTTGAAGTCAATGGGTCTCAAACCTGCAAAATCCAAAGTCCTTATTAAAGGCTTGTATGCAAGTTATTTGCCATAAAAAGTTTATGGGGACCTGGGTACCGCCCCAGGGGACATGTGTCAATGCAAAAAAATGTTTTTAAAACAATAGTTTTTTCAGGAGCAGTGATTTTAATCATGCTTAGTGAAACAATAAAAATGAAACATTCCTTTAAATATCTTGCCTGGGGGGGTCCCCTAGTTTACCTATAACATGGCACATCTGTGCGATGTCTAGAACAGTGCCACAGCAAAATGACATTCCTAAAGGAAAAAATGTAATTTAAACTTGCTTGCAGCTGTAATGTATTGCCTGCTCCCGGCAATATAGATGAAAAATAAAAAAAAATAAAAACTTGCGTGGGGGTCCCCCCAAATCCATACCAGACCCTTATCTGAGCATGTAGCCTGGAGAACAGGATGGGGGGGACGAGTGAGCACCCCCTCTCCTGAACCACACCAGGCCACATGCCCTCAACATGGGGAGGGTGCTTTGGGATCCTGATAGCTCGGAGAGAAGACGGCAAAGAGCTATTTTACAATAAAGGACTTTTGTATTTTTTTTTAAAGGGCTCTTGTATTTTTTTTACATTTCACTGCTTTTATTGGTGAATTTGGTGAATGGGCAGGGGTACAATGTACCCAATACCCATTGACATAGGGGGGGGCAGGATCTGGGGGCTTCTAGATTCTGATAAGCCCCCTGCCTGCAGACCCCAACAACCAATGGTAAGGGTTGTGGGGAAGAGGCCTTTGTCTCCATCAACATGGGAAGGTGCTTTGGGGGGGAGGCATCATTGCACTCTGGATGTGGCATTGTTCTCTTGCACTCTTCTTTGGGGGGGACCCCAAAGCACCCTTCCCATTTTGAGGGCATGTGGCCTGGTACGGTTCAAGGGGGGGGCGCTCGCTCGTCCCCCCCTATCCTGACCTCCAAGCCGCATGCTTGGATAAGGGTCTGGTATGGATTTTGAGGGGGGGGCCCTACACCAATTTTTTTTTTATTTGGCGTTGAGTTCCCTTTAAAATCCCACACTAAATTTTTTGTAAACAATAGTTCCGAAGGAAAATGTCCTATCGGACAATGTTGTCGGAAATTCCGACCGTGTGTAGGCTCCATCGGACTTTTTCCGTCGGATTTTCCGACGGACAAAGTTTTATCTCCTGCTCTCAAATTTTCCGACAACAAAAAGTCCTATCAGACTTTTTCCGATCGTGTGTAGCGAATTCCGATGGACAAAGTGCCACGCATGCTCAGATCACATTACAAGACCAAAGCTATTGGCTACTAGCCTCTACGTAGTCCCGTCGTAGGCAACAAACGTCACCACGTTCAGAATGATCGGATTTTCTGACAACTTTGTCCGACCGTGTGTATGCAACACCAGTGTCGGACAAAATCCGTCGGAAAAAATCTGATGGATTTTGTGGTCGGATTTTCCGACCGTGTGTACGGGGCATTAGAGGTATGTCTGGTTCCACTCTGCTTCCCCAGTGATTTGGGGGTGATCCAGTCCAATGCAGAGGGTTTCTCCACCAGGTTGAGATATACTTTGAGATGCTGCCCCAGGCATTTCCCACGGACAGAAGCAAAGTAGGTTTCGTCATATCTTTGCTTTCTGAGAGAGCCTTGGCCTGGGCAAACCCTCTATGGGAGATGCAAAAACCTGTTGTCTTGAGTTACCCTGAATTTGTGGCTTCGTTTAAAAGGGTATTTGACGTTCCCGCACGCTCCGCTTCTGCTGCCAAGTGCCTCATGTCCATTGAACAGAGTATGAGAACTGTTGCTGACTACGCCATTGAATTCCGTACTCTGAAAGCAGAGGTTGCTTTGAACAATGAGGCCCTCATGGCTGCTTTTTCTCATGGTCTTTTGGATACCATCAAGGATGAGATAGCAGCCTGAGATATACCCACTGTGCTGGAGAAGTTGATCATGTTTGCCATCCTCATTGACTCCAGACTCAGAGAAAGACTTCCTTTTAAGGAGCGCTTGCGGAAGCCTCCTGTACATTTGTCTCCGAACTTTGCAGTCCCACCCTTGTCTCTCTCACCTCCCATGCCTCCTGGTACCGAGTCTGTCTGTGAAGATGAACCCATGCACTTGGACTTCACGCATCTCTCTGCGGATGAGAGAACCCTTAGAAGGAGGGAGAGATTGTGCCTTTATTGTGGCCAGGCAGGTCACTTTTTGAAGTCTTGTCCTACCTGTTCAGGGAACGCCCGGACCTTGAGGTACTGTCACGGACAGACCTTAGGTGGCTTTGTTTCGTCCCCAGTTATCCAAAAAGATAAGCCCCTGGTTTCAGTTACCCTTTCTTGGGCTTAGTTGTCCGTCAAGATACAGGCTCTAATTGACTGCAGGCCTTTTCATTGTCAAGGACAGCATACACTTTTAAGGAGCCATGCCTTTTAACATGGAATTTCAGTTATAATATTTGTCCTGTAAAATATCAAACATTGTTTATTTAACTTCAGATTTTTGGATGGAGAGTGATGTGACAGTCTATGTGAGAATATTTTTATTACCTTTGCAGCTCCAATATGGTTTTGACTTCTCTTACTGTATAATTTACTGTTCACATTCACATCTGAGAATCAATAGCATATTCTGAGGTAGTCAGAGGAGCTTTTAAATGTCTATATCTTTACAACATTACTTCAAAAACAAATAAATTCTGCTAGGCTCTGAGGAAGGGGGTGCGCCCCCTAATTGCGTTAGCGGTACCCCGTGTTCTGTGTTTATGGACTTGTGTCAGTTGCATTTTGTGAGTACCCGCTTTTATACAAACATTTCTTATTATTAAATTGTCTCTGGTAATGCACTAGGTGTGCGCGCTTTCATTTCTGTTTTTCTTGTAGTCCCTTTCGGATTACCCCATCTGAGGAAGGCAGCATCCACCTAGTTTTGGGGTATATACCTTTCACACCACCATTTTATCTGACATCTGTTACTCCACACCTTGGACGACCTATTAGCACTGGAAGTGACTGTGTTTTTTGAAATTCTGCATACAACCTGCCCCATCGCACATCAACTAAAAGTAAATCAATTTGGGTGACATTATTACATGTTTGCCCCTTTATATGTCATACATCTTCTGGCCTTTCGGTTAATATTCATAGGAATAATCTAAACCCAAAAAGTGATGATACAATTAATATGTTTGTCCTAATGCATAGGCCACTTTTTGCATTGACAGCAATGAAATAAAATATACAGTATGGTGGTCATATACTATAGCACCAATATGCAATCCCACTGCACATGAAAATAGTGCCCAATTAAGCCAATTAACTGGGCGGACATGCAAATGGCAAATCGCGCTATTGCCGGCAAACATGCCTGTCAAATCGGCATATGCAGGAATAGTTGAAGTCAATGGGTCTCAAACCTGCAAAATCCAAAGTCCTTATTAAAGGCTTGTATGCAAGTTATTTGCCATAAAAAGTTTATGGGGACCTGGGTACCGCCCCAGGGGACATGTGTCAATGCAAAAAAAATGTTTTTAAAACAATAGTTTTTTCAGGAGCAGTGATTTTAATCATGCTTAGTGAAACAATAAAAATGAAACATTCCTTTAAATATCTTGCCTGGGGGGGTCCCCTAGTTTACCTATAACATGGCACATCTGTGCGATGTCTAGAACAGTGCCACAGCAAAATGACATTCCTAAAGGAAAAAATGTAATTTAAACTTGCTTGCAGCTGTAATGTATTGCCTGCTCCCGGCAATATAGATGAAAAATAAAAAAAATAAAAACTTGCGTGGGGGTCCCCCCAAATCCATACCAGACCCTTATCTGAGCATGTAGCCTGGAGAACAGGATGGGGGGGACGAGTGAGCACCCCCTCTCCTGAACCACACCAGGCCACATGCCCTCAACATGGGGAGGGTGCTTTGGGATCCTGATAGCTCGGAGAGAAGACGGCAAAGAGCTATTTTACAATAAAGGACTGTTGTATTTTTTTTTAAAGGGCTCTTGTATTTTTTTTACATTTCACTGCTTTTATTGGTGAATGGGCAGGGGTACAATGTACCCAATACCCATTGACATAGGGGGGGCAGGATCTGGGGGCTTCTAGATTCTGATAAGCCCCCTGCCTGCAGACCCCAACAACCAATGGTAAGGGTTGTGGGGAAGAGGCCTTTGTCTCCATCAACATGGGAACAAGGTGCTTTGGGGGGGAGGCATCATTGCACTCTGGATGTGGCATTGTTCTCTTGCACTCTTCTTTGGGGGGGACCCCAAAGCACCCTTCCCATTTTGAGGGCATGTGGCCTGGTACGGTTCAAGGGGGGGGCGCTCGCTCGTCCCCCCCTATCCTGACCTCCAAGCCGCATGCTTGGATAAGGGTCTGGTATGGATTTTGAGGGGGGGGCCCTACACCAATTTTTTTTTTATTTGGCGTTGAGTTCCCTTTAAAATCCCACACTAAATTTTTTGTAAACAATAGTTTTTGGGGTATTTCTTAATTTGATGCTTAGAGAGAATTCACTTTTAGTTGACATATTTCATGGCTTACCTAGTCCACAAAATAATTAGTAGAGCCCTAAATTTCAGCTTTGGAGCAGGGTTTTTTTTTTTTTTTTTTGACAGGCAGAGTAGGAAGCGCGGGGAGAGGTTTGTTTACACAAACCTCTCCCCGTTCTTCAGCTCCATAACCCGATCGCGGGACACCAGCGGCGATTGGGTCCGCTGGTCCCGCGGCCGGGGTCACGGAGCTCCCGACCGGGTCGCGAGTGCGCCGCTGGCGGCGCGCGCGCGACCCACAGGCAGGCACATGCACGATCACGTAAGGTACGTGATTTTGCCTGCCCGTGCCATTTTGCCGACGTAAATCGGCGTTAGGCGGTCGGGAAGTGGTTAAACAAATCACATTGGAAAAGCAGGGATACAAATCAAGCTAACAACAAGAATGACTAACCTTTTTTGTGATCAGAAGTTGGTATTTGGTTGGCACTAAAGGGGTCTGTTGGAGATTTTTTTTCTAGTCCTATGGTTTTTATGTAGAAAAACTATAAGGTTTAACAGACATTTAAACAGAAAAAAAACAATCTAGTAAGCCTGATGTAGCAATGGAATGCTAGAGAGGATCTCTCAGCAGCATTAGGCTCCCTTCCTAAGAAAGAAAAAGGGATATGCCAGATGAAAGTAGCAGAGTCCATATCAAAGAAAGCCTATTTGTGGTAAAAAAAAAGGACGTCAATTTTGTTTGGGTGCAACGGCGCATGACTGCGCAATTGTCAGTTAAAGCCACGCAGTGCTGAATCGCAAAAAGTGCTCTGGTCAGGAAGGGAGTAAAATCTTCCGGGGCTGAAGCGGTTAAAGTATTTGTTACCCCAACACTTCATATTCCTGATATGTGCCTACTATACCGTGTACTTGCATGAGAAAGTATCCTGTTCCCTTTGAATTGCTTCCTTTTATGTAAAATCCCTGGTGTTCCTGCTAGTCCCTCTGCTTTCCTATTATAAACTGAACACACTAAGCAGGAGAGCACACTGTGGTAAGTTTCCTAGCTATGCTGGGAACTCAGTGTACAGCTCACTCATTAAAGGTCTTTCATTTCATTAATGTCTTAAAGGACAACTTCATGTCCCAATTGGTAGATTTCCTGAGTAGAAAGAATGCATTGCTATATTTATTAATTATGAACAATCCAAGTCTGATCTCAGATGTGGCAATACGGGACAACTTGGGATCTAGCGATCACAGGATGATCACATTTAGCATAAATCATAAGAAAATGAGGCATGAGGCTAGCACAAGAAATCAGCTACCATTCCTGACCTGATGTTCTGCCAGCCTGCTAGGGTCTGCATCTCCTGCCGAAAGCACTCCTATCGACACCTGCCGCCACTCGTGTTCCTCCTGTCCTTTGGTACCCTTTTTTTCACCTTCAGTGGGACCTGGTCTGGAGATATAAGAGAGGCCAATCTCATCAGGTCAGGTTGAGACTGATTACTGGGGACTGCTGGCTGTTGGTAGACACCCACTGGTGGACACTGAAATTGCAACCTCCTGCTCTGGGAAGCACAATGCCACCAGCAGATGAGCCAGGTCCTGATACCAAAGTTACTTAGAACATAGTTCTGTACCTCTAGACTTGAATCAACTCATAAATCAGCAAAGTCAGCAATAAACAGTGCATATAAGCATTAACTGCAGTGTGAATAATAATACTATAACTAGTCTAGAGTGCAATCTAGGAAAATGACTAGGATATGGTGCAATTCCCTTGAGAGATCTCTTAGCATAAGCAATAGCTGTGTAGCAGCTGTAAGACCCCTTTCACACTGCCAGCGTTTTTTCAGGCGCTACAGCGCTAAAAATAGTGCCTGTATAGCGCCTGAAAAAAGCTATTCCATGCACTGGGCTTTCACACTGGAGCTGGCAGGGCATCACAAAAAGTCCTGCCAGCAGCTTCTTTGGTGCGGTGAAGGAGCGGTGAATTCACCGCTCCTCTACCGCTGCTCCCCATTGAAATCAATGGGACAGCGCTGCTCTGGCTGC
Source organism: Lithobates sylvaticus (assembly GCA_028564925.1). Taxonomy (NCBI): domain Eukaryota; kingdom Metazoa; phylum Chordata; class Amphibia; order Anura; family Ranidae; genus Lithobates; species Lithobates sylvaticus. The sequence continues at coordinate 197,452,543 of CM053036.1, forward strand.
ATTTTGCAGGCGGATTTAACCCCTTTTCAGCCGCTAGCGGGGGGGTTAAAACCGCCCACGTAGTGGCCGAATAGTGACGATAAAACAAGGGTAAAGCGTCACTAAAAATAGCGCCGCTTTACCGCCGACGCCCCCCGGCGTGCATTGGGGCCCAGTTGTACCATTGGTGAATAGTCCCAAACAGCCTGCAGGCAGCAATAAGACTGCTAAATGCTCTATAGTCAGTGTCAGGGCTGGGCTCAGCCCTTCCTTCTCTGAGCTGGCCGCTCAGCTGTCGGCTAATTGCCAGCTCCCATCTCTCTCCACAGTTACTCAGCTGTTGATATCCTGCTTGTCAGTCCTGCCTACTTAAGCCGTCCAGTCCAGAGGAGCTCTGCCTTCGCCTTGGTCAACATCATAAGAAACATCTCCTGCGTTACTGTTTAAAGACTGGCTTTGCTGACATCCCTTCTGGTTCCGGATCCTGCTTGCTGTTCCACTACTTTGATCCCTGTTTTCTGGCTTGTCTGACTATCCATTCCGGTTACTGAACTTTGGCTATGTTTTGACTAGGTTTGTTCTTTTTACTTTTATTATTACACAAGTGTGATTTAACTGTACTTCTGTCTTGGTCCGATTTCATGGTTTCTGACAGTAGGCGAAGGCCATGAATTCAGAAGATACAGTCAATCCACTTGTTGGTAATATTTTTTCCAGATTGAATGAACTAGATCACCGCATGGATCAGTTTGCCATGGCGTTACAAACGCTCCTGTGTCGCACGGCTCACCCAGAATCTGCCTCTGTGGCCACCCCGGTACAACCTTTGTTGCAGGCCGACCCTGCTGCTGCGCCATTCTCTGTGCAGGCACCCGCCTCGAGTGTTACCTCTATTAGGAGGTATGTCTGGTTCCGCTCCGCTTCCCCAGCAATTTGGGGCCGATCCAGTCCAATACAGACGGTTTCTCAACCATGTTGAGATATACTTTGAGATGCTGCCCCAGGCATTTCCCATGGACAGAAGCAAAGTAGATTTTGTGATATCTTTGCTTTCTGAGAGAGCCTTGGCCTGGGTAAACCCTCTACGGGAGATGCAAAAACCTGTTTTGAGCTAATCTGAGTTTGTGGCTTCGTTTAAAAGGGTATTTGATGTTCTTTTACACTCTGCTTCTGCTGCCAAGTGCCTCATGTCCATTGAACAGAGTACGAGAACTGTTACCAACTACACCAATGAATTCCGTACTCTGGCAGCAGAGGTTGCTTGGAACAATGAGGCCCTTGTGGCTGCTTTTTCTCATGGTCTCTCGGATACCATCAACGATGAGATAGCAGCCTGAGATATACCCACTGAGCTGGAGAAGTCGATCATGTTTGCCATCCTCATTGACTCCAGACTCAGAGAAAGACTTCCTTTTAAGGAGCGCTTGCGGAAGCCTCCTGTACATTTGTGTCCGAACTTTGCAGTCCCACCCTTGCCTCCCTCACCTCCCATGCCTCCTGGTACCGAGTCGGTCAGTGAAGATGAACCCATGCACTTGGACTTCACGCGTCTCTCTGCGGATGAGAGAACCCTTAGGAGGAGGGAGAGATTGTGCCTTTATTGTGGCCAGGCAGGTCACTTTTTGAAGTCTTGTCCTACCCGTCCAGGGAACGCCCGGACCTTGAGGTCCTGTCACGGACAGACCTTAGGTGGCTTTGTTTCGTCCCCAGTTATCCAGAAGGATAAGCCCCTGGTTTTGGTTACCCTTTCTTGGGCTTAGTCGTCCGTCGAGATACAGGCTCTAATTGACTCTGGGGCTGCAGGCCTGTTCATTGATGCTGCCTTTTGTATCGAAGCACTTGATTCCGCTGCAGCTGCGTGACACTCCACTTGCCATTGAGGCTCTTGATGAGAGACCTCTACAGCCTGCCCATGTGACTCATGAGACTGTTCCATTGTCCATGGCCGTAGGGGCTCTTTACCATGAGATAATCCAATTCCAAGTTATTTCCTCACCTAAGTTTCCGCTGGTTATTGGTTATCCTTGGTTACAGAGGCACAACCCCTCTTTTGATTGGCTCCGTGCTGAGGTTCTCTCCTGGTCGCCACAATGCAGTAAGACATGCTTCCAGAAGGTAGCCAAGGTCCTGTGCACCTCTTCACTCTCCTCCCTGCTGGAGGAGTACCGCGATTTTAGCGATGTCTTTGACAAAGGTCAAGCCGGTAGTTTGCCTCCACACGGGTCATATGATTGCGCAATTGACCTTCAACCTGGTGCCATACCCCCTCGTGGCCAGGTTTACCCTTTATCGGTCTTGCAGGATAAGGCCATGGAGGAGTATGTTGCAGACGCACTTTCTTGAGGTTTCATCCGCAAATCCTCGTCTCCTGCTGGTGCTGGTTTCTTTTTGTGAAGAAGAAGAGTGGTGAACTGAGACCTTGTATTGATTATAGGGGTCTCAATCGTTTCACGATTAAGAATGCCTATCCGATTCCATTTATTACGGACTATTTGTCTGCCTCAAGGGAGCAACAGTTTTCACAAAGCTTTATTTGAGAGGGGCATACAATCTTGTGAGGATAAGGGAGGGCGACGAGTGGAAAACTGTGTTTAATACCAGAACAGGCCATTATGAGCACCTTGTAATGCCTTTTGGCCTTTGTAACGCCCCGGAAGTTTTCCAGGAATTTATTAACGATGTCCTCCGAGATTTGTTGCAGTTGTGTGTGGTGGTTTAACTTTACAAAATCCTCATATTTTCCAAGTCCCTGGAGAGCCACCACACAGATGTCTGTTGTGCTTCAGAAACTAAGAGAGAACAATCTCTATTGTAAATTGGAGAAGTGCGAATTCCATCGTGAACAGGTTAAATTCCTGGGTTATGTCATTTCCACTGCTGGTTTTTCGATGGACCCAGAGAAACTTTCAGCAGTCCTACAGTGGCCCCGACCCGTGGGTTTACATCCTCTGCAGCGTTTTCTTGGCTTTGCCAACTATTATCGGAAGTTTATTCGTAACTTCTCGTCTCTGGTCTAGCCCCTGACTGATATGACCAGAAAGGACGGTAACCCACAGAGTTGGTCTCCGGAGTCCATTAAGGCCTTTGAGAGTCTCAAGGCTGCCTTTGTTTCTGCTCCTGCATTGACACATCCTGATCCTACGTTACCTTTTATCCTTGAGGTTGATGCTTCTGAGACTGGAGTTGGGGCCTTCTGTCTCAACGTCCTACCTCTGAGAGCGCTATGCATCCTTGTGGCTACTTTTCCAAGAAAGTGTCACCTGCAGAGTGCAATTACGAGATTAGTGACAGAGAGCAGTTAGCGATCATTTTAGCCCTGAAAGAATGGAGACATCTCCTCGAAGGTACCACTGTGCCGGTTCTCATTCTTACTGACCATAAGAATCTCACATTCTTGTCTGAGGCTAAACGCCTCTCTCCCAGAAGGGCGCGATGGGCTCTTTTCTTGTCAAGTTTCAATTACATTGTCTCATTCTTACCCAGTACTAAGAATGTAAGGCTGACGCTTTGTCACAACAATTTTCCTCCACTTCCAAGATGGAGTCGGTTCCGGTTCCTGTGATTCCTCCTGATCGTATTCTGGCTACGGTTCGCACCAGTCTCACTTCTCCTTTGGGTGACAAAATTCTTGCTGCTCAGGTCCATGCTCCTCCTGAGAAACCTTGTGACCGCTGCTTTGTCCCAGAGAGGCTCTGTACTGCCGTGCTCCAGACTTACCATGCTTCCAAGGCTGCTGGCCATCCTGGGAAGAATCAACTCTTTTGGGCCATTTCCCAACAATTCTGGTGGCCTAGTCTACTTGCACCTTTGTAGCTGCCTGTTCCGTGTGTGCTCAGAGTAAGACTCCACGACACCTTCCAGTGGGCCTCCTACAACCCATACCCAATGGAGAAAGGCCCTGGACCCACCTGTCTATGGATTTCATTGTGGAGTTACCCAACTCCCAGGGCAACACAGTTATCCTTATGGTGGTTGACCGGTTCTCAAAAATGTCTCATTGTATTCCACTTAAGAAGTTGCCCACTTCTAAGGAACTGGCTTCCATTTTTGCTCGGGAGATCTTTCGCTTACATGGGCTACCCAAGGTGATTGTCTCGGACAGGGGTAGTCAGTTTGTGTCTCGGTTCTGGCGATCCTTTTGTGCACAGTTGGGAATTCAGCTTGCTTTCTCCTCTGCGTATCACCCGCAGTCTAATGGGGCCGCAGAACGAGCCAATCAGTCCTTGGAGCAATTCCTACGTTGCTATATTTCTGACCATCATAACAACTGGTCAGACCTCTAACTGTGGGCGGAGTTTGCTCACAATAGTGCCTTGAATTCTGCTTTCCGATTGTCCCTGTTTATGGCCAACTATGTTTCCAACCTTCCATGGTGCCTGACTCATTTGTTCTGCAGAGTATTCCTGCGTTAGAGGAGCATCTCCGTGGTCTTCGTTCCACTTGGGCACAAGTCCAGGAGGCTTTGCGACATGCTAATGATAGGTACAGACTCCATGCTGACTGTAGACGCCTACCTGTACCTTCCTACCAGGTTGGGGACAGGGTCTGGCTGTCATCTCGCAACCTCCGACTTCGTGTTCCCTCTCTGAAGTTCGCACCTCGTTTTTTGGGCCTTTCCGTATTTTCGCAGGATTAACCCAGTGCTTACGCATTAGACCTTCCTTCTAATATGCGTATCTCACATGTATTTCATGTCTCCTTATTAAAACCTTTGGTCTGCAACCGCTTTACCACCTCACCTGTGCCTCGTCCTCACCCTGTACAGGTTAACCATGAGGAGTATGAAGTACAGTCCATTGCTGACTCCCGTAGGTTCCGTGGGCGCATACAGTACCTGGTGCATTGGAAAGGGTACGGTCAGCTCCTATCTCTCCACAGTGACTCAACTGTTGATGATATCCTTCTCGTCAGTCCTGCCTACTCTAGAGATGCTCTCCTGTGTTCCTGTTCAAAGCTGGCCGCTCAGCTGTCGGCTAATGGCCAGATCCTATCTCTCCACAGTGACTCATCTGTTGATGATATCCTGCTTTTCAGTCCTGCCTACTTAAGCCGTCCAGCCCAGATGATCTCTGCCTGCCTTTTGCCTTGGTCACATCTGTAGAGACGCTTTCCTGTGTTCCTGTTAAAGAAGTGCTTGGCTGACATTACTTCTGGCTCCAGATCCTGATTGCTGTTCTACTATGCTCATCTCTGGCTCCCTGACATTTTGGTGTGTCTGACTATCCGTTCCGGTTCCTGAACAATGGCTATGTTTTGACTACGTTTACTATGTTTACTCTGTTTACCTTTTTGATTATTATTAAACAAGTGTGACATAACTGTACTTCTGTCTCAGTCTGATTCATGGTTTCTGACAAAAATGTACAAATTGAACAGTCACATATATTAGGTGCTTTAAGAAGCACCGGCATGTACAGCCTCAGTAGTCATCACAGCCCTGCTACTCGCATTGCAGAGTCGGTGTGTGATTCAAAGGGTCGGAAATGTCAGACAATAACCAGAAGTGACGACAACCAAAAGTAGCTGCACAGTCTCAATGTATTTTCTTCAGAAAGCATCGCCGCCGCCATTTTAGTGGAGCCTTAAACACCTCCTGCTAGATCATTGGATAATGCTTAATCCATGCAAACTATAATGTGTCATATAAATACCCATAATATGTTTTGCTGGTGAACACTCATTGTTTAATTTGGTGAAGTAGGTGATAGCCAGTACAATAGCTACCGTTCTTAAAAAGTAAAGAATTATAGGGAGTATCATCATTTTAAACAATGCTATTCCACCAGATAAAGTTCTGGTTTAGAGAGATCTTTTGGTTCCTGTGGGGCTTCCTGTAATTAGGGTCAAAGAGTTTAGAGGTAGATTAGGATGATTGGATACACAGGTACTGTATAGTGCTTGCTGGGCTGTGCGTATGGAAGTGACAGGTTCCAAAAAGAGTAATAACACCTCATCAGAAAATAAGCAGATTTTATGCGTATTCCCTGTCCTAAGAATATAGATATTGTGAGTAGTTTATATCAAAAATGAGCGAATAGCTCCATCGGTAGGGCAAAAATAATGAGATAATTGCCCCCCAAAAAGCCAAATTTTACAAGAACAGCTCTAAAAAACCTTCAGTGTATCTTATAACATGCCTCCTCAGCTCCCAGAGAAAGAAGCTGAGAAGACATTTCATAAATCTCAAGATGCCTGAATATGTTATAAAATAAATAAGAATCTAATGCCATTAGGCGCTTGGCAGCATTAAATCCTACATGGTCATGTGCTACCAGAAATGGGAGTATAGTTGTAGTAGTTTACGAAACAGGGCTGTCATGTGGATTGTTACAGAAATGAGTAGGGAGATTGGTTTGTAATTGCTTGGTGCCAATAGGTTTGTTCACTGCTTTTAGCATTCCTTTAGGTATCTGAATCTGAGGACATGGCTTTGTAAAAGCAGAACCAAACCCTCCCAACCACATTAAAAATAAACAAATTCACAGACTGTGCACCCCAAAATGCTATAGAATTCTCAGTCAAGCTAAATGGCCCTTTCACCTTATTTATTCTGATGGTTCTGGCTGCTGAAGTCAATGCTGTGACCTGCTCCTCTTCCTACATCCATCCCCTGCTGACGTCAGTACTGAATTCCATGCACAGCCACCACCAGGACTGGTGTCACAGCCCGCAACCTGCCTGTACCAATCACAGAGGCCCTCTCACTCGCACCATGTCAGTCCTTGGCAGTCTTCTTGGTGGCCTGTGTCCTGTGGCACCCCCGTATGTGTATAGTGAGGCTTCTAACACATATCTGATGGCATCCTCATATCAAGATGGCAGTACCCAAGTGCTTCCGATCATAGACAGCAATTGCATCACTTCCACCACACCCTCCTGAGGTAATTTCCTGTTTAATCACTATAAATCTGAGAGGTTCCAGAGAGAAAGTGCTCAGTTGTTTTAGAGCTACCCACAGTGTGTACCTGTTCCTTGCCGTGTGATATTACTACCTGACCTTTGCTACGTTTATTGACTCTGATCCTTTGTTCCCTGCCCTGACCTTCTGCTATGTTTGTCTTTGATTATTGGACTTTCCCTTTTGTACCACGTTTCTTGGAAACTGTGCTGGATTCACCTCCCGAGTATCCTTATTCAAACACTGACAACTGGCGATTGCAATTTGGATACTGAGAGTTTGTACCTTTCATGGTAAGCAGCACCTGAACTGATGTAAGCCGGCACACTGCACAAAGAATCCAAGCATCAGAACAGTGTTGAGAATCGTGTGGATGCTGCATAAGCTTTTTCTGAGAGAAGAGCAATTACATTTGAGAAGTGTCTTATGAAAAATGAATTGGTGGCTATATACATTTTGCAATATGGGCTTTCATATTGAGAAACACTTGCAGCTCTGGCTGGGTTTAATTCCATTTCAAATATTGGTGTAAAGCAAGGGGCAAGTGTGCCTCTGTATTGCTGCTAATATTCATTTTGGAAGCCATCTATGTGAAACGATTTCTGAGAATGAAAAATATGTATCTCTGCGCTGTGGTGGGGTGGCAGCTGACACAGATGAGTAATATACCAAACTTATAAATAATCTTAAGAAAATGTGCAGCCCCAAAAGTAAATAAATAACGATGAGATGAGAATACTGTGTTATAAACAGACAGCACATTGAAATAAAATCAAAAAAAGTGTTGAAAGTGAAAAAATGGATGAAAATCACCAATAAATAACCAATGTAGTGAAAAATATAGGTTTAAATGCACATTCCCATGATAGGATCAGCAATATAAACTTATAGGTGAAAACACAATAGTTGAGTGCAAAGATGTGCACAAAAATTTGGTGGTGACTTGAAAAAGGTGACTTGAAAGAGGTGATCCCATACATTGCTCCAGAATCATCCACTGTGCCCCTGTGAAATGGACACTCCGCTGGCTGCCGTTACAGCAGCAAACGCGCACTCAGTGTAGGTCTGCCATCTGTTGTGGGGAAGGCTGTTCAGCAACTTGCACCATCCAGATGTAGTTGTAGTAAATAAAGCTCACCGGGAGCCAGATATAGTCTCCATAGGGAGCAGACACTAGTGCTGATGTCAGGCCACTGTCCGCAGTGGCACCCATTGTCATATGTTTTTATGATTAATTTTTATTTTGGATTTTAACATTAAATACTACACTATGGAGTACATCTGGCTCCCGGTGAGCTTTATTAACTACAGCTACAACTGGATGGTGTGAGTTGCTGAACAGCCTTCCCCACAACAGATGACTGTCCAAACAAAGTAGTATTTAGAGGGTTGAGACAAACAATTTAATATGCAGTGATCACACAAGTGCAAAACATTTCAAAGTCTCCAAGAGTAGTCCTAGGCCCAGGGACCACTCTCAACCAAACCACATACTTGCAGTTGAAGGTCAGGGGTGGTGAGGTCTCTCTGTCTGCTCCCAAGTATCTTATCTCTTTGCCCTGGCAGTTCATCATTGAAGAAGGGCTCTCTAATGCAGCTCCAACAAAGCACTACATCTCTACAGCCCAGGGATGTTCTATTCCTATACATCAAGTGCACTTGGCCCCACCCAAAGCTAAATGGGCACTATTTCCACCACTTACTACACTACAGGAGGGGCAACAACTATAGGGGCACTAAGACCTGTCAACACATTTTTATTCATTTATGTAAGACTTTTATCCCAAAAGGGCTAAAGCTTTGGCTGGAGTTTAACTTCAATTTGTTAAGTTCATCTATATATGCTAGTCTAACATTACCTCTTCCCAGACTGACAATGTTGCTGTCCAAAGGTGTCTGCATTGCTACTTCTTCCAAAATACAGACACCCTAAGACAAAGTGTGTCACTGGCCAGATCACCAGGTGAAAATAAAGGAAAAAAGGCTAACAAAAAAAGATAAAGCCACCACATCTAGGGATTGCTAAACTGCAATACAGTAAAACCTTGGTTTGAGAGCGTTTTGCAAGACAAGCAACATTTTTTAATACATTTTGACCTTATGTACAAGCGATGTCTTGATATACAAGTAGCGTCATGTCACAACTTAGTATAAAAGAGAAGAGAGGCACCTCCAAGTCTAGCAATATGGTTACATTTAAAGGGGTTGTAAAGGTGGGGGCGTGGCCTGGTGCGGCATGAGGTAGGACGCTAGGAAGCTGAGCTCCGCCGGCCGAACATCCTAATTACCTCATCCTCTGCTTATAAAATCAACCCGAGACCCGAAAAAGACCCCCACAGGTCCGGGCTACTACCGGCTCCATGTCTCCGCCGAAAAAAAGCGCACCTTCAGCCTCAAAGCTCGACCAATACCGCCGTCAGGAGAAGGACTCCCCGGCCAAAGATGACGGCGCCACGAGGGGAGAGGAAATGTCCGTCGGCGCTGATACAGCTAAGGTACTAGAAGCCATTACCTCCTGTCAGGAAGCCATCACAGCCTGTCAAACCACCCTCACAGCTCGGATAGAAGAAGTGAAAGTCGACATCTCCTTAGTGAGACAAGACTTCCAGAAGCTGAGGGAAAGAGTCACTGAGGCAGAGGTCAGGCTGGGCACAGTGGAGGACTCCCTCCCCCCCTCCAACACTCTGCTGAAAACATGCAGCTGCAAATGAATCAGCTCATGCAGAAGCAGGATGATTTGGAAAATAGGATAAGAAGGTGCAACCTCAGATTCATAGGTATTCCAGAGGGAGCAGAGGGAAGGGACCCCCCTAACTTTTTGGAGAAATTGCTGTGTGACAAGTATGGCAAAAAGGCATTTTCCCCCACGTTCGTTGTGGAGAGAGCACACCGTATGTCAGGCAGACCACCTCCTGCTGGGGCACCCCCCCCCCCCCGTACGTTTATAGCGAAGTTCCTCAATTTCAGGGACAGGGATGCTATACTACGTCTCAGTAGGGAAAAGGGCAACATTCCTTTTGGCAATAAAATGGTTGCAGTTTTCCCCGACTTCTCAGCAGAAGTACAGCGCAAACGCAAGACCTTCATAGAGGCAAAAAGGCCCCTCCGCATCAAACATGTGAAATACGCCATGCTCTTTCCAGCACGTCTGCGCGTGGAGGGAGAGGATCGTGCACACTTCTTTGATGACCCAGAGGAAGTCATCGCGTGGCTCGAACACAGAGAAGAACGCAGATAAGCGCCTCATCAGTTTGCATCGCCTCCTATCCTTTCACACTCTCCACAGGCTTCACCTCTGACTATCCTTCGGACAAGTGGTAGGGCTGCAGTCTGCATTGCGGACATTGCTCACTGTTACTGTTGCCCCTGAACTACAACGTGACCAACGGAGGAGGGTGAGTAATGTGCGGTTAAAGGGGTTATGCATTTTTTCCTCCTCTTCAAGCCATCCCCCGGCTGACTCTGTATGGAAGAAACTGCGGCGGAACACCTTAACACAGGCCTTGCCCCAGCTGCCGCTGAAACCGCAAGCTCTCCACAATACAATACCTTCCTCCAACCCCTTTCTTGCTTCTTTGACTTTTTGTCCCCCGGATATGTATTATGGTCTCTTATGGGTTTTTTATTTTTTTATTTTTCTTCCTTTTTCCTCCTTTCCGGCGGAGGGAGGCACTCTGCAAGTGAACTCACTACAGACAGTATACACAGTCCTGTAATGTGTAACGTTTCGCAGCGAAATTTCGCCCCAGTTACTGAGACCTGCAATTTGAAATGGGTAGCCTCAACAAATGTAGTGCTGCTGATGTTCTCAGCTGCAGCTGGACTACTCTATGCATGGGCCTTAACGGCCCTCCCCTATGATTTTTTGCTTTCTGCCATTTCTCTTGCAGGCTGGACACTGTTCAAGCCATGTTGGCAGTTCAGGGTAAATGCCCGCACATGTTGGGGTTGGTGCAGGGCGGGGAGGGAGGGTTCACCACTTATACTAGCAAGAAACAGAAGACTTTATTGTGTGCAAAGTTATTCTATCTGGTACCGTGCCACTGATGCTATGTTACTGATTGCTTCTTCTTACAGGGAATTGTATACACCCAGAACAGACAATGGGGGTGATCTGAATCCTGGAGTTTCATATTATACTCATATAGCCCCATGGCCGCATTGACACTCCTCACATGGAACGTTCGCGGGCTAAGGGACCCAATTAAAAGATCTGCTGTCTTCTCGCTGCTTAAAAAGCAGAAAGCAGACATCATAGTCCTTGTTGAGACACATGCTGAAGGACTGGCTCAAAAGGCGCTCAGATGCCCATGGATCGGATGGGCTTACCACTCCGTCCATACCACACAATCTAGAGGTGTCTCACTACTCATAGCCAAGACCACACACTTTGAACTACAGGATTCAGAGATAGACCCTAACGGTAGATATATTTTTGTGAAAGCCAAGATATGTGGGGAAACTATGCTTATATTGGCCTTTTATGTACCACCACCATTCCAATACACCATTCTTTCTGATGGATTTAATTACATGGCCCTATATCCTAATATCCCGGCGGTATGGCTAGGAGACTTTAATAATGTACTAGACCCAACGGTGGATAGATGGACGGGGTCTTCACCCCCTCCTGGATCTCACCGCCCCACAAGATTTGCAAGACTTTTAACTGACTTCAATTTAGTAGACACATGGAGGTCCAGGAATCCCACGCCCCGAGCATACTCCTGCTTCTCAGCGTCCCACCACTCTATGTCCCGCATAGATCTTATATTACTATCTAAAACGCTACTCCCCAGACTGACAGACGTGGGATTCTCCTCCCGATCCCTATCAGATCACTGCCCCTACTGGATCAAACTCTCCTTGTCACACACTCGTCCACAGCCTACATGGCGCCTAAACCCCTTCTGGTTAACTTTGCTCCCAGAAGAAGATGACCTTACGGTGGAGTGGGAACACTACTTTGAGATCAACACAGGCTCTGCATCACCACAAATAGTCTGGGAGATGTTTAAAAAACATGCCCGCCTGACGCTTAGCACACATATTAATAAACTAAAACGGGTGTCTGGGGCGACTGTAGAGAGGGCCACAGATCATCTCCTCACTGCTGAGAGGGCATTTCTGGATGACCCGACGCCAGATAGGGCAAATAATCTTAAATTGTGCTCTAGAGCACTAGACCAACTACACTATGAAAAATCAAAACGTAAGCTTTTCTTCCACAAACAAAGGGCATTTGAACACGGTGAAAGGGCTGGGAAGTTACTGGCATACATGGTACACTCCGAGGAGAGACCCCCCTGTAGTGATTTCACTCACCTCTCCTGGGGGTGTGCTGGTGACAGAACCCGTTCAGGTGACTTCACGGTTTAGAGATTTCTATGCCAATCTATACGCCACCACGGATCCAGGCGACTCCACCTTGATGGAGTCGTTTTTGGCTGATTTGCCAATCCCTACACTAACCAGGGAACAGACGGACGACCTTGAGGCCCCACTAACCATAGAGGAAATTAAACGGGCAATGGCTGAATTCCCCAGATCTAAAGCACCAGGCTCAGACGGTCTTCCAGTGGAGTTCTACTCCACATACTCGGACTCCCTAGCTCCCAGACTACTAGCACTATACAACGCCATATTCAACAGCTCTGAACTCCCTGCCTCCATGAGAGAGGCTACCATAGTATTGATTCCCAAACCTGGCAAGGACCCACACCTCCCAGAGTCTTACCGCCCCATATCCCTACTTCAAGTTGACGTTAAAATTCTAGCGAAAATACTGGCTTTACGGCTCAATACTGTTATCCTTGCACTGATACACGAAGATCAGGCTGGCTTTATGCCAGGCAGAAATACGTCTTTCAACTTGAGGAGACTATTTATCAATCTCCGGGCAGTGCATGACAACCCGGGATCTAGAGTGATCGTAGCCTTAGACACTGCTAAGGCATTTGAATCCGTGGAATGGAGCTACCTCTGGACCTGCCTGGAGAGGTTTGGGTTGGGCCCCAAATTTATAAAATGGGTTCAGCTCTTGTATCAAAATCCAGTGGCAAGGGTACTAGCAAATGGCTGGCCTTCAGACCTATTCCCCCTTTCTAGGGGCACGAGGCAGGGGTGCCCTCTGTCGCCACTGCTGTATGCACTGGCGGCAGAGCCGCTGGCTATAGCCATACGCACACATCCAGGAATAGTGGGCCTACGAAGGGGTGAGGTCACGGAAACCATCAGCACATATGCGGATGACACCCTACTATACCTTGATGACTCTGAAAATTCTCTGCCAACTGCATTAGCATTGATAGAGCATTTCGGGGTATTCTCCGGCCTTCGGATTAACTGGGACAAATCCCAAATACTCCAACTTGATAGCTTCCCGCCAACTAATGATAGGGCCCTACTCCCTCTTAAGAGAGTGGACACCATTAAATATTTAGGGATCTGGACTACTCGAGATCCTGCGGACTACATCTCGCTCAATATAACCCCAATCTTTGAGATGCTTAAGCAGAAGACTCAGTTGTGGGCCCGTCTCCCCCTTGGGGTCATGGGCCGCATAAATCTCGTGAAGATGGTTCTACTACCAAAAATCTTGTACCTGATCTGGCATTCGCCGGTATACTTGGTGCGTAGGCATTTCAAAGTAATGGAAACTATTCTTAAACCATTCATCTGGGGCAATACTAGACACAAGCTGGCATGGCATAAGCTGAAACATCCAACTGACCTTGCTGGAATGGCACTTCCTGACTTCAACACATACTATCTAGCGGCCCAACTCTCACAGATCTTTCACGTTGACAAAGTGGACAGGAGCAGGTTTCTGCACTGCTTGTGCCCAAGATGGCTGCAACCCACTCAGGATCCCTTAGTGGCAATAGCGGGGGGAGTGGAGGGCGAGGGGCGACTCTCTGACAACCGCTCCCTACTGTACCAATATAAGAAGATATGGAGTATGGCCTCAGATAAACTGCACATTACACCACCACACAAATATACTTCCCTATGGCACAATAGAACACTACCAGAGTTTGACCTCATTCAGGATAGTGAGGTGTGGAGCTCCAGGGGCATATACTACTTGTCACACATTACTCAAAACGGGAAACTGAAGACCTTCGATAGCCTGAAAGCTGAATTTACACTACCGGACCACATGTTATTCAGATATGTACAACTACGTCACGCCTTTCGCGCACAGTTCCCCCTAGACGACCTCTCCCTAAATGACAATCCCTTAGTGGCGGCAATAAAATACCCAGACCCTAAAAAGCTGATCTCTCAGTTCTATAGCATGCTAACAGTACCACAGGCGACCACCTCAGCCTACGCCTTAAAGTCCAGATGGGAGGGAGAGATGGGCATTATAGAGGATGACGAGTGGAGTGATGCTCTAGATACATGCAAGTTGGTGTCCCCCAAATTATCAGACCGCCTAACTCAGATCTATATAATACACAGGGCCTACCTCACGCCACTTAGAGTATCTAGGTATAAAAACAACCAGCCGGCCACCTGTCCAATGTGCGACCTAGCGGTAGGCACGTTCTATCACTTAATATGGCAATGCACCAAAATCCAGGTATTCTGGACACAAGTTGTGCGCTTCCTGCATGATACAATGGGCTCTCCGATAACGCTTCAACCAAAACCGTGCCTCCTGGGTATCTTTTCAGACCCGGGACTCAATAAATCCACCAAAACATTCCTGCATGAAACACTCTTTTCAGCACGAAAAGTCATTGCCAGAGCCTGGATGAGACCTGACCCGCCGGGACTCTCACATTGGATAGTGGAGGTTAATAACGCTCTACCTTACAAAAAACTAATCTATTCTCACAGAGGATGCCCACTCAAATACGAAAAGATATGGGAGAGCTGGCTTAAAGCCCCTGAAACATGTCCCTGATGAGCAATGTGATATACTGGATTCCTGGACCTTTCATCCCTTCCCTTTTTGTTTCTATTTCTTCCTCTGTGGCCCTTTTCAGGTGTCCTCCCTTATTCCTCAAAACATTTCTCTCCAAGGGTCCCCCATAATGTACATGTATATAAGGAAGATGTAAGGAGAAGGAAGGCGGTGTCCTTTACCATGCCATAGCAAACACACTGTATGCATGGGACTAATTGTGCACGGTACTAGTGAAGATGTCTCGTATTGATACACACATTAAGTAGAGATTTGAATATCTCCTATAAACAATACTGATTGCTATGTTTGGAGTTGTTAAAAACGTATTGTTTGTACCTTTTCTGTCTTTGCTCAATAAAGCTTTGTTTAAAAAAAAAAAAGGGGTTGTAAAGGTAAAAGTTTTTTCACCTTAATGCATTCTATGCATTAAGGTGAAAAAACATCCCACAATGCCAGCCCCCCCGTTTTACTTACCTGACCCCTCGAAAGTTCCGCGCTCGCACCCGACATCCTCTTCGCCGATCAGCCTGGCCACTGATTGGTTACAGTGGATGGAAAGCAGCGCAGCCATTGGCTTGCGCTGCTGTCAATCACATCCAATGACGCTGCGCTCTGGGGGCGGGGCCAAGTGATACAGAGAGCAGCTATAACCGCCGGCTGTATCACGGGAGCGCGCCCGCAAGCACTTCTCACCAAGCGAGGGAGCTCGCATGAAAGTGAGAAGTCCTTGCGGCGGGGGCGGAGACAGCCGCGGAGGGACCCCAGAAGACCAGGTTCGGGGCCACTCTGTGCAAAACGAGCTGCACAGTGGAGGTAAGTATAACATGTTTGTTATTTTAAAAAAATAAAAAAAATAACTTTACAACCCCTTTAATGAAGGTACAACATTTAGAAACTAACATGGTTGATTATTAAAACGGGCACATCTAAGTATGCAGGCATCCAGGGTAAAGCTATCCACATAGACCATCCTTCGCACTGCCATCACCCCTTCCATGCTGCGCTCCACGAGTCTCGCTTTCAGAACGCTCTACTGCAGGGTAGTCTTCCCGGTCACGATTTCAGATTGACAGCGGTGAGAGCTGGCAGTGCGGGGGGTGGTCTATGTGGAAATGTTCTCCCTGTGCCTGCGTGGGTTTCCTCCGGGTACTCCGGTTTCCTCCAACAATCGAAAGACATGCAGGTAGGTTAATTGGCTTCTGTCCAAAAATTGGCCCTAGTATATGAATGGGGACCTTGGATTGTGGGCTCCTTGAGGGTAGGGACCGATGTGAGTGTGCAATGTACAGGGATAGGGACAGTTGTAGACACTCGCTCAGGTTGAACTGGATGGACTGGTGTCTTTATTCAACATTACTAACTATGAAACTATGACAGCTTTACCCTGGATGCCTGCATACTTGGATGTGCCCGTTTTAATAATCAACCATGTGAGTTTCTAAATGTTGTACCTTCATTAAATGTAACAATATTGCTACACTTAGAGGCGCCTCTCTGTTCGGTTTGCAGCAGAACTTTCGAACACCGCAAAAGTTCGGACCCGAATAATGAACCCCATGAAAGTCAATGGGACCCGAAAGTCAAAGATCAAAAGTGCCTATTTTGAAGTCTTATATGCAAGTAATTGGGCATACAATGGTAATATGGGTCTGGGTCCTGCCCTGGGGGACATGAATCAATAAAAAAATAAGTTTGTGAAAAACATAATTTTTAAATGAGCAGTGATTTTTTGATTTTTAAAGTGAGCATAACAATTAAAAATTCCTTCCAATATAGTGCCTGGGGCCTTAGTCTACCTGTAAAGTGGTAGATCTGTACCATGTCTAGAGTCTGCTGCAGCAATAATAGCATTTATAAAGCCCCAAAATGACAAAAAGTGCAAATTAGTGACCATATAATGTGAACAGTGTTACCATAAATCACATATAAAACAAAAAAATGCTATATACTGCGAAAAAACTTGCATAAGTCGCATATAAACCAAGAAATTGCTAAATACTGCAAATAAAACTTATTGGTGTCACCAGTCAGAGGTCCCCCCAAAGGGTCACTGTTCTTTTTAAAGCATTCGTCCCTCGGAATTTCTGCCACTTCCTGAATAATTTTATTCAAAGTTTCATCCTTATACCCTTTTTGTAAGAATTTATTTTTTAATATACCAGATTGTTGTTGATAGTCAGTGATTTGAGTACAGTTCCGTCTGACTCTTAGCATTTGACCTTTCGGTATATTCCTGATCCAGGAGGGGTGATGCAGTAGTGTACCCCAAGTGTATTTGACACCTCCAGCATTTATTTGATGAAAATGAACGGACTTGCCTGGCACACGGAGGAAAGTCCATTCATTTAGAACGTGACTGCAGGTAGACGGGACTAGCGAAGGCAGTGAATGCCGCAGCGCTAACCCCGTCACCTGGCATGGATTTAAAGGGGAAAAAACGGCGTGGGGGACTCCCCTAAATCCATCTCAGACCCTGATCCGAGCATGCAGCCCGGCCGGCCTTACCAGGCCGCGTGCCCTCAACATGGGGGGTGCCCTGGGGAAAGGGGGGCCATGCAGCCCCCCCCACCCCAAAGCACCTTGTCCCCATGTTGATGAGGACAAGGGCCTCTTCCTGACAACCCTGGCAGTTGGTTGTCGGGATCTGTGGGTGGGGGGCTTATCGGAATCCGGTAGCCCCCTTTGATAAGGGGGCCCCCAGATCCTGGCCCCCACCCTATGTGAATGAGTATGGGGTACAATGTACCCCTACCCATTCACCTAAGGTGTAAAAGTGTAAATAAAAAAAACACACAATTTTTTTAAATATTTTATTGCACAGCTCCGGGGGTCTTCTTCCGTCTTGGGGGGTCTTCTCGCCGGACTCCTCTGCTCTTTTACCTACCTCTTTCACGAGCGGAGGAGCCCGGCTTTCTTCTTCTTCATCGCCGCCGTCGTCTGGGGGTCTCGTTCCGCCTTCGGGGGTTTCCTCTTCTTCTTTCTTCTTCTTCCTCTTCGCTCTCTGGCCGGAATGGCAGAGACACGCGGTGTTGTGACTTATATAGGGACAAGTGGTGGGGTCACATGCTCATGTCACATGGTGACCCCGCCCCCATATGATGTCACAGTCCCAGCATCCTCTGGACCCCCGAAGACCCCCCGAAGGCGGAACGAGACCCCCAGATGGCGGCGGCGACGAAGAAGAAGAAAGCCGGGCTCCTCCGCTCGTAAAAGAGCTAGGTAAAAGAGCAGAAGAGAGCAGAGGAGTCCAGCGAGAAGACCCCCAAGACGGAAGAAGACCCTCGGAGCTGTGCAATAAAATATTTAAAAAAATTGTGTGTTTTTTTTATTTACACTTTTACACCTTAGGTGAATGGGTAGGGGTACATCGTAACCCATACTCATTCACATAGGGTGGGGGGCCGGGATCTGGGGGCCCCCTTATCAAAGGGGGCTCCCGGATTCCGATAAGCCCCCCGCCCGCAGACCCCGACAACCAATGGCCAGGGTTGTCGGGAAGAGGCCCTTGTCCTCATCAACATGGGGACAAGGTGCTTTGGGGTGGGGGGGGCGCACGGCCCCCCTTTCCCCAGGGCACCCCCCATGTTGAGGGCACGTGGCCTGGTACGGCTCAGGAGGGGGGGTGCTCGCTCGTCCCCACCCCCTTTCCTGGCCGGCCCGGGTCCGTGCTTGGATAAGGGTCTGAGATGGATTTAGGGGGGACCACAACGCCGTTTTTTTGGCTTAGGGATTCCCCTTTAAATCCATGCCAGGTGACGAGGCTAGCGCGGCGGCATTCACTGCCTTCGCTAGTCCCTTCTACCTGCAGTCACGTTCTAAATTAACGGACTTTCCGATCGCGTGTCGGCAAGTCCGTTCATTTCAAAAGTCCCGAGGACTTTTTCCCGCGGATTGTCCGCCGGAAAATTCCGGGCGTGTGTGGGCAAGTCCACACGCTCGGAAAGTCCCGCCGGAAAGTCCAAGCGTGTGTACGCCGCATAAGTTTGATCCCTATTTGCTGACACACCACGCTGCACCCTTCTCACATTCAGCCTCAGTTATTAGTAGATCTAAAAAAAAAAATTGTATAGTGTATGATTAGCTTTAGTGCTTACCAATCAAAGAATCTGCATCAATAACCCTGTGCTAAGGAAGGGCAGAGAAAGGATGTAAAAAAAAAAAGTTTGTTTTCTGTTAATGGTACGGTACTCCATCTGACATTCCCTTCTATATGTCAGCACCTATTCTATGCTTTCCCACTCCCATTTTTCAAGGCTTTTCTGACTTCTCTGCGCAACTGGCACCACCATGGAAAGATTCAGGATGTCGAGGGGGTGAAGGAGATCAAGAAGCTTCTGTTTCCTGATATCTCCCACTGAAACTAAAGTCCTGAGCACTCCTGAGTTCACAGCTATCAAAATGCTGGCACAGCATCCAGGTAGGCTGCTGATTGAAGACTGTCTGTCCCCAATCGGCATAACCTGCAGGAACAGAAGGCTTTGTTAGCAGCAATGCCAAGCTTCTGCTAACAAAGCAAACAGAATAGTGGCATGCATTAATAAGGGGATTAACTCAAGAGATAAAGCGATAAATATCCCACTGTACAAGACTCTGGTCTGGCCTCACTTGGAGTATTCTGTCCAGTTCTGGGCACCAGTTCTCAGGAAGGATGTACTGGTAATGGAGCGAGTACAGAGAAGGGCAACAAAGCAAATAAAAAGACTGGAGGATATTAGTTATGAAGAAAGTTTGCAGGCACTGAACTTATTCTCTCTGGAGAAGACGCTTGAGAGGGGATATGATTTCAATTTACAAATACCACACTGGTAACCCCACAATAGGGATAAAACTTTTCCGTGGAAGGGAGTTTAATAAGACACGTGGCCACTCATTAAAACAAATTAGATTTAATCTTAAACTGCGTAGAGGGTTCTTTACTGTAAGAGCGGCAAGGATGTGGAATTCCCTTCCACAGGCAGTGGTTTCAGCGGGGAGCATCAATAGTTTCAAAAAACTATTAGATAAGCACATGAACGACCACAACATACAGGGATATATACAATGTAATACTGACATATAATCACACACATTGGTTGGACTTGATGGACTTGTGTCTTTCAACCTCACCTACTATGTAACTATGTAACAGACCCCTGATTTCTCAGTAAAGGGTATCTGTCATATGGGAGGCATATTAGTCCCCATGTAATAGTAGTATATTGAACAATGTAAAATATAATAATTAAAGTTGTTGTTAAGCCACTCTCATCTGTATACACCATCGGCACTGCCTCCTATTGCAGTATCCCCCTCTGTGTGTGATTTATAAAAAAATAAATGCTGCAAATACCTAATTTCACTGCCGAGATTGCGATTACATGACTGGCCAGCTTTCTCCTTTCCTGCTCTGAGAGATGCAGCGGGAGGGGCTGCAATTCCTTTGCTGATGTCAGTCTGGAAGGGAGGAGGAGGGGAGGAGGAGAGGAGGAGAGAGCTGGCTGGTCATGTGATGGCAATCTCGGCTCTTAAATAAGGTAATTGCAGCATTTATATTTATAAATCATTCAGAGAGGGGGGACACTGCAATAGGAGGCAGTGCCAATGGTGTATACAGGTTAGTGTTATGAGAGCAGCAGGAGAGGCGGCTCACACACAGACAGAGGGGGAGGGGGAGGAGGATACAGGAGCAGAGAGGAGAGCAGATAGCAGGCTGCATGTAAACTGACCACGGTGTCTGGTCTCAGCAGCCATGATACACCGTGGTCAGTTTACAGAGGGGTGGGGAGAAACTGGCAGGATTAGCCAGGTTTTTTAGGTGTTACAGGGAGCCAAATGACACAGGACAAGCACTGTGTCATATAACATGCTTTAAAGAAGCAGGATTAATTCTGGGGGGGGGGGGGGGGGGGGGGGTTAACGAATGCTTTAAGTAAATAATAAATACAATTTTTAAATTCTCTTTTACATATGTACACACGCACATGGAGACTCCATTGTCCCATTGTTCTACAGGGGTGCTGATCGTGATTATCTGTGTTACATGTGATTTTTATACCTTATTAAATCTGCACATCACGGATCTGGTCTACAGATTACTGGGAGGGGCTGGGGAAGACCCAGCTGTCATGGTGCACGTTGGCACCAATGACAAAGTCAGAGGCAGATGGAGTGTCCTAATAAATGATTTTAGGGAATTGGGAGCTAAATTGAGGAAAAGGACCTCCAAGGTAGTATTCTCAGGAATACTACAGGTAAATCGAGCCACACCAGAAAGGCAGAGGGAGATTAGGAAAGTATACAAGTGGCAGAAGAGCTGGTGTAGTAAGGAGGGGTTTGGGTTCCTGGAGGACTGGGATGACTTCTCAGTCGATAACCGGTACTATAGAAGGGACAAACTGCACCTAAATGAGGAGGGTGCAGATCAGCTGGGAATAAGGATGGCCAAAAAGTTAGAGGGGTTTTTAAACTAGGCGATGGGGGGGTGGGTCCAGAGATATTAATAGTCAGCGTGGAATATATTCCAGAGGGTAATATTAGGGGCATTAGTGGTAGGTTAACCAAAGCACATAAACCCAAGGTAAGTATAGTAGCAAGTCCTAGTTGCAATCTCGGAACACCCAAGAGAATAGTATGTGACTGGTCAAAATATAGTAATGCATTTAAGTGTTTGTTCACCAATGACAAAAGTCTGCCAAGCAAAATAGGTGAGTTGGAAGCTCTGGTGCATCAGGAGAGCTATGATGTAATCTGTATTGCTGAAACTTGGCTGCAGTCCTAGACTGGGCTATAAATATTCCTGGTGTCACAGGTACTCACCCGGGCCGAAATGCTGAGAGCTGCTTCCCTTGCGACTAGGTGCACGATGCCTCTGGAGTGGGTACAGAGGTCACCGGGCACAAAGATGCATGGGTTGCCAGCAGGTGTGTTGCAGGTGGTGTGCAGTAGCGACATTGACCAGGTGAGGCTGATGCTGCACTGGAAGGAGACACCTGGCAGGACCGTGATGAGGCAGAGGCTGTGTAGGTACCAGAACATACACTGGAAGAAGACCCTTAGGTGCATATGAGAACTGGAAGTTCAGAACGCCAGGCCGAGAGTCAAACACAATAGGTCAGACAGAGGAATGTCCAGGGAGCAAGCCAGGGGTCAAACACAGGTAGATAACTCAGAGAATGTCCAGTAGGCAGGCGAGGGTCAAGCACAGGTAATCAGGCAGAAGAGGTATCCAGGAAGCAGGCCAGGGGTCAAACACAGGTAAGTTACTCAGAGAATGTCCAGCAAGCAGGCCGAGAGTCAAGCACAGGTAATCAGGCAGAAGAGGTATCCAGGAAGCAGGCCAGGGGTCAAGCACAGGTAACAGCAGCGGTGGTCCAGCGGGTTCCAGGTCAGGCACAGGTAGTCAGGCAGATACAGGATACAAGATACTGGATACAAGGTACTGGATACAAGATACTGGATACAGGGACTGGAGCCAAGACTCAGGAAGTAGAGACAACAAACCAGCGATTAGTGAAGGGAAAGGGAAGGCCTTTTATAGGCCAGGTAAGTGGTCAGGTGGGATACCCGGACGAGTGCGCATGCGCACTCGTCCTCTGTCAGCGCTGCGCATAGCGGTGAGCCGCACTGGATGGCCTGTATCAGATACCCGAGCGCTGTGAACCCGCGCATGCGCACCCGCTACCCGGCGTACCTGCACTGTTTGCTGAGCCGCTCTACCGCGCGTGCGCATTCTTGGAACCCGGCGCCGAAGTACGGTATTTCCCTGACAGTGCCCCCCCTAAGGGCAGCCTCCGGATGCCCAGTCCAGGGTGTCTTTGGTGGTATTCTCGTATTAATCGGGGGGCATGGATGTTTTCAGATGGTTCCCAGGAACTGTCTTCAGGGGGATAACCCTTCCATTTGATTAGGTACTGAGCCTGCCCTCTTCTCCTACGGAAATCCAGGATCTTCTCGACCTCAAATTCTTCCTCTCCCTGGATAGTGACGGGTGGAGGAAGTGCCATCTGCCTGCCAGGAAAAGAATTGGCAATTATAGGTTTCAGTAAAGAAGCATGGAACACTGGGTGGATCTTATAGGAGTTGGGCAAATCTAGTTCAAAGGCAACTGGGTTGATCACCCTCTTGACCTCAAAGTGACGATGAACCTGGGGCCAAGTTTCCGGGATGGACAGGGTAATTTCAAATTAGCAGTGGATAGCCAAACTTTTTCACCAACCTTGAAAGTCGGACACTCCTTTCTGCCCCGGTTGTACTGTACCTCGTACCCTCTTTGAGCCTCGTTCATGGTCTGCTGAATTTGGAGGAAGTTGTCCTGTATACGCTTGACCAGCTCCTGTGCCGCTGGGGTAGAGACGTCTGGAATAGAATCTGGAAGAAAAGAAGGGTGATATCCGTAGTTTGCCCAGAAGGGCATTTGGTTAATAGCAGAATGTAGGGAGTTGTTGTAAGCAAACTCTGCGTAGGGTAACAGGCCTGACCAATCATCTTGGGAATAGGGACAGAAACATCTCAAATATTGCTCAAGGGTCTGATTAGTCCGCTCAGTTTGGCCATTGGTTTGCAGATGGTAAGCTGAAGACATGGAAGATTTGATCTCTAGAGCCCTACAGAGGTCTCTCCAAAACTTGGAAGTGAACTGTACCCCCCGATCGGAGGTGATGTTGGCTGGTACCCCGTGTAGCCTTACAATTTCCTTGATGAAAATGTCTGTAGTGGAGGCAGCAGAATGGGTACACTTCATGGGCAAGAAATGGGCCATCTTTGAGAGGCGATCTATCACGACCAGGATAGTGGTATAGGAATCTGAGGGAGGCAAGTCTACAATAAAATCCATGGAAATCTCTTTCCATGGACGTTCAGGAACGTGTAGAGGTCTCAACAGACCCCAGGACTTGGTGTTGGACCCCTTGTTTCTCTGGCAGGTGTTACAGGAAAGTACATAGTTTTGGCAGTCCTTTCTCCAGCCTGGCCACCAG
This sequence comes from Lithobates sylvaticus, assembly GCA_028564925.1. NCBI lineage: Eukaryota > Metazoa > Chordata > Amphibia > Anura > Ranidae > Lithobates > Lithobates sylvaticus. The sequence goes on from CM053036.1 coordinate 197,476,292, forward strand.
TAGGACCGACTCACCAGGTCGGCCGTCTTCTGCATTCCAAAGTGGCCAGACATCTTGTGGTCATGGAGGGCCTGCAGAATTTGGAGCCTGACTGGAGGGGGAACAAATATTCGGCCATGGGCCCAAAGCAATTCCTGTCTCTTTTCAAAGAAAAGGTAAGGAGGGGACAGAAAATTGGTTGGAAGCTTGCTTAAGGGCTACGGTTAGGTCAGGTTGGATGGCATGGAGGAATTTATGTGCAGACAGAATGGTGGCGGGTTCCTTTGAGGACTCTGTATTCAGGAACATGCGTGATAGAGCGTCAGCTTTGCCATTCTTGGAGCCGGGACAGTAGGTTATGTGGAAATTAAATCGAGAAAAGAACAAGGCCCAGCGGGCCTGTCGGGGTCTTAGGCGTTTTGCTGCCCTGAGATACTCCAAATTGCGATGATCCGTAAAGATGAGAATGGGTTGAGAGGCTCCCTCCAACAGGTATCTCCATTCTTCTAATGAACTTGATCGCGAGTAGTTCCCGGTCGCCTACGTCATAATTTTTCTCTGGGGGACTCAGTTTTTGGGAAGCGAAGGCGACCGGGTGGAGCAAGGCTTTTGGGACACTTCTCTGTGACAGGATTGCTCCTGTAGCAGAATCGGAGGCGTCTACTTCTAGCACATAGGGGAGCTCTGGGTCAGGATACTTAAGGATAGGTGCGGAGGAGAAAAGTTCCTTGAGTTTTTCAAATGCGCCTTGCGCTTGGGGAGTCCATTGAAATTTGGTTTGCTGGCAAGTAAGCTGGGTGATTGGGGACACAATTGCAGAAAAACCTTGAATGAAACGTCTATAGAAGTTTGCAAACCCAATAAAGCGTTGAACTGACCTCTTATCCGTGGGGGCAGGCCATTCCTGAATGGCTTTCACCTTTTGTGGATCCATCAGAACTCCTCCGGTGGTGATGATGAAGCCCAGGAACTGGATGGTGTCTGTCTCGAACTCGCATTTCTCCCCTTTGACATAGAGTCCATGCTTACGTAGGATGAGAAGGACCTTCCGGACATGTTGACGGTGGATTTCTAATGAATCAGAGAAAATCAGAATATCGTCAAGGTAAACAATGAGGAAGTTATCCAGATACTCACGGAAAATGTCGTTGACTAAATGCTGGAAGGTAGCTGGAGCGTTGCAGAGCCCGAAAGGCATGACCAGATACTCAAAATGACCGAATCTCGATCGGAAGGCCGTTTTCCACTCATCCCCCGGACGTATTCGTACCAAGTTGTAGGACCCACGTAAATCAAGCTTGGTGAAGATTTTGGCAGTTCTGAGCCGCTGGAAAAGTTCGGGGATGAGCGAAAGTGGGTACCTGTTCTTGACGGTGTTGTTCCCTGTAGTCCACACAGGGCCTGAGAGAACCGTCTTTTTTCTCCACAAAAAAGATCCCAGCCCCTGCTGGAGAAGAGGATGGTTGAATGAACCCCTTGGCGAGGTTCTCATCGATGTAAACCCGCAGGGCTTCTAGTTCCGTTTCGGATAAGGGAAAGATTCTTCCAAAGGGGATCTCAGCCCCTGGCAGAAGATCGATTGGACAGTCGTAGGACCGATGAGGGGGAAGGACTTCAGCCTTTTTCTTGTCTTGTCCTGATAGGCTGCTGGAACATGTTGAAGGTCCTTGAGACTGGGTTGCATGGTAAGACAGGTGGGAGATTTCGAGGTAACTTCTGGGAAGCAGTGCTGCAAACAGTAGGGGAAAGAAAACACTACTTCCCTGCTGTTCCAGTCAATCCGAGGGTTGTGGGCCTGTAACCAAGGATACCCCAGGATGATAGGGAACATTGGAGAGTGGATTATATCAAAACGTAAAAGTTCATGGTGCCCCGAATTGGTGTAGGTCAGGATGGAGCCGGTCTCCTGGGTCACAGGTCCTGAGCAGGGTGAGGAGCCATCAGCTAACTGGACTTGGAGAGGTTGCTTCTTGGGTTTCAGAGGGAGGTTCAGGTGCCGTGCCAGGGTTAAGTCCATGAAGCAACTACATGCCCCTGAATCAAGGATGGCTCCCAGCTGGAAAGCTTCTCCCGCCACCTGTAGGGAGAGCGGAACAATAAGATGAGAACAAGGAACCCCGGTAGTATGGGAGCTCAGAAGGGACCGAGGAGGGCACTTACTAGGTCTTACTGGGCACTTTAGTAGGTAATGTCCTGTACCACCGCAGTATAGACAGAGATTAGCTTGCCGGCGACAAAGTCTTTCCTCAGGAGACAAGGGGGACCGTACCAGGCCCAACTGCATGGGTTCCCCATGAGGGGGAGAGCGAAAGTTCAGAGAAGGAGCAGGTGCCAAGGGAACCCGGGGCATCATCCAGGTGGGCCGGGGATTTTGGAACTTCTCTGCCCGTCGTTCCTGCAACCGACGATCCAGTTTAGTGACAAGTTGGTAGAGGTCTGACAAAGTGGTTGGGACTTCCCCCCGGGCCAGTTCGTCCTTTAACACCTCAGAGAGTCCCAGACGAAATTGGTACTTCAGGGCAGACTCATTTCACTCTGTGTCTGCGGCCCATTTACGAAATTCCACTATATAGTCCTCTACGGGCCTTTTACCCTGGGATAGGGTGTGCAGAGTGGATTCTGCTGTACCTGTGCGTTGGGAGTCCTCATAAAGTGCCGACATGGCAGAGAGGAAAGTCTCTACGGAATCCAGCTGTGGGCTCTTTTGCTGATTGGGGTTCATCGGAGAGCAGGGAGATGATGAAACCCACCTTGGTGGATTCCAACTGAAAAGTCCTGGGTTGCAGGGCCAGGTGCAGTAAACAGGCGTTCTTGAAAGAGCGAAATTTCTTTCGGTCCCCGGAGAAACGTTCCGGTGTGGGGACCCTGGGATCTGGGTTAGTCATGACGTAAGCAGGGAGGGCACCTCCAGGTGCTTAAGATGAAGTGGAGGTGCTGGCTGCAGGAGGTGACAGGTCCGCTTGATTAGGAGAGAAGGTCAAGTGCTGGAGAAGTCCCTCGATTTGGAAGTACCCATCCTGGAGGCGTTGTACAGCCTGAGTAAGGGCTGTCACCTGCTGGCATAGGGCCTCAAGGGGTGAACCAGCTCTGTCGGCCTCGGACATTGGCTGGTTTGTACTGTCACAGGTACTCACCCGGGCCGAAATGCTGAGAGCTGCTCCCCTTGCGACTAGGTGCACGATGCCTCTGGAGTGGGTACAGAGGTCACCGGGCACAAAGATGCAAGGGTTGCCAGCAGGTGTGTTGCAGGTGGTGTGCAGTAGCGACGTTGACCAGGTGAGGCTGATGCTGCACTGGAAGTAGACACCTGGCAGGACCGTGATGAGGCAGAGGCTGTGTAGGTACCAGAACATACACTGGAAGAAGACCCTTAGGTGCATATGAGAACTGGAAGTCCAGAACGCCAGGCCAAGAGTCAAACACAATAGGTCAGACAGAGGAATGTCCAGGGAGCAAGCCAGGGGTCAAACACAGGTAGATAACTCAGAGAATGTCCAGTAGGCAGGCCGAGGGTCAAGCACAGGTAATCAGGCAGAAGAGGTATCCAGGAATCAGGCCAGGGGTCAAGCACAGGTAAGTAACTCAGAGAATGTCCAGCAAGCAGGCCGAGGGTCAAGCACAGGTAATCAGGCAGAAGAGGTATCCAGGAAGCAGGCCAGGGGTCAAACACAGGTAACAGCAGCGGTGGTCAAGCGGGTTCCAGGTCAGGCACAGGTAGTCAGGCAGATACAGGATACAAGATACTGGATACAAGGTACTGGATACAAGATACTGGATACAGGGACTGGAGCCAAGACTCAGGAAGTAGAGACAACAAACCAGCGATTAGTGAAGGGAAAGGGAAGGCCTTTTATAGGCCAGGTAAGTGGTCAGGTGGGATACCCAGACGAGTGCGCATGCGCACTCGTCCTCTGTCAGCGCCGCGCATAGCGGTGAGTTGCACTGAATGGCCTGTATCAGATACCTGAGCGCCGTGAACCCGCGCATGCGCACCCGCTACCCGGCGTACCTGCACTGTTTGCTGAGCCGCTCTACCGCGCGTGCGCATTCTTGGAACCCGGCGCCGAAGTACGGTATTTCACCTGGCTTTGCACTCTTTCGGAAAAAGACAGAGTTAAAAGGAAAGGTGGAGGGGTCTGTCTGTATGTGAGAAGTGATCTCAAAGCGAGTGTGAAAGAGGACCTGGGGGATGGAGAGTGTGATGAGTCTGAAGCATTATGGGTGGAACTGCATACAGATGTGCGTAGTTCAAAGTTAATCATTGGAGTTTGTTATAGACCACCCAATGTTAATGAGGAGGTGGATACTCAGCTCCTTGCACAGATGGAAAGGGCTGCAAGGGCTGGGACAGTGATAATAATGGGGGATTTTAACTACCCAGAAATTGACTGGAATAATGGCACTGCTGGGACAGTTAAAGGACAAAAATGTATAAACCTATTACAGGACAATTTTATGGTCCAGTTTATTGAGGCCCCAACCAGGAATGATGCTCTGCTGGATCTGGTAATCTCAAACCATGCAGAGCATATTACTAATGTTCAGATAAAGGAACATCTGGGTAGCAGTGACCATAACATGATTTCATTTGATGTTAGCTGTAAGCAAAAATCACATACGGGAAAGATAAAAACACTTAATTTCAAGAGAGCAAATTTTCCAAGGATGAGGGCTGCTCTCCAGAACTTAGACTGGGAGAGAATATTGGCAACAATGGGCACAGAACAGAAATGGGGATTCTTCAAAAAGACTGTGAACTCACTGCAAAGTATATTCCCATGGGCAATAAGTTTAAAAGGCTAAAAATAAAACCTATGTGGCTCACGGCCAAAGTTAAAAAAAACTATCAACTATAAGAAAAGAGCTTTTAAAAAATATAAAAATGAAGGATCACTAGTGTCATTTAAATGTTACAAAGAATATAAGAGAATATGTAAAAAGGAAATCAAGGATGCAAAAATTCAAAATGAAAGACAGATTGCAAAAGGAAGTAGGACAAACCCCAAAAAATTCTTCAAATATATTAATAGTAAAAAGGTCAAGTCTGAGCATGTAGGCCCTTTACAAAATAATCTAGAGTGGGTGACTGGGGACAAAGAGAAGGCTAATTTATTAAATACTTTCTTCAGCTCTGTTTATACAAAGGAGCATGGGGGAGCTCATGTCCATAATGGGGGTGGAAGTGACACGGCCCCAAATCCACAATGGCTCAAAAGTGATATGGTCCAGAAATATTTAGACAGAATAAAGGTGGATAAAGCACCTGGACCTGATGGCATCCACCCACGGATCCTAAAAGAATTGAGCTCTGTAATTTCAAAGCCATTGTATGTAATTTTTAGGGACTCATTAATGACAGGAATAGTACCACTGGATTGGTGCAGGGCGAACGCGGTGCCTATATTTAAAAAGGGAACAAAGTCTTTACCAAGTAACTATAGACCTGTTAGTTTAACTTCTATAGTTGGGAAGATACTGGAGAGATTAATAAAAGACCACATAGACGAGTTCTTGCAGGGAAAAAATATTTTAAGCAACAGACAGCATGGATTCATGAAAGACAGAAGTTGTCAGACAAACCTCATTTCTTTTTATGAGGTGGTAAGTAAAACCTTGGACAGAGGGGTGGCAGTGGACGTGGTATACTTGGATTTTGCAAAAGCGTTCGATACAGTTCCCCACACACGGCTCATGTGTAAGGTAAGGTCTACAGGTTTGGAATTATCGGTTTGTAAATGGATAGTAATCTGGCTAAAAGACAGAATTCAGAGAGTAGTGGTTAATGATTCTTACTCTGAATGGTCTAAGGTTATCAGTGGTGTACCCCAAGGTTCAGTGCTGGGACCCTTACTTTTTAATATCTTTATAAATGATATTGGGTCTGGGATCAAAAGTAACATTTCTGTCTTTGCAGATGACACCAAGCTATGTAGTGGAATAACGTCCTTACAGGAGGTCTCCAATTTACAAGCCGACCTCAATGCTCTGTCTAATTGGGCGACTATGTGGCAGATGAGGTTTAATGTTGATAAATGTAAAGTTATGCACTTGGGGGCTAAGAATATGCATGCATCATACATGCTAGGGGGAGTACAACTGGGGGATCCGTAGTGGAGAAGGATCTGGGGCTTTTGGTAGATCATAACCTCAATAATAGCATGCAATGCCAAGCTGCGGTTTCCAAAGCGAGCAAAGTCCTTTCTTGTATTAAGAGAGGTATGGACTCCAGAGAGAGAGATATCATTTTGCCCCTGTTCAAATCATTAGTAAGACCTCATCTGGAATATGCAGTTCAGTTTTGGGCACCAGTTCTCAAAAAGGATATTGGGGAACTGGAGAAAGTGCAGAGAAGGGCAACCAAACTTATAAGAGGCATGGAGTAGCTCAGCTATGAGGAAAGATTAGAGGAACTGAATTTATTCACCCTTGATAAGAGGAGATTAAGGGGGGATATGATCAACATGTACAAATATATAAGGGGTCCATATAGTGAACTTGGTGTTGAGTTATTCACTTTACAGTCAACAAAGAGGACAAGGGGGCACTCTTTACGTCTAGAGGAAAAGAGATTTCATCTCCAAATACGGAAAGGTTTCTTCACAGTAAGAGCTGTGAAAATGTGGAATAGACTCCCTGCAGAGGTGGTTCTGGCCAGCTCAGTAGATTGCTTTAAGAAAGGCCTGGATACTTTCCTAAATGTACATAATATAACTGGGTACTAACATTTATAGGTAAAGTTGATCCGGGGAAAATCCGATTGCCTCTCGGGGGATCAGGAAGGAATTTTTTCCCCTGCTTTAGCAAATTGGAGCATGCTCTGCTTTTTTTTTTTTTGCCTTCCTCTGGATCAACTGTGGGTATAGAATGGGGTATATGGGATTGTATGATATATTTATATTTATTTATTTTTATTTGTGGTTTGGGTTTGTGTCTTTTTTCAACCTAACTATGTAACTATGTAAATGCTGGATTTTACAAACTACTACACTAGTACTTCTTTTTTCAACCTAACTAACTATGTAACTATGGAATCAGCATATAAATGAACCGTCACAGCATTTATAAACGGCAATACCATAAGATGAGAGAAATTACATATTATATATATATATATATATATATATATATATATATATATATATATATATATATATATATACACAGTTACTATTAAGGATGCAGTCCCTTTACAAGTATGAACTGGATACTGTGCTTTGTGCACAGGGTCCCACCAACATTCACACCCCCCTCTTGTTCCACCTTTAGACAGACAACTAGCAATATGGGAGGCATATGTGAGGATTCCTATACTTTTTTTATTTTTTTTTTAAATCAGATTTTATTTTCATTTGTTTTATACCACAGCAACATGTACACAAACATAACATTGATTAAAACACAAAAAACATACACAGAGCCCCCCCCCCCCAAAAAAAAGGGGCAATTTTAACCCCCCCTTTTTCCCCACTCCTTCCACTGTTTTGGTGTAGTGGGTAGCAATCTTGCCTAGCAGTAACAAGGGTCGCTGGTTCAAATCCCAACCACGGCACTACCTACCTGGAGTGTGCATGTTCTCCCTGTGACGGCGTGGGTTTCCTCCGAGTACTCTGGTTTCCTCCCACACTCCAAAGACATGCTGGTAGGTTAATCGGCTTCTGTCCAAAATTGGCCCTGGTATATGGGTGTGAGTAGGGGGCCTTGGATTGTGGGCTCCTTGAGGGTAGGGACCGATGTGAGTGTGCGATGTATGTGTGGAGTGCTGCGTAAATTGACAGCAAATTTACCTATATGGGTACCTTAAATAATAATAATGGATGAGCATCTTAATGAGACACAATGTACAGGGATAGGGACAATGTTAGACACGCACCCACACTCACTCAGCTTGAACTGGATTGACTGGTGTCTTTATTCAACCTTACCAACTTATGTAACTCAGTCCCATATCCATATGATCAAGCCACGGCTTCCAAATAGTATCAAACCTCTTAGATAAATTCCTCATAAAGAAAACATGCCTCTCATTTGAAATGGACCTTTTCAGATCAAATATCCAATCGGATATAGTCGGAGGGTGAGGGGGAGGTCCACCTAATGGCAATTTGTCTCTGAGCCACAAAGAGCCCTCGTACAAGAAACCACCTTGGTGGTTTTAAGAGCTGAGCTATCAAGATAGCGCAGTAGACATATTAAAGGATCCACTGAAATATTCAAATCTAAGATCCCATTAAGTTTACCCACAAACTCTGCCCAATACCTCTGTAGTTTTGGGCATCGCCATAGTAAATGTATCAATGACTCCGGATTGCCACACCAGGAGCAAGCCAAATCAGTAGTTAAGCCAATATTAAAGAAAAATTCTGGGGTCCTATATGCCCTGTGCAATATATAAAATTGTGTTATTCTAAATGAGGGTGAAAGAAATAAGGGGAAGTGTTCGAAGAATCACATCCCAGACATAGTAAGAGATGGGACCAATATCGCACTCCCGTTTCTCTCTAGATGGACTAAGAAACTTATTAGAAGTACACTATAAATAGAGACTTATACATAGCGGATATTAGGCCTTTTGTAGCGGTTGCCGGAACCACTCTTTCCCAGAGTGGGACCGGGGAAACAAAGCAGGAAAAGAAGAAAATTTGGCATATAAGCCATGTCGCAGCTGCAAAAATTGATAGAACCATCTATAGTTTAAAGAAAATTCCCTTACCAATTGATCAAAAGATTTAAAGTACACCCCTCTCATGGAGAGGGTAAGAATCCCTGCTCGTTCCCATCGCTGAAAGCCCTGGAGGGTCAATATCTTAGGTAGCCTTTCATTGCCCCAAATAGGGGTATATTTAGTTAAGAAGGAATCCCCCATTTTCCTTTTAAAATATCCCCACACCTTATATATAAGTACCAGGGTGGGTATATTAGAAAAAGAGGAGCACCCCAATGCCCCCTCCAGGGCTAATAGAGGCTGGCGTCCCGGGAAACCAAGAGAGACTAAGCGAAATGAAGGAGCAGTTGAGACCTCCGATTCCTTCTGTACTAGATGCTGCAATTGAGCAGCAAGAACCATCTAGAGTTTAAAGAAAATTCCCTTACCAACTGAACAAAAGATTTAAGTACACCCCTCTCATAGAGTTGAGAGAGGGTAAGAATCCCTGTTCGTTGCCATTGCTGAAAGCCCCTGGAGGGTCAATATCTTAGGTAGCCTTTCATTGCCCCAAATAGGGGTATATTTAGTTAAGGAGGAAACCCCCATTATCCTTTTAAAAGATTTCCACACCTTATATATAAGTACCAGGGTGGGTATATTAAAAAAGGAGGAGCACCCCAATGCCCCCTCCAGGACTAATATCGGCTGGCGTCCCTGGAAACCAAGAGAGACTATGTAAAATGAAGGAACAGTTGAGACCTCCGATTCCCACTGTACTAGATGCTACAATTGAGCAGCAAGAAAATAAATCCTTGGGTTTGGGGTCACTAACCCCCCAGCCTCCTTTGAATATTGTTTGATATGGGGATCTTATTTTCCCCAAATCAAATTTCTAAATATCCTATTCATTTTAATAAAGTTCTTCAGAAGCATCCAAACTGGGGAATTATGTAAAAAATATTGCGGCATCCAGACCATCTTAATTAAATTTATGCGGCCTATTACTGAAAGGGGAAGTTTACACCAAACCCTACTTTGACATTGAAATCTTGTCAGTAATGGAGCAATATTGTCCACTATATATATGACAGAGGGGATGTGGTCATGGTAACTTCCAGATATTTGAAAGAGGAAGCAATTACAAGTTGTAGGCATATTGATGGTAAATCCTTTGGGAGTGGATCCAGCGGCAGAAGCACAGACTTCTCCCAATTAATAGCCAGCCCTGAGAACTTAGCAAACTCATCCATATAGCTTATAACTGCTGGCACAGAGGACCGAAGATTAGATAAAAATAGGATAACATCATCAGCATATAATGGTACCTTTTCTTCCAAGTTCCCTCTTACCAAACCCATTACATTCAAAGCCGCCCTGAGAAAGAATGCCAGTAGTTCAATAGCAATGGGATCTGCATATTAAGATAAGCTTGCCTAATATTAACAGCTGTTGACATGTTAGGGATAAAGCCAGCTTGATCCGGATGAATAATATGTGTTATCATCTTTTTTCAATCTTTTGGCTAAAACCATGGCTAGTATCTTCACATCTGTTGATAATAAGGAGATAGGCTGGTATGATTCTGAATACAATAGATCTTTATCTTTTTTCAGGATAACCATAATCGTGGCTTCAGACATTGATGTATATAGATCTTGATAAAAGGAAGAGAAGATAGACAAGATATCTCCTGTGACAGTATACACCCGCCCACCCTGATCCCTTAACGCCGTTACAGATCTAATGCCTGATTGCATGCAAACGACAATATTTTGCCTGCTGCCTCCCCTTCCGCCCAGGTCAGCTGTTTCTGGAAGAATTGTTTGTTTTGGGCCCTATCTACCATCAGAGAGCCTATAGAATGTTGCATAACTCTGTCTAAATCAGATGGGGTGAGATTGTACATATCTCTGACATCTGCAAGTCACAAAACCATTTTTAAAAAATCTGTTTATATCATGGCAGGGAAATCATTCCTATTTCTTTAAGAATTGCATCTAATTCTTTTGGTTTCAAAGGCTTCATTACAAGCTGAACTTCACCTGCATTATTATTATTGTTATAAACTGTGGTGGTCACAGTGGGTGCGCTGGCAATGAATTATCAGATTTAATATGAGGTTCTGTTTCAATTTGATAGAATGTTTGTATTTTGTGGCAGAGTTGCTGAATCCATGATTTGATGCATATCTGCATTCCTGAGATCTCTTCTCTAATTCCATAATTCTTAATTTCAATCTTTCATTTTCTCTGATTAATTCATTACAACGTTTAGACTTCTCAAGCAGAGCTTCCCAATGGTGACTGCATGCAATTTTAAATTTACAGTCTCAGATTCTGATTGGTTTTGTAACCTCTGACAAACCTTGTTGCTATTATCAACTGCACTCTGTAACTGGGTAATTTCCTCAACCTTATCTTTCAAAGAACTTTCCATTGTTAAACAGCAAGATAACAAGCCCTGTACAATCAGAGCTCACGTCTTCTGGTACACGATGCAGTCCTTTTCTTCGTTTCCAGTCTCCAGAGAATAATTCTGGGGTTCCAAACTTGTTTGATTTTGTAGATCAGACTCTCTTATGTCACAACCAGACGTTAGAGTCACAGCACAGGTCTGGGTCTCCATCAGACTTCTGTCCAACTCACAGGATTGTTTTCATTGTTTTCACCACCGACTTCTGTTAAGTCCTGAAAATGCTCTTCTGGTCGCTTGAACGGCACCAATGTAGTGATCTAATATAATCGTCGTTCCTCGTAGATGGTATATGGTTATTAAAAGTAATTGTCCGCAGCAAAACCCGATTCTCCCAGAGAGAGATTTTATTGAAGCCTATTGGGCGTTTCCATTAAATGCTTTGATCTGCCCCGGTCTTTCAGAGTGACCGCAGATATTTTGTAAAGCATCCCAGGCTATTTTATTTGTTGAACTGGAATCTAAAATAAATCTGGCTATAGGGGAATGGTCAGAAATACTTCTTGGCTCTATTACCACATCCTTAAAAGCCATGACAAGGTCTGCGGAGCACAACGCCAGATCGATTCTTAAATGCGAACCAAAAGTTTTAGAATGACAAGCATATGAATTTTTGTTAGGATGTAACCTCCGCCACATATCATATAGCCCTTATTCCCTACAGAGCCTCCCTAAAGAAGAGAGGCCATCTATAGCTAAGGAGCGAGGAGATGGAAATCTATCCCTAAGGTCACCAGTCACCGATATTGGAAGTGAGGGAGAGGCCCTTACAAATGACATAAGCTAAAGAAGAACCTCAGGGTTATATGGAGGGGGAATATAAATGGCAGCAATGATCAATTCAAAATGTATACTTTAACCACTTGCAGACCAGCCGCCATCATTATACTGGGGCAGGTCGGCTCTTTCCCACAAATTCCGGTAGCTGTACGTTGGGTCCCTTAAGAGCCATATGACTCGTGTGTGTGCCCGCTGCAATTGCGGGAAAAAGAGCCAGAACGGGATCTGTCAATGTAAACAGACAGATCCTTGTTCTGAAAGGGGAGGGGAGAAAGATCTGCTGTTCCTAGTGATTATGAACAGCAAACTCTCTCTCTTCTCCTGCAGTCAGTCCCATCCCCCCACAGGTAGAAACACCTCCCAGGGAACACATTTAACCCTTTGATCCCCCCTAATGTTAACCTCTTCCCTGCCAGTGTTATTTATACAGTAAAAAAGTTTTTAAAACAGACGTTTTTTCAGGAGTAATGATTTTAATAATGCTTAAAGTGAAACAATAAAAATAAAATATTTCTTTAAATATCGTGCCTGGGGTGGGGGGGGGGTCCCCTTAGTCTGCATGTAAAGTGGTGCATCTTTCTCATGTGTTTTACTATGCCACAGCAAAATTAAATTTCTAAAGAAAAAAAATGTAATTTGAAATTGTTCGCGGGAAAAACTACGTGTGGTCCCCCTCCCCCTGTCCATACCAGGCCCTTCAGGTCTGATATGGATAGTCAAGCTTGAATGACTAAGTGCTAACATTTGCGCAAAATGCATCTACCTCTTTGTCCCCTGCTCCATCTGTCAGCCACTTGTCATATGAGGCTTCAATACAAGGATTTTTGGAAGTGCAGCCATCCGGAATTATTTCTTCATGTTACATAGCATGCGAGCTGGGCTAGCACCTGACTAGTGTGTGTGGGGATTAACCAGAGACTCACTCACCTGGAGCGTTTTTTCTTGTTTCATTATAGCCATAACTGCTCAAAGTGTGAGCTGAAATTTGGCTTCAATTTGTTAGTGTATCTAAATCTGCTTGTCTTTCTAACACTATCCTCCCCTAGACTGACAATTCAGCAGTGTTTATATTGCTGTTTAATCCAGAGTGTAGGTACTCTTAATACCGAAGGTATGTTACTGGCCAGATCACCAGGTGAAAGCAAAGAAAACGAATGCAGCCACCACATCTAATGATTGGTAAGCTACAGTAATTTACATTTTTGGTTTAGGGTTTAATACCTCTTTAAAGTGTAACTTTGCCCAAAACAACTTTATAAAAAATAATGTTATTTAGAATGGAACATACATTAATACATACATTACACATTAATAATTATGTTACCAAAATGAGTGTGTGCTGTAAACTGCCTTCAGCATTGTTCTTGTTTCTTCTTGCTGGAGGCTGCCATTTTGCTGAAACCCAGAACCCCTGAACAGCATTAAATTTTTAGGATGTCAGCAGATTGGCCTTTAGTGGCTCTGATTTCCGTCACAATACTGAAAAATAGATAGTAACTGAGCATGTGGAGAGCAGGGTTAGTCAATGTATTACTGGATTTTAAATAGTATAGGCACTTCAATGTAATGTTTTATATAGCTATACCTAAAAGGGACCAGCCTGAAGTGATATAGCTGGACTTAAAGGGGTTGTAAAGGTAAATTTTTTTTATTTTTTTTAAACAATCATGTTATACTTACCTCCACTGTGCAGCTCGTTTTGCACAGAGTGGCCTCGAACCTGGACTTCTGGGGTCCCTCGGCAGCTGTTTCAGCTCCTCCCCACAAGAATTAACCACCTTCATGCGAGCTCTCTCGCATGGCAATTAGTTATTGCGGGCATGCTCCCGTGATCCAGCCGGCAGCTTTAGCCACTCACTGTATCACTCGGTCATGCCCCCCGGCGCACCACATCATTGGATGTGATTGACAGCAGCATGAGCCAATGGCTGCGCTGCTTTTAATCCATTCACTCTAGCCAATCAACGGCCAGGCTGAGCGGCGAAGAGGACATCGGGGGCGAGCGCAGCGGGTAAATGGGCTCAGGTAAGTAAAACGGGGGGGGCTGGGGTGGCCGGTATTGTCGGATGTTTTTTAACCTTAATGCATAGGATGCATTAAGGTGAAAAATAAGGTGTACACCTTACAACCCCTTTAATTTTCTGACTAAAGTTCCACTGTAATATAAAAGCTGGTAGAGCATGTTTAGGGGTGCCACATCTTTAAAAAGTACAGAGATTTTAATGTGAAAATTAAGAGATAGACTTTTGAGGTACCCACACAAAAATGGAACAATAAAAAATAATACATTTGATTCAGTGTTTACCAGATAAAACCATCATAAAATTTCCTGGCCATGTGTTTGTACAGAACATTTTGCAGCATTAGATGAATGTTGAAGGATTATTTCAATAATATGGTTTCTGATCCTTCTTTTTAATAGTCTGATAGTGCAGCCAACATGCTGAAGCTGGCAAATGATACATTTATCTAGGTAAATAACATATTTTGTATCACAATTAATGAATTGTTTAATTGTATATCTTTTCCTGTTACTGAGGATTTAAAGCTTGAACCTGTTTGGTGCAGTAGTGACACCTAGCGGAATTACAGCAAAATTATTCCTTAGCTGAAAGTCATTGAGTGATATGATCCATGTCACTGGATTCATATAAGCAAGCAAAAAGTGTCAGCCTTAAACAGAAAAAAAAAAAAAAAAGTGTCAGCCTTCCGAGAGGATCTTTTAAAGCTTCCTTTTGGCATAATAGGGCAAATATTTTAATATTCTCCACTAAGCTAATATACCCTACATGAAATTCGATTGAGAAAGAAGTTTTTATTTTCTTGTGTTACTCTTTGGAGCTACAATATATTTTAATAAATCCAGATAGTCCAGATAGTCTATATGCTTTTGTTATTCTACTTCTCTGTATTCCTCATCTCTAAACATTTTTGAGGAGCAATGTTCCTTAGCTCTTGTAAATCAACCCACTGGGATGCGATCAGGCTAGGATTTTTGTATAGCAGGGATGAGCTGAACACCCCCCTGGTTCGGTTCACACCAGAATATGCGAACAGACAAATAATTTGTGCAAACATGCGAACACCGTTAAAGTCTATGGGATACAAACATGACAAATCAAAAGTGCTCATTTTGTTTCAACTCTAATTTTATTGAAAATTTTTGATTTATATAACAAAAACATAGGTAATAACGAAAAACATACCACATTACAAAAATGTATAAAACATAAAACATATTACATATAAACACATGCCAACACCCAGCAGGAGCCCCTACACAGAGGGAAAAAAAAGCACTAGGGACAATCTACCCATAAATAAACATATATGTTATAAGGAAACACATGGTGATACATTGGATTATTCAGATTTTTAACCCCATAGCCTACCCATAAATAAACTGATATGTTATGAGGAAACACATGGTGATACATTGGATTATTCAGATTTTTAACCCCATAGCCTACCCATAAATAAACTCATATGTTATGAGGAAACACATAGTGATACAATAGATTATTCAGATTTTTTAACCCCGGACAAGGTTACTGCCTTATGTTCCTTCATCCAACTTAGGTGAAATATATAGTTTCCTACTCCCTATCTTCAAATCCCACAGTGGTGTTAGACATATCACACCGAGCACAACACTAAACAAAAAAAGAAAAAAAAGTAAGCAGCAAAAAATAAAAATATAAATATAGGTAAAACAACTCAAACCGAAATCACCTCGCTCAACCCAGCTGTGAACCAGCTTCAGGTCTTACCGCCGAACCATATATAGATTCCACAGTTCAGGGGATTCCCTTAGAACCTTCCAAGGGAGCCAGATTTGGCAATATTGTTCATAGGTGTCCAATTCCCGTGACAGGAGAGTCTCCATCTCGATATGGTCCATCTCTGAAACCCGCTCAATCAACGATGGGTCATATGCCGACCGCCAATGGCGCGGTATAACCGCCCTTGCAGCTGTCAGCCAATGCCTTAAAAGGCCTTTTTTAATGTTTTTATACAAGTTGGGTAAGATGGATAGCAAATACATTTGTGGCGTGTTGGGGATAATTACCCCAGTTGCATGAGTATAGAGCTGGAGTATCACATCCCAAAAATGATGTACGGATGGACATTCCCACCAGATTTACAATAGCGAACCCTTAGCGGAGTGACAGCGCCAACAAAGGTCTGAGACATTTGGATATATCCAGTGAATCAACAACGGGCATCTATACCAATGGGGAAGAAGCTTGAAATTTGTCTCATGTACCTTAGTTGCTGACGACCTACTATGTGTGAGGATAAATGCTTTTTCTCATTCCTCTGGTTTAATTTGGACACTGAAGTCCATATTCCACGTATTTGTAAACTCCAGGCAGCATGGGTGAAGTCTAAGAACCCTATACACTGCAGAAAGAATGTGATCTGGTATAGAATCTTGTAACAGAAGAGACTCAAAGGTACCTGGCTCTCTATTAAATACATCCCTTGAAGGGAAGGAGAAGAGAAAAAAAAGAAAAAACGATAGTTGTCAATATGCCAGCCAATGTGTAATTGATTGCTGCTGTATAGGAATGATAGCAATGAAAGAGTTCCCTGGCAAAAAAATTTAGATATTCGATGGGGGTCACGGACAGAGATATCTAGCCAGGGAAGTGCCTGGAGATCAAAAGGAGCAATCGACTGTTCTATATGTACCCATTGTTTACGGTGAGAATGATGGAACCACTTTACTAGTCTAGTTAACACTGCTGCAGCATGGTAATAATATAGGTCCGGTGCCCCTACACCACTCTTTGCTTTAGGGAGAGATAGAGTTCTCCGTTTTAATCTAGGTCTATTACAACCCCAAATAAACCTTGTGAAAGCTTTGTGGAGAAGGGATGAGCCGAACACCCCCCCTGTTCGGTTCGCACCAGAACCTGCGAACAGACCTAAAGTTCGTGTGAACTTTAGAACCCTATTAAAGTCTATGGGACTCGAATTTTCCAAATCAAAAGTGCTAATTTTAAAGGCTTATATGCAAGTTATTGTCATAAAAGTGTTTGGGGACCTGGGTCCTGCCTCAGGGGACATGTATCAATGCAAAAAATATTCCTTTAAATTTCGTACCTGGGGTGTGTATAGTATTCCTGTAAGGGGGGCGCATGTTTCCCGTGTTCAGAACTGTCCCTGCACAAAGTGTCATTTCTGCAGGAAAAAAAAGCATTTAAAATCACTTGCGGCTATAATGAATTGTCGGCTCCCGTAATAAAGAGAACAGTCATTGATAAAAAAAATGCATGGGGTCCCCCCTAAATTCAATTACCAGGCCCTTCAGGTCTGGTATGGATTTTAAGGGGAACTCCATGCCAAATGAAAAAAAAAAAATGGCGTAGAGTTCCCCAAAAAAATCCATACCAGACCCTTTATCCGAGCATGCTTTACCCCTCAAAGCACCATGTCCCCATGTTGATAGAGACAAGGGCCTCATCCCCACAACCATGGCCGGTGGTTGTGGGGGTCTGCGGGTGGGGGGGCTTATCATAATCTGGAAGCCCCCTTTAACAAGGGGACCCCCCAGATCCCACCCCCCTGTTTGAAATGGTAAGGGGGTACCCCTACCATTTCACAAAGAAAGTGTAAAAAATTGTTAAACACAAATGGTATTTCAATTCCATTTCCATTTCAAACGGGGGGGGGGGGGGGGCGGGATCTGGGCGTCCCCTTGTTAAAGGAGGCTTTCAGATTTGGATAAGCCCCCCGCCTGCAGACCCCCACAACCAGGGTTGTGGGGATGAGGCCCTTGTCCTCATCAACATGGGGACATGGTGCTTGGAGGGGTCACAGATGGTACGGTTCAGGAGGGGGGACGCTCTCTCGTCCCCCCCCTCTTTTCCTGCGGCCTGCCAGGTTGTGTGCTCGGATAAAGGGTCTGGTATGAATATTTGGGGGGACCCCCACTTCATTTTTTTTTATTTGACCCGGGGTTCCCCTTAATATCCATACCAGACCTGAAGGGCCTGGTAATTAAATTTGGGGGGAACCCAGCGCATATTTTTTTTATTTTTTTTTATCAATGACATCCAATGACTGTTCTCTGTATTATGGGAGCCAACAATTCATTATAGCTGCGAGTGATTTTAAATGACTTTTTTTCCTGCAAAAATTACACTTTGTGCAGGGACAGTTCTAAGCACGGGAAACATGCGCCCTTTACAGGCATACTATACACACCCCCCCAGGTAAGAAATTTAAAGGAATATTACACTTTTTATTGTTTCACTTTAAGCATTATTAAAATCACTGCTCCCGAAAAAACTGTATTTTTTAAAACTTTGCATTGATACATGTCCCCTGGGGCAGGACCCAGGTTCCCAAACAATTTTTATGACAATAACTTGCCTAAGTAGGGATGGGCCCGGTGTTCGATTCAAACCCATGTTCGAATCGAGCACCGGGCGTTCGCCTGCTCGGCGAGCCCAGAACTATTTGGGCCGTTCGCATCACATTCGTGTGATGCGAGCAGCCCGCAATGCATTGCGCCAGTCGCAGTGCATTGCTGGCTGATGATTGGCCAAGCATGCACTGTGACTCCGCATGCTTGGCCAATCACAGCGCCGGCAGCGAGGAGAGCAATAATTGGCTACAGGCAGGACGCCTGTAGCCAATTATAGCTCAGGGGCGTTAGTACACGCCCCACTCTATAAAAGGATGCCGCACCGGCGGCCTAGTGCACTCTGTTCCGGCTGTGATTGTGTGATATAGGCAGACTGCTGATGCTGATGCTGATTCATTATCATTACCATTACTACTGAATACTGATCATTTGAATATAGATTCATTCTGCTGATTGCACTGCTGCTGAGTGGTGACATTATCTGCTGCTGTGATTCTGGGGATTAGTCTGGTGTGTGCGTGCTGTTAGTACAGCATTGCAGTATCACCTTCTGGCCTATTGTGATCTAAGGCAGGCAGGCATTTATAGGAGCTAGCGTGTGTGTGTGCTGTGTTAGTACAGCACACATAAAACCACCTCAGTCACTCTATCTGCTATAAGGCCCAGTTGTTGTCATATAAGTCAGCCTCTATCTGCCGTAAGGCCCAGTTGTTGTCATCGAAGGCAGCCAGGCATCTCCAGGAGCTAGCGTGTGTGTGTGTGCTGTGTTAGTACCGCACACATAAAACCACCTCAGCCTTTCTATCTGCCATAAGGCCCAGTTGTTGTCATATAAGGCAGCCTCTATCTGCCGTAAGGCCCAGTTGTTGTCATCGAAGACAGCCAGGCATCTCCAGGAGCTAGCGTGTGTGTGTGTGCTGTGTTAGTACAGCACACATAAAACCACCTCAGCCTCTCTATCTGCCATAAGGTCCAGTTGTTCTCATATAAGTCAGCCTCTATCTGCCGTAAGGCCCAGTTGTTTCATCGAAGGTAGCCAGGCATCTCCAGGAGCTAGCGTGTGTGTGTGTCAGGAGAGGAGCCTAAACACAGGCATCCAACACAAGTGAACAGATCAATGGGCTGCACTAAAGGAATCAGACTCCAAAGGTAGTGACAAAGATATATATTTATTAAATAATAAAGACACACGTGAACACAGCAACCACAAACAAGCAAGAACGCAAATAACACAGCAAACCCCAAAGCCCTAATCTAAATAACTAACAATACACTCAAGAAAATGGAACATAAATATATATACACAAGGCTGGGAGAAGAGACCAAGGGGGAAACAGGAAGCAAGGGAAAATCAAGGCAGGAATCAGGGGACGGGTCTCAGGAACCAGGTAAGGGGGACAACATCCAGGACAGGGCAGGAAGCGGATCAGGGGTCAGGTTTCAGGTTTCAGGTTACAGGTTTCAGGATCAGGTTTCAGGACAGGCAAAGACAAGGCTACAGGAAGGAATACTGAAGCACTGAGCTTCAGTGAAGGACAGGCTTATATAGTCTCAGCAGTTCAACAACAGGTGCAGCTTGATTCCTAGAATGTCCATCTGCTGGGAGACCCCGCTGGTGGCCACCAGAACTGCACCCTTTGATGCTGAAGGAAGTAGTGACACCAGCAGGCGATCCAGGTAATAGCACCGTTCCTGACAGTTCCCCCCCCCTAAGGAGTGGCCTCCGGACACTCCATTCTGCCCCAGATCTGGCAGTGCGTGTAAAAGTGGGAGAGTCCCAAAAAGTCTCCTCTGTGACTGCAGACTTCTTTGCGCTCTCCGGCCAGAGTCTCTTAACCAACTAGGAGGCGTGCCACCCGAGTCCGACAGTGGGACATGTACCCCACCACCAGGGTCTGGAAGTTTAGATCTGGAAATAAAAACAAACAGGGCAGCAGGCTCCGGGTCATCAAGCTGGGCAGCAAGCTTCGGGTCATCAGACTGGGCAGCAGACAGGGACTCATCAGGCTGGGCAGCAGACAGGGACTCATCAGGCTGGGCAGCGGGCACCGGGTCATCAGGCTGGGCAGCAGACAGGAACTCATCAGGCCGGGCAGCAGACAGGAACTCATCAGGCTGGGCAGCAGACAGGAACTCATCAGGCTGGGCAGCAGACAGGAACTCATCAGGCTGGGCAGCAGACAGGAACTCATCAGGCTGGGCAGCAGACAATGGCTCATCAGGCTGGGCAGCAGACAATGGCTCATCAGGCTGGGCAGCAGACAGGAACACATCAGGCTGGGCAGCAGACAAGGGCACATCAGGCTGGGCAGCAGACACGGGCACATCAGGCTGGGCAGCAGACACGGGCACATCAGGCTGGGCAGCAGACACGGGCACATCAGGCTGGGCAGAAGACAGGAACACATCAGGCTGGAAGGCTGGAACGTCAGGCTGGAGGGCTAGGACATCAGACTGGAAGGCTGGAACGTCAGGCTGGAGGGCTGGCACCAGGACATCAGACTGGAAAGCTGAGACATCAGGCTGGAAGGCCGGCACCAGGACATCAGACTGGAAGGCTGGTACATCAGGCTTGAGGGCTGGAACATCAGGCTGGAAGGCTGGCACCAGGACATCAGACTGGAAGGCTGGGACATCAGGCTGGAAGGCCGGCAACGGGACATCAGACTGGAAGGCTAGGACGTCAGACTGGAAGGCTGGAACTTCAGGCTGGAGGGCTGGCACCAGGACATCAGACTGGAAGGCTGGGACATCGGGCTGGAAGGCTGGCACCAGGACATCAGACTGGAAGTCTGGGACATCAGGCTGGAAGGCTGGCAACGGGACATCAGACTGGAAGGCTGGGGCGTCAGGCTGGGAGGCTAGGACATCAGACTGGAAGGCTGGAACGTCAGGCTGGATTGCTGGCACCTCCGGCTGGAACTCTGGCGCTTCAGGCTGGGACAGATTAGTGAGTGTGGTGGCAGATTGGATTACTGGCAGGATCGTTTTGGTTGGGAAGAACTTTCGTTTTTTCTTGGACTTGGTCGCTGAAGCTTTGTAGGTTGGGGGTGCAGCAGACAGGAAAGGAGTATTGGGATATGGCAGAGAAGAGGTAACAGTAGCTGGGGAAGTTCTTGTGGATTTGTAGGCAGCTGAGAAGAGGCAGGGGGGTTGTATGCAGGATAGGTACAGGGAGAAGAGACCAGATATGAATATTTGGTTGGGAGCAATGTATTCTGGGTGGCAACTGAGTTTGGTATGGGTGATGGGGAAACATACATTTGTGGATTTGTAGGCAGCTGAGAAGAGGCAGGGGGGTTAAATGCAGGATAGGTACAGGGAGAAGAGACCGGATATGAGTATTTGGTTGGGAGCAGTTTATACTGGGTGGCAACTGGGTTTGGTATGGGTGATGGGGAAACATACATTCGGGTAGGCTGGTGTCTGATGGCAGAAGTGGTTTGTTTGGCTGGGGCTAATTTTACCATGTCAGACCATGCTGAAAGTATGGGTTGTACAAACTGTGGATTTAAGTTTCCCTGTCTAACAAAAGACTGAGCAGACACAATGCACTCAGCAATCACCTGTGGGGAACAGCCAGAGTAGTGCTCACAGAAATCGGCTGGATCATCTTCAAAAAGCCATACTAGGGATACAACCTGATTCATATTAAAAGGGGGAGTAAAATCATCACGGCCCTCAGGAGTACAGGGCAGGGCCAGCTCTGTACAAATCTTGATCAGAGGCTGCACGTCCTCAAAAAGAAAACTGCCCTGATCAACGAAAACATTTTTTTTTAACAGAGATGTTTTATTGAAATCAAAACAGGTTTACAGATATATCACGTCAGAGAAAAAAGAGATTCGGTATCTTACAATGACAGGCACTGAGAGCTTGAGGATTGTATACATTACAGCATGACAAAACAGGTTTCCAACTCACTTATAAGTCACCCTAACCATATCTATCCCTTTCCTTCAGTATTTGTTACAAGCTAAGACTCCGTTGGATCGGTATCCGAGTGTTTCATTAAGACGTTGGTCACGGGGGGGGGGGTGGGGGGGGGGGGGGGGGGGGGGGTTGGATCAGGATCCAGTTGTTCAGGTAGGGGGGGTGTCTGACCACTTCTACAGAGGGGATTTTAGGAAGGTTGTACATTTTGCTCAACCATGAGCATCGATCCACCTGGCCCATATTTTGTCAAACTTTACCGGACACTGTCTACTTTCGTAGGTGAGCCTATACAGGGGGAGGACAGCATTTATGGAGCGGCACCAGGAGTCATGCGTTGGGGGGTCAGTCAGTTTCCATTTCAGGAGGATCTCCCGTCTAGCATAGAAAATAGAGAACGTAAGGAACAGTTTAGTGTATCTGTCTCCCTGGACCTCTTCCAGATAGCTAAGGAGAAAGATCAGGGGATCCCTGGGTATCCCGCTGCCCGAGACTCCCGTAAGTTCGTCAGCCACCTGGGTCCAGAAGGGAAGGAGTCTGGGGCAAGACCAGACCATGTGTAGAAATGAGCCCGTCTCCTGCCCGCACCTGGGACAGAGCGGATCACGCTGTGGGAATATCCTGGCCAGCCTTTGCGGAGTGTAATAAGCTCTATGTAGGAACTTTAATTGTATGAACCTATCGCGTGAGGCTATCATTGTCGGGATGTAAGTGGGAACGCATTCTTCCCATATTTCATCGTCCAGGGTAGGTAAGTCATCCTTCCATTTGGCAAATGATTTGGTCAGCTTGGCATCGTGGGCCACTGTCAGGTATAGATAAAGGGAGGACAGGGGTCGGCCCATGGTGTTAGAGGTCAGGAGACGTTCGGTCGAGTCCATTTCTAGTGTTATAGGCTGGGGGAACTGCGATTTATATGCGTGTCGAAGCTGCCAGTATCTAAAGGACCAGGCCCGCGGAAGCGCGTGCGAGGACCTCAATTCCTGGAAGGAGGCTATTGTGCCACGTTTGGTAATATGTTTCAAAGTGAGTATTCCCTTCCCTGCCCATTCCGAGGGATTTGGTAGTGAGTTAAAGTGGGGCAGCAGGGGGTTACCCCACAAGGGTGTGTTAGGGGAAATATGATGAGGCCTGCTGTACACCCTCCTGGCGTCCTGCCATGCTTGTATGGTGGTCTTCATAGGGGTGGTGACAGCAGGGTCAGCTCGTTTACCTCTAAACGGTAGGTTGCTGAGTGCAGCGTAGGAGCCCAAGATGGCAGCTTCCAATCTAATTGCCGGATTCTGTCTGGGCTGGGAGAACCACCACCTAACCGTTACCAATACAGCAGCCCAATAATAAATTTGAAAGTTCGGAAGAGCCAGCCCACCACCCGAAAGGGGGAGGTAGAGTAGCTGTTTCGCCACCCTCGGGGGTCTCCCAGCCCAGACAAAATTTCCCAGCAGAGCCTCCAGTTTTGCTATAAATGCCTTGGGGATGTGGGACGGGGTATTCCTGAAAAAATAAAGGAACTTTGGTAGAAGTACCATCTTCAAGAGGTTGACCCTGCCTACAGGAGATAGGGGGAGCGAGCGCCAGGCTGCACATTTGGCCGTGGTTTGTTGCATCAGGGGCTGGAGGTTGCGGGTCATGTATTGTCTCATGTCCGCTGTCACCTTAATTCCCAGGTATGTAATTTCGTCTACCCATCTAAGTTGGGTCAGGGGAGCCGGGGGGGCGGTCTGAGGACAAAGAGAGAAAAGCTCTGACTTATCCCAGTTTATCCTTATACCCGAGAAGTTGCTAAAGTGGTTGAAAATGTCCAATACTCTTCTGAGGGAGGTGGAGGAGTCGGCGAGGTATAGGAGAGCGTCGTCCGCATATAGCGAAATCTTTTCGTGTATGTCTCCTATTTGTATGCCTTTGACTTCCTCATCTGCCCTAATCAACGCAGCCAGGGGCTCTATAGCCAGGGCGAACAGGGTGGGGGACAGGGGGCAGCCCTGCCTCGTGCCCCGACCCAGCGGAAACGACTCTGACAGGCAGGTATTAGTGTAGACTCTTGCTTGGGGGTCTCTGTACAGCATCCGGATCCAGGAGATGAATTTCTCACCAAACCCAAACCTAGACAGGACCGCCCACAGGTATCTCCATTCCACTGAGTCGAAAGCCTTCTCGGCATCCAGTGAGGCTACCACGCCCGCGCCCCCCGTGCTCGCCCTATCTATATGTGTAAAAAGTCTTCTAAGATTAATGTCAGTGCCCCTTCCTGGCATGAAGCCCGTTTGGTCCGGATGGACCAGGGCCGTGATGACAGTGTTCAATCTGTTCGCCAAGATCTTGGCTAGAATCTTGGCATCCACATTGAGCAGTGAAATCGGTCTATATGAGGTACATTGAGATGGGTCCTTCCCCGGCTTAGGAATGACTACAATCACTGCGTCCCTCATGGATTGTGGGAGGGTGCCCAACACACCAGCGGCTGTAAATACCTCTTGGAGTCTTGTCGCTAGCGTTTCAGGGTATTGTCTGTACAGTTCTATTGGTATCCCGTCAGGGCCAGGGGTCTTGCCGGGTTGCATGGACTTGAGGGCCGCAAGTGTTTCGTCGAGAGTAAGAGGTCTGTCCAAAATGTCCCTAGCTTTGTCAGTGAGGACCGGTATGTCCACTGAACCTAGATATGTGGTGAGTTCACTATCGGTGAAGGTTGCTTTGGAAGAGTAGAGTGTCTGGTAGTAGGTAACAAAGGAGCGGTTAATCTCCTCCGGGGAGCAGAGGAGCACTCCGGTAGAGTCTTGTATGTGAGGGATGCTGAGGCCTCCTGACTGCTCCCTGGAGAGCCAGGCAAGAAGTTTGCCGGATCTTTCCCCCTGTTCAAAAATTCTTTGTGACTGAGCAAGTAATTTCTTTTGGGTCAGGGCGGTGCGAAGGGACATCACCTCCTGTGTCAGGGACTGTAGTCTAGCGTAGTGTTGGGGGTCGCGCGTGGTTAAGTACAGTGTCTCCTGCGCTGTGGCCTCAGCCTCCGCCTTAGTCAGATTAGCGCGTCTGCTCCTTCTGGTACTAGATATAATTTTCTGAAACTGGCCTCTTGTAAAAGCTTTAAATGCATCCCAGACCTCAGTGGGGGAGGATGTGCCTGGGTTAGTAGCCCAGTATCCATCCAGCTCTCTGCTGTACTGGGGCTCCACCTCCTGGTCTGAAATCCAGAACCTGGAGAGTCTCCACAGCCTAGCAGGGGAACCCGAGTCTCCTATATGCACCAGAAGGGGGGCGTGATCAGATATTCCCCTAGGCAGTATCCGAACGTCTCTGATCCTGGGCAGCACTGACTGACTTGTGTATACGAGGTCGATCCTGGAGAATGAGCGGTGTGTTGCAGAGTGACAGGTGTACTCCCTGGTGTCAGGGTGTCTCCATCTCCAGACGTCCACAAGACCGTACGTATCAGCCCACTCCTTCAGGCCGGAGGAGGCCGGGCCTACACCCGCCAGTCTGTCAACACACGGCTCAGGAGCCACGTTAAAGTCCCCAAGGATTATCACATGATTAGAAGCATAATCGGCCAGTATGGCTGTGATCTTGTTAAGAAGTGTCAGGGAGGCTGGGGGGGGCAGGTATAGTCCCACTATGGACCAGGTCTGAGAGAGAATTCTAGCATGTATAACAACATATCTCCCATCCGGGTCCAGCGCCAGGTCCAACAGCCCAAAGGGTAGTGTCTTGCTGACAAGTATGCTCACCCCTCTTGCAAAGGTGGAATACGTGGAGTGATAATGGCTTCCGACCCATGGTTTTTTCAGGGCTAGGGTTCTGCTTCCCACCAGGTGGGTTTCCTGAAGGATGCACACATGGGGGTTGTATGTTTTTATAAACTGGAAGACCAGTGACCTCTTTACCGGAGAGTTGAGGCCCCTGGTGTTCCATGACATAATATTAAGAGCAGACATGGTAGTCGCACGTTGCAATTTTCAAGGGGTGTATCGGGTAGGTGGGCGTTAGACCGGACGCTGGATCTCCGTACATAGCAAGCAGGTCACCTGTGACAACCTCAGCATTTTTATCTGATGTGAATACAAATATCAAGTAAGCAATAAAACATCTAGAAACGAAAAAGAAATAAAAACTTAAAACCATAACCTTCGCCCTGAAGGGGCAACCTTCCCCCCACCCCTCCCCGCCCATCCTCCCAAAACTGAGGTAGGCTTCAAATCCCCAGTCCCAACTCAGCATATCCGCTGCAAAATGGGGGTCACCTGTGCAAGAGGCTGACCGGGTTCCGCCGGGTGTCCGGCAGAGTCCATGTGAGCTCGTCAACGTCCCACTAGAATGAGCCCCGCCGACTCCTGGGTTTAGCAGGAGAGCACGTGGGTGCGGGCAGTAAGCATATCCATCAGTGAAAAGTCACCTCACCTCACGTGCCAGCACAGTCTCCTCCTGGCGGTTGTTACATTCAATGGTGGAAATTAAAATATGAGAAGGTCCATTCAGGATGTAGTACACCCTAGTAATCAAGGCGGTAGTCTCCTGACCTTGGTCAGGGGCCGAACTCTTATGTTGCAACATCAAAAGAAAAGAAAAAGCAATAAAACCAAAAACTTGTCAAAAAGAACGTTATTGGAGCATCAGTGCAAAGGATAGATTCCTAGACTGCAGGGTTCCAGTACCCAGTTTCCCTAGGGATTCTGGATGGTCTCTGGCAGGGGGGGGGGGGTCTTTTCAGGGCCAAACTCAAGAGCAGGGGGTGCTTAAGGGGGTCAGGGCCCTTGCGGAAAAAAAAAAGGGGGGGGGGGGAGTCAATCCATCCTTGAGTGCAGCGGGTCTCTTGAGGTGTGGGGGTAGTCAATAGGAGCAGGTGCAAGGAAGTTGGGAAGACATGTCTCCCCCTGCCAGGTATCAGCAATACAAAGTGGTATAGAGGTACTCACAGTCCGGTGACTAGCGATGCGGTGGCAGGGTGTCCATCCACGCCGAGGCCTCACGGGGTGTGTTGAAGAATCTAAAGGTCTCCCTGTCTTGAACCCTGAGTCTCGCCGGGAACATCACACTGTACTTAATGTTGCGGGCTCTGAGTGCCCCCTTCACTTGGTCGAACGATTTGCGTAATCTCTGGGTCTCAATGGAATAATCAGGGAAAATCATAAGCTTTGTGTTTTGAAATCGTAGCTCACCCTGTAGTCTGGAAGCTTTCAGAACCTCATCCCTGTCACGGAAGTTGAGCATCCTCAGGATAAAAGTCCTTGGGGGGGCCCCAGGAGGACCCGGCTTCGGGGGAACCCTGTGTGCCCTCTCTGCTGTGTAGTAGGGGGAGAAGGTAGCATTTGGGAGAAGAGATCTCAGCATGTCTTCCACAAACGCCGTTGGGTCCTTGCCCTCCACCCCCTCCGGCAGGCCTATGATCCGGAGGTTGTTCCTCCTGTTCCTATTTTCGGCATCTTCCGCCCTAAATTCCAGCGCCTTCACCTTGGTATGGAGGGTGCGGAGGGAGGCCGCGTGCTCCATGGTGTCATCCTCTATTAGGCCTATGCGCTGCTCCGCCTCTGTGACCCTGGAGCGGACCTTGTCTATGTCCTGTCTCATGAGGCCCACATCCAACTGCACCTCCTCAATTTTGGCCGTAAGGGTCGCCTGGCATGTGGCTATGGCCGTCATCACCTCCGCCAGCCAGGGTGGTCTGGTGTCCGGTGGGTCTGCGGGGGGAGTCTGAGACGCCATGTGTGAGTACCGCTGGGCGCGCGTCTCCACGTGGGAGGCCGGTGTTAGGCCCGGCGGGGATCCCTCCGGTCCCGGAGGGAATTTCAGCCTCTTACCCTTGCCGGACTGTGCTCGAGGGGTGTTCCGCCTCATCCAGCTGCCACTGGTCGAAGGTAGTGCGGGTGTGCGTTCAGGGATCAGGGTGGAAGACACGGAGTCAGCGGAGCTCGTGGGAGATGCGACCGCTCACGCCGCCATCTTGGACACGCCCCCTCAGGTTACAGGTTTCAGGATCAGGTTTCAGTCATATAAGGCAGCCTCTATCTGCCGTAAGGTGCAGTTGTTGTCATCGAAGGCTGCCAGGCATCTCCAGGAGCTAGCGTGTGTGTGTGTGTGTGCTGTGTTAGTACAGCACACATAAAACCACCTCAGACTCTCTATCTGCCATAAGGCCCAGTTGTTGTCATATAAGGCAGCCTCTATCTGCCGTAAGGCCCAGTTGTTGTCATCGAAGGCAGCCAGGCATCTCCAGGAGATAACGTGTGTGTGTGTGTGCTGTGTTAGTACCGCACACATAAAACCACCTCAGCCTCTCTATCTGCCATAAGGCCCAGTTGTTGTCATATAAGGCAGCCTCTATCTGCCGTAAGGCCCAGTTGTTGTCATCGAAGGCAGCCAGGCATCTCCAGGAGCTAGCGTGTGTGTGTGTGTGCTGTGTTAGTACCGCACACATAAAACCACCTCAGCCTCTCTATCTGCCATAAGGCCCAGTTGTTGTCATATAAGGCAGCCTCTATCTGCCGTAAGGCCCAGTTGTTGTCATCGAAGGCAGCCAGGCATCTCCAGGAGCTAGCAGGTGTGTGTGTGTGTGCTGTGTTAGTACCGCACACATAAAACCACCTCAGCCTCTCTATCTGCCATAAGGCCCAGTTGTTGTCATATAAGGCAGCCTCTATCTGCCGTAAGGCCCAGTTGTTGTCATCGAAGGCAGCCAGGCATCTCCAGGAGCTAGCGTGTGTGTGTGTGTGTGCTGTGTTAGTACCGCACACATAAAACCACCTCAGCCTCTCTATCTGCCATAAGGCCCAGTTGTTGTCATATAAGGCAGCCTCTATCTGCCGTAAGGCCCAGTTGTTGTCATCGAAGGCAGCCAGGCATCTCCAGGAGCTAGCGTGTGTGTGTGTGCTGTGTTAGTACCGCACACATAAAACCACCTCAGCCTCTCTATCTGCCATAAGGCCCAGTTGTTGTCATATAAGGCAGCCTCTAACTGCCGTAAGGCCCAGTTGTTGTCATCGAAGGCAGCCAGGCATCTCCAGGAGCTAGCGTGTGTGTGTGTGCTGTGTTAGTACCGCACACATAAAACCACCTCAGCCTCTCTATCTGCCATAAGGCCCAGTTGTTGTCATGTAAGGCAGCCTCTATCTGCCGTAAGGCCCAGTTGTTGTCATCGAAGGCAGCCAGGCATCTCCAGGAGCTAGCGTGTGTGTGTGTGCTGTGTTAGTACCGCACACATAAAACCACCTCAGCCTCTCTATCTGCCATAAGGCCCAGTTGTTGTCATATAAGGCAGCCTCTATCTGCCGTAAGGCCCAGTTGTTGTCATTGAAGGCAGCCAGGCATCTCCAGGAGCTAGCGTGTGTGTGTGTGCTGTGTTAGTATAGCACACATAAAACCACCTCAGCCTCTCTATCTGCCATAAGGCCCAGTTGTTGTCATCTAAGGCAGCCTCTATCTGCCGTAAGGCCCAGTTGTTGTCATCTAAGGCAGCCTCTATCTGCCGTAAGGCCCAGTTGTTGTCATCTAAGGCAGCCTCTATCTGCCGTAAGGCCCAGTTGTTGTCATCTAAGGCAGCCTCTATCTGCCGTAAGGCCCTGTTGCTGTCATCTAAGGCAGCCATCTGCAGGAGTTAGTGTGTGTGCTGTGTGACTCCAGCACAATATACACTACCCACTACAATGCCTGGAAGACTGCCAAGGAGAGGCAGACAGTCCCGAGGCAAGAACACAGGGCAAGCAGGCTCTGTTTCTAGAGACAACAGTGCTGGTCGTGGACGTAGTCGTGCATCGTCATCAGCACGTGGCCATGGGACACGCTTGTCCTTGTTTTCGGCAGCTGGACATGTTGAGTCGCATCATGCCGAAGGCTTGGTAGAATGGATGACCAAGCCCTCCTCATCCTCCTCATCCTCTCTCACCCAGGCTCAGGGTTCTGGCAAAGCAGCTGCCAACGCGTACTTAATGGCATCATCAGGCACCCCTTCCCTAGACCCACCATGTCATCCTGAGGAGTCCCCAGAACTGTTTGAGCACAGTGTTGGGTACATGCTCCAGGAGGATGCCCAACGTTTTGAAGGCTCGGATGATGAAACCCAGCTAGAGGAAGGCAGTAGCGTGAGTGCAGAGAGAGGGGATGCTGAAGGACAGCAATCTGGCAGTCATGTTCCACCAGCTGCAGCTTACTGCCAGGTTTGCTCCACTGGTGAAGAAGGAGGGGATGATGAGGTCACTGACACGTGGGTGCCTGAAGGGAGAGAGGAGGAGGAGGCGGCGGCACATGTCCAATGAGGCAAGATGCCCTACGGAGGGAAGCTAGAGGGCAGCACACCAACGAAATCACACCGCAGAGCTCCGCCTGTGCAGGGCGCTGCCTCTGCACGTTATCAAAAAAGTTCTTTGGTGTGGGCCTTTTTTGAGACGAGTGCATCAGATCGCACCACTGCTATTTGCAACATATGTCTCAAGCGTATCTCGCGTGGCCAAAACATCAGCCGCTTGGGCACCACAAACATGACCAGACATATGTCGACCTGCCATGCAGCTCGTTGGCAAGCGCACATTAAAGACCCACACCAAAGAACAAAGCGGACCTCTCCTTGCTCCTCATCAGCTGGGATCTCCAACCCCACTATATCTTCAGTCCTCTCTGAAAGCTGCTCTGAGAGGAATGAAGGTGTAGAATTAGGTGTGTCACAGCCAAGTACTTGCGGGCACTCTGTTAGCAGTACACCGACGTCTGATTCTACCAGGTAAATTTCCCTGCCTCAGCTGCTGGACCGTCGAAAGAAGTTTACTCCCAGCCATCCACATGCCCAGCGGTTGAATGCTAGCTTGGCTAAATTGCTAGCACTTCAACTGCTGCCTTTTTCGTTGGTAGACTCGGCCCCCTTCCGTGAGTTTGTTCAATATGCGGTTCCTCAGTGGCAGGTTCCCAAACGCCACTTTTTCTCACGGAAGGCGATTCCGGCTCTCTACCGGCATGTGGAAGGCAATGTCCATGCCTCGCTGGACAGGGCGGTCAGCGGTAAGGTGCATATTACCGCTGACTCATGGTCCAGCAGGCATGGACAGGGACGTTACCTGTCTTTCACGGCCCATTGGGTCACTCTATTGGCAGCTGGGAGGGATGCAGGACAAGGTGCAGTAGTGTTGGAGGTTGTTCCGCCACCACGCCTCCAAAATGCTACTACTGGTTGTGACACACCTCTCTCCTCCACCCCCTCCTCTTCTTCTTCCTTCATGGCCTCTTTGAGTGCTCTGTCCTCGGAACCAGCGGTGCTCCGTAGGCGTACAAGGGGCTTTGCAAGTACGCAGGCAAAAAGATGCCATGCGGTGCTTGCGCTGGTGTGTTTGGGGGACAGGAGCCACACTGGGGCAGAGGTTCTGGCAGCTCTGCAGGGAGGTGGTTGACGCCACGGCAGCTTAAGCCAGGAATGGTGGTTTCTGACAATGGCACCAACCTCCTCTCCGCCCTGCGACAGGGGCAGCTGACCCATGTGCCCTGTATGGCTCACGTCCTCAACCTGGTGGTGCAGCGGTTCTTGAGCAGGTACCCAGGCTTACAGGATGTCCTGAGGCAGGCCAGGAAAGTCTGTGTGCATTTCCGCCGATCGTATAATGCCAGTGCTCGGCTGGCTGAGCTGCAAAAGGAGTTGAACCTGCCCAAGAACCGCCTTATATGTGACATGCCCACCAGGTGGAACTCAACGTTGGCCATGCTGCAGCGACTGCACACGCAGCAGAGGGCCATCAATGAGTACCTGTGTGACTACGGCACCAGGACAGGGTCAGGGGAGCTTGGATTTTTTTTTCCCCACGCCAGTGGAGCATGATCAGGGATGCCTGCACTGTCCTGTCACCATTTGAGGAGGCCACAAGGATGGTGAGCAGTGACAGTGCATGCATCAGTGACACTGTACCTCTTGTCCACCTGTTGGAGCATACGCTGTGGGATAATGGACAGGGCACTTGAGGCAGAACAGAGGCAGGAAGAGGAGGACTTCCTTGCCTCTCAAGGCCCCCTTTATCCAGACAGTGTTTCCTTCTCTCCCACCCATCACACAAGAAGAGGATGAGGAGGAGGAGGAGGATTGTGTGAGCATGGAGGTGGAGCCTGGCACTCAGCATCAGCAGCAGCAGTCTTTTAGGGATGATGTACAGTCCCAACAAACCAGTGGACTTGTACGTGGCTGGGAGGAGGTGGCTGGCGATCATGTCGTCCTCAGTGACCCAGAAGACTCCGGACCGAATGCCTCAGCTAACCTACGTTGCATGGCCTCCCTGATCCTGCAAAGCCTGCGGAAGGATCCTCGTATTCTTCGGATCAAGGAGAGGGACCATTACTGGCTGGCCACTCTCCTTGATCCACGGTACAAGGGTAAGGTTGCGGACCTTATCTTGCCGTCGCAGAGGGAGCAGAGGATGAGACATCTCAGGGAGGCCTTGCAGAAAGGTCTGTGCAATGCGTTCCCAGAGACTGGGAGGTTACAAACTCATGGTCCTGGACGACGAGTTGCTGAGGCTTCGGTAAGTAGCAGAAGGAGCGGTGGGGAAGGTGGACGTCTGACCGATGCGTTCAGACAATTTTTTAGTCCGCAGCCCCAAGGTATGATCGGTTCCAGCAACCATCGCCAGCGTCTGATATACATGGTGCAGGAATACCTAGGGGCAAGGTCAGACTTGGACACCTTTCCCACCGAAAATCCTCTGGCTTACTGGATCTTGAGGATGGATCACTGGCCAGAGCTTGCACAGTATGCAATTGAGCTACTGGCCTGTCCTGCATCCAGCGTTCTTTCCCAACGCATATTCAGTGCTGCTGGAGGCTTTGTCACCGATCACAGGGTGCGCCTGTCCACCGACTCGATTGATCGACTGACCTTCATAAAGATGAATCAGTCTTGGATCACCACCAGCTACCAAGCACCTGAAGCGGATATAACTGAATAATTTATAATGTCACATCCCTTCAAGACTGCCTATGCTGATGCTAAGTGACTGTCCTGTTATGTTCACTGACTATCCTCTTCCTCCTCCTCAATGATCCATTCCTTGATAGCTTGGAAGAACATTTTTGTTTCTGGGTGCCACCACACCAGTGGCTAAGGCCCAATTTTTCAGCCCCTGTTTAACAGGGGCGTGTAATTACAATTTTTTATGCAATGCTTTGCAACAGGTCTCATTGCTGTGCTCAGAGTACAGTATCTGTGAGGGGTTGCAGTGTTGTGGCACCAGCACCAGTGCCTAAGGCACAATTTTTCAGCCCCTGTTTAACAGGGGTGTGTAATTACAATTTTTTAAGCAATGCTTCGCAACAGGTCTGACTGCTGTGCTCCAAGTACAGTATCTGTGAGGGGTTGCAGTGTTGTGGCACCAGCACCAGTGCCTAAGGCACAATTTTTCAGCCCCTGTTTAACAGGGGCGTGTAATTACAATTTTTTAAGCAATGCTTCGCAACAGGTCTGACTGCTGTGCTCCAAGTACAGTATCTGTGGGGGTTGCAGTGTTGTGGCACCAGCTCCAGTGCCTAAGGCACAATTTTTCAGCCCCTGTTTAACAGGGGCGTGTAATTACAAATCTTGATCTAATAATTCTCAGCAGGGCCCATTCCTGCGCCCACCAAGAGTAACTGTGAGGGCTTACAGTCTTGTGGCAACACCTTCCACCACCACCACCAAAGGCCCAATTTTTCAGCCCTGTTCAACAGGTGCATGCAATTACAAATCTTGATCTAATAATTCACAGCAGGGCCCATTCCTGCGCCCACCAAGAGTAACTGTGAGGGCTTACAGTCTTGTGGCAACACCGTCCACCACCACCACCAAAGGCCCAATTTTTCTGCCCTGTTCAACAGGTGCATGCAATTACAAATCTTGATCTAATAATTCACAGCAGGGCCAATTCCTGTGCCCACCAAGAGTAACTGTGAGGGCTTACAGTGTTGTGGCTACACCAACATCTAATGGGGCAAATTTCTGCAGAGTATATACGGCAGGCCCCTACTTTCAAACATCCAACTTACAAACGACTCCTACTTGCAAACGGAAGGAGAAAACAGGAAGTGAGAGGAAATCGACCCCTAGGAAGGGAAATTCGATCCTGTTAGATTTAATTTGGGAAAAAGGTATCTCCTCTCTACTGATGCTTTATCACCAATCCTTGTTTCAATAAAAACCCCACTTTTCCAAAAACATTTGTCATTGGGACGGAAAGTGAGGTGAAATGTTCTGAACAGGTGCACAGACAGCAAAACAAATGTTACAGGGGTGATAACCCCTCCCTATGTTCTCCAAAAAGCTTAAAAATAGTTTTTTTTGGATGGAGCTACACTTAAAAATGTACCTGTTCAGATTCTACTTAAGAACAAACCTACAGTCCCTGTCTTGTTTGCACCGCCTGTATACTGCTGTTCAGAGTATATAGGGTTGTCTGTATAGGGTTTTATTTTGGGTGCGGGGTTCCCCTTAATATCCATACAAGACCCAAAGGGGCTGGGGTGGGGGGGGGGGGGGGGGTGATGGGGTAGCCATGCCATTTTTCTCAAGGATTTTCAGCCATATTGCCAGGACAAGACATGACATCAAAGCCGCAAGCGGTTTTAAATGGCTTATTTTTTTCCTTTACAAATGTCATTTTGTGCAGGGACAGTTCTAAACACGGGGAAACACATGCCACTTCACAGGCATACTTTAGACACCCCCAGGTACCATATTTAAAGGAATATTTCACTTTTTTTTTTTTCACTTTATGCATCATTAAAATGACTGCTCACGAAAAAAACTTTAGTTTTTAAAACTTCTTTTTGCATTGATATATGTCCCCTGGGGCAGGACCCGGGTCCCCAAACCTGTTTTATGACATTAACATGCATATTGGCCGTTATAATTAGCACTTTTGATTTCAAACGTTCGCGTCCATTGTAACGAATAGGGTTCGAAAATTCGCACGAACTTTCGGTCCGTTCGAAGGTTCTGGTGCGAACCGAACCCGGGGGTGTTCGGCTCATCCCTAAACCTGACTAACTATGTAACTAACTATGTAACTATATAGGAAAAACAGAAAAAAACAATGGAGTTTTGAGGGTCGCAGAGACCCCAAATTTGGGGGTAGGTAGTTGAAGACCTACCCCATCACTGGTCAAAATTTGGGTATCCTATGGTTCTGGAGATACAGGGCTCCATGTGCAGCCTGTGAGACGCTATATACAGCGTGGCCAGTTTAAATACAAGCTGGCACACTCTGCAGCAGACTCAAAGGATGAGCTCACAGTGCCTCTAACTACTTGTCAGAGGCACTGAGCTCAATGGACATCTTGGAGCCTTGGACCAATGGTAAAGTACCATTGGCCCCAGCTGTCCAATAAAAATGCTGCAGTGGAGGCTGTCCCACTGTCATACACTTCTCTCCTGTACATAGTGCCCACTGTCATACCCTCCACACTGCTCTGCTGTACATACTGCCCACTTTCATAAACTCTTCTACTATACATAGTGTCGGCTGTCATACCCTTCACACTGCTCTCCTGTACATACTGCCCACTGTCATACCCTCCACACTCCTCTCCTGTACATACCGCCCAGTCATACCCTCCACACTCCTCTCCTGTATATACTGCCAACTATCTTTTGCTCCACACTCCTCTCCTGTGCATACTGCCCACTGTCTTCCCCTCCACACTCCTCTCTTGTACATACTGCCCACTGGCAGACCCTTCAAACCCCTCTCCTGTAGATAGTGCCCACTGTCAACCCTCCACACTTCTCTGCTGTGCATACTGCCCACTGTCATACCCTGCACACTCATCTCCTGTACATAGTGCCCATTGCCATACCCTCCACACTCCTCTACTGTACATAGTGCCCACTGTTATACCCTCCACATTCCTCTCCCTCCCCTGCACATACTTCCCACTTTTATACCATCCATACTCCTCCCCTATTCCTTTTACTCACAAAAACAGTTCTTTAAAATTATATTGAATATTCTCTTTGTTACCATCTCTAGAATGGGCACACTTTTGTTAGTTCAACTAAAGGAAATCTTCTCAGTCCCCATATTTGTTCTGCCCATTATTAGTACTCATTTAATTTTGTGATTACTATTGTGATGTAGAGAGGAACATAGGGGATGTCAGCTGCTCTAAATATACCACTGGTAAAAAAAAAGTGTCCCTGAAAATATTTTTGAAATGTTGCCAACATTTCAAAAATATTTTCTCTATTCCATGAGAGGCTCCTGGGATCTCCTATGATATTAAAGTGGTAGTAAACTTTGCTAACATTACTACTTTTTAAAGGCCCTTAGGTAGGTTATGCCATAATGTATAAGTATGCACAGCATATTAGCATAATAGGGTACACTTATCTGTCAGACTGAGCCCTCCAGCGCAGTGCTGTGATCAATCCAGCGTTCCCCGGACACTTCCATCTTCACCCGGTCATTCCGGGTTCTGTGCCTTCTGTCACTTGCCTTGGCCGGGCTGTGTTGATTTCACTCCCACGCATGCTCATGCTCATCCTCTCTCTCTCTCATCTCCCCCTCTCTCTCTCTCTCATCCTCCCTCTCTTACCCCTAACCCTTCTCTCATCCTCTCTTTCTTTCTCTCTCTCATCCTCCGACTCTCGTTTTAATTTAATTTGTTATAACAAAAAATAGTTTGCTTTTTTTTTAATAAAAAACCCCACCAAAATTCTCAGCACCAGGCCCATGATAGGGGTGTGTCTCCTACCGGGAATTGGGCATGACAGTTTGGGAGAGACTAGTTTGCAGGTGTCTAGAGCCTCGCTCCATTCCTCATCCTCCAAAGGGCCCACTTCCCCCTCCCATGGGTGTTTTAGTTGATAGACCATTACAGTAGCTTGTGGAAGTGTCAACATACTGTAGAACTGCGATATTAGCTTTTTTGTCTGGGTATTTGACTGCCTCCATCAGTGGATTGCTGGGCAGGGGTGTGTCTCCTACCGGGAATTGGGCATGGTATGCATGGTGCATTTGTACATATTTAAAGTGCATTTGGTCCGGGAGGTCAAAGTCGGTTTTTAGCCTGTGAAAAGTTTTAAGTGTATTGTTGTCTACGATATGGGAAGATATAATACCCCCCTTTAGAGCTCCACGCCTCACTATCAGGGATTAAATTTTTTCTCCTGGTTGATGGAGTAGCACAGATAAACGGACTGCCAGAGAATAGTGGCTAGACTTTTACAGGTGTCCCTGAGTCCTCCAGATATAATAGCGTGTCGTCTGCATAGGTGCTAATGATTTCGGTCACTCCTCCCTTACTAAGGCCAAAAATATCTGGATGTGTGGGTATGGCCACTGCCAGAGGTTCGGCTGCAAGAGACAGGGGGCAAGTTTTAAATACTTGGGTATAAATGTAATGGTAAATCCTAAGTTGTCGAGGAGCATATATTAAAAAATCTAGAGACCTTTTAACCCTTGGTAAACCTTCTTAATCCGGCCCTAGGACTAGGCACTTATTGACAACAATAATGAATATTATCAAAAGATTTGGCTTGCTCTCTGGGCTCTCTGTCAGCTGGGAGAAATCTGTTTTTCTCCTGGTTGATGGAGTAGCACACGGACTGCCAGAGAATGCTAGACTTTTACAGGTAGTAGAGAGTTTTAAATACTTGGGTATAAATGTAATGGTAAATCCTAAGTTGTATATATTAAAAAATCTAGAGCCCTTGGTAAAAGGTATTTAGAGTAAAATGTGTAAAATGTGGGACATAAAACCGTCTCTCTCTGTCAGTAGTGGGTTAATGCAGTTTAATTAAAATGATATGGCTGCCCCAGCTTCTATATATTTTGCACAACTCGCCAATATGTATCCCTGGGGTGTGGTTTCAGAAATTGGAGAGCCTCTTTATGGAACTGATTTGGAAGAAAGGAGAGGCTAGAGTTTGTATGAGGGTACTGCAGTTGCCAAGAGATAGGGGAGGCTTGGCTGTGCCACACCCTTGGAGCTATTTCCTGGCATCTCAGTTACAACAAGTGGGGGGTTGGGAGGTGGGTCATATTACCACTAGCTATAACTCACGAGCATTACCCGACATACAGCCATAACAGAGGCATTAGAAGCAGATTTATTGGGGGGAAGGGACCAATGTCCAACTGCAAAGTTGCTGCTGAAGGTATGGAATACAGTAAGATTATAACACAATTCTGAACTTACAGAGTTTACACCTATCTGGGATAATGTGAAACTGCCCGAGCTCGAGTGGTTGGAGAATTTTAGTAATTGGAAACAGAAGGGGGTGGTAAGACTATCACAATTATGCACCGCAGGGTATTGAAGATATTTCAGGAGTTGAAGGAGGAATTTGGATTCTCAAATATAAATTTCTATCAGTGTCAGGATCACTTAATTGCTCCTGCTCCTCATTCCAGCATCCGTGATTTTGGCTATTGCATTCTTCCTGTCTGTGTCCACCTGTAAGGTGATTTATATGGTCAGTCACCTGTTATAAGCAAGCCAAATGCTCTGTCCCTTGCTTGTGAGAGACATTGATACTTGCGTTGTTACTGATCAAGTTCCCTGTCTGTCTGCCCTGCTTTACTAGTTTGGATTTCCATGTATATGACTTCGGACTGGATTATTGGACTATTCCTTGAACTCAGCCTGCCTTTTACTTGCACTGTCATAGAGCCACGCTACCTGTCTGCTACTGCAAGTATCTCTTGGCTTTGCTCTGCCCTGGTAGGTTGGCCAGGCACTATAGCATTGTGTATAAGTCCTGGGGGCAACCAAGTACCGGTAGGCCTGCTTGCCTTAAGGGAAAGGGGGCTGCTATAGTTGAAGCACACAGAAGATAGCTATAGTAACTGACCACCTGTGTTGGGGTAGATGTGACAATCAGTACCTACAGTTAAGGCATGCATTGACAACACAGTTTAAGGAGGGGATACTGGAATTGATTAGTGCCCCCTTACTGAAAACCTTAGTAGAGATTATTTCCCTAAAGTGGTTAATTTCGAAGCTATATCAAAATATACATCTAAAGGTACTGGAAAAAGTCTCTCAGTTGTCAAGTAGAGAAAAATGGGAGGTTGACATGGGGAAATTAACAGTTAATGTGCAATGGAATGGTATAGTGTCCTCAATCGATCGATTATCCCTTTTGTCAGCCAAGAAGCCCACACAGTTCTACATTGTCCATAGAGCCTATTTTACACCAACAAGAATGTCTCTGTTTGGGGACATCTGGATGCATCTTGTCCTAAGTGTCGGGGTGCATGCGGATACATGATTCATATGCTCTGGAGGTGCCCCAAACTATATAGATACTGGGAAGAGGTGTTGGACAAAATAAATTCAGTTTTTGGAACAAACGGCTTGAATCCGATAATGAGTGTACTGGGATATATGGAGCAGAGTGTGGGATCCGGAGCCATGCACACAGCTATTTTGAGATGTTTGTTTGTTTGTACCTAGATAGGTGATTACTTGGAAATGGTTGGACACTAGACCACCAATTATAACGGATTGGTTGAGGAGGGTTAACAACACAATAATTAGAGAAAAACTGGCCTATATGAGAAGGGGAGGTAGAGGTAGATTTGAAAAGATATGGAAAGTATGGATAGTAACCCCAGGACTGATGCCCGAGATGGCGAATTTCTAGAAAGCTTACTTTGGAAATGTATTAATCCTAAATGAGACAGGAAATGGGTGGTGGGGGAATGTATTTATGAATTGCTTTTGTATGAAATAAATTCTCTTTTGGAAAAAATTTAAATAAAAAAAAAGTGATTTTAGTGTATTTTTAGCAAAATATCACTTTTATATATTCTGTGGGGGGGCCTGTCAGGTGGGCTGTATGGGGCCCCATGATTTCTATCAAAAGCCCTGGCTGGAATACAGGTTACTTACTTAAAACTGCAAAAGGGTACATAAAGAGATCACAAAACATAAATATATCAACTGAATTAATGGTTACTTTTCCTTTAAATGACATGGGATAATAACATGAAACATTAGTGTGTAAGTTAAAAAAAAAGGTAAAAAAAAGTGGATGTGTCTCATTTAAAAATATATCCAGACAGTTCTAGTCCACTTTTGCACTTATCCAGAGTGATGACCACCACCAACACAGCGCTGTCACCAGAAGATGTGGCTGCTTAAATTATAGGTAGCATATAGGCATTTTGATATTTTCCCAAGAAGTATGGATCACAGCATCATGTTCTTAGAAGCAGTCCCCTTAAAGATAGTAACCCTCTGGTGCTGGTATTGGTAAGGCTGTCACTTTCCGGGACCAGCAGATATATAGTGCAGCTGTGTAAAAGGTGCTCACCACAGTCAAAAATGCTCATATAGTGTAGTATTTATTTGAAAAACTATGCTCTACAAACCAATATAAAAAGCAAGTATCAAAAACTCTCAAAGATGGCTGCCACATGCAAAGCTATGTGGTAGCGAGACCTCAGCACTCTTTAGCTACTCCAAATGCGTTTCATGCTCTAGGGCATCCTCAGGGGTCAAAGAGTGCTGATTGTTACATGTCTGGTATATTTATTGAATTAATTCCAGCACCTAATAATAGTATACATGTGCCACATCCCTATGCTGTATGAATTAAATAAAGAAAAAAATATATGGACTTTAAAGGAACGTAAAACAAATATAACAATTTATTGGGTTACATTAAAAATATATTCTACAATACATACAATGACATCACATAAAGCATCTAAAATAGGTAGTACCCTACGTGGTTGACCCTAGAGGATATGATACGATACTCTGTGACAATTCGTATTGATGCATCCACATGTATACTCCTCTCAATTAGGGATTCCACTTGTCCTCTTAGTATAAAATAATTCTGCTCAAAATTTTTTGCGACCAAGAAGTCGCTTCTTCAGGAGCTTGAATATATTTGTACCACAGATACCAAACAACCGCAACACTGACCACATAGACCCGTGAGAGCCCCCCTACAACAGCCACAACCGGCTCATAAGCCATGATATGGGGACACACAGAGTAAATAATAAGGTGGGAATTGCAGTTTCCACTAGTACTGATCTCCAATATCTATAACTGTTTGACAGTTATAGATATTGGAGATCAGTACTAGTGGAAACTGCAATTCCCACCTTATTATTTACTGACTGGTGCCTTCATTCCAGACTGGTGCTTTTAGGGTAATAGTTCCAGAAAGTAGAGTATAGTACGCCATAATGATAATACCGCTTTGTATCTAGTGATCTTAATAGCAACACCTGTAACGTGTAATGCCGGATAAGTCCCTCTAAATCCAATACTGTAGCAAGGTATAGGAGGGGGAGGTATGTGAAAGCATCCATCTCCCTTGAGGTTCTCTTGAGAAGAAACAATTAAAGGGTAAGTTCACCTTTACAGAAAATCTGTAAGGTGAACTTACTGGACCCCCTGTCAAGACTTGCCTCAGCCCTTCCTTCTCTGAGCTGGCCAGTTAATTGCCAGCTCTTATCTCTGCACAGTGACTCACCTGTTGATGATATCCTGCTTAAGCCCTCCAGTCCAGATGATCTCTGCCTTCGCCTTGGTCAACATCACAGAGACTATCTCCTGCGTTCCTGTTAAAGACTTGCTTGGCTGACATTTTTTCTGGCTCCAGATCCTGCTTGCTGTTCCACTACACTGATCCCTGGCTTCCTGACTTTCTGGCTTGTCTGACTATAAGAGGTACGTCTGGTTCTGCTCCGCTTCCCCAGCGATTTGGGGGCAATCCAGTCCAATGCAGAGGGTTTCTCAACCAGGTTGAGATATACTTTGAGATGCTGCCCCAAGCGTTTCCCACGGACAGAAGCAAAGTAGGTTTTGTAATATCTTGGTTTTTTAAGAGAGCCTTGGCCTGGGCAAACACTATGGGAGTATGAAAAAAATATATAAAAAAATATATATGTGTTGACTGCGCTACCCCTTGTATTATGTGTTTTTAAAGTGCTTCAAGCAAAGTATGCATTTAAATATACCACAATAAATTTATAAGTTTGTATACATTAGTGATAATAGAAGTAATAATAATAATTAATAAAAATCAATATTTTCTTCTGCTGTTCACCCGTGACTTCCAATATTAATTATTGCGTGCCAAAAAAAACAAATTAATTTAGGCAAAACAAACCAAACGAAACCAAAAACAATAAAGTTCCGTAGTATTTTCTGCTGGTGCTAAAAAAGCAGTCTTCAGCATAAAAAAGTGTTTCAATCCTCCTAATTCTTGTGTCCGTGCTTCCTTTATCCACCACTATAGTGACGACACCACCACCACCACCATAAGAATTGGCCACTCACCAG
Source organism: Lithobates sylvaticus (assembly GCA_028564925.1). Lineage (NCBI taxonomy): Eukaryota > Metazoa > Chordata > Amphibia > Anura > Ranidae > Lithobates > Lithobates sylvaticus. Next base: position 197,518,714 of record CM053036.1, read on the forward strand.
ATGTTAATATAATGAATGCCTTTGGTTCATTAGTAGGGATAACCACTCCACTCCTCTCAGGTCTATGCTGTTTCCAATATACAGATTTACCAATGTCCAACCTCATAAAAAATGAACAACGATCATTGCGCAGTATGTCTGTGCTTTTATTTAAAAAAAGGTAAAAACAAATGAATTCACTCACATTTTTAAGTGCCTATCAGTTGGCACTAAACTTATCCAGCCATTTGAATGGGTATAGATGGTTGAGGGTATTGCCTGTCTCTCCTATGTCAGCGTGCGTCCCAAGCCTCCTTTTGTTTAACCGGAAGTGACGTAGTCCGTGTTTTAGCAGCCTATATGCATTTCGCAAACACTCTTGCGTCCTCAGGAAGCTGCTGTTTGATGCTATGGGAGACCTGTTGTGTTGAGTTACCCTGAGTTCGTGGATTCTATTAAAAGGGTATTTGATGTTCACACACGCTCCGCTTATGCTGCCAAGTGCCTCATATCCATCAAACAGTGTACGAGAACTGTTGCAGATTACGCCATTGAATTCTGTACTCTGGCAGCAGAGGTTGGTTGGGACAATGAGGCCCTTGTGGCAGATTTTTCTCATGGTCTCTCAGATACCATCAAGGTTGAGATAGCAGCCCGAGATATACCCACTGAGCTGGAGAAGTTGATCACGTTTGCCATCCTCATTGACTCCAGACTCGCTTGTGGAAGCCTCCTGTACATTTGTCTCCAAGCTTTGCAGTCCCAACCTTGCCTCCCTCACCTCGCATGCCTCCTGGTACCGAGTCGGTCAGGGAAGGTGAACCCATGCACTTGTGCTATACGTGTCTCTCTGCGGGTGAGAGAACACTTAGAAGGAGAAAGAGATTTATTGTGGCCAGGCAGGTCACTTTTTTTAAGTCTTGTCCTGGTCGCCACAATGCAGTAAGACATGCTTCCAGAAGGTAGCCAAGGTCTTTGACAAAGGTCAAGCCAGTAGTTTGCCTCCACACCAGTCATATGATTGCACAATTGACCTTCAACCTGGTGCCAAACCCCCCACGTGGCTGGGTTTACCCTTTGTCAGATAAGGCCATGGAGGAGTATGTTGCAGACGCACTTTCTTGAGGTTTCATCCGCAAATCCTCGTCTCCTGCTGGTGCTGGTTTCTTCTTCGTGAAGAAGAAGAGTGCTGAACTGAGACCTTGTATTGATTATAGGGGTCTCAATCATTTCACGATTAAGAATGCCTATCCGATTCCGTTGATTGCAGAGTTAATTGACCGCTTCGAGGGGGCAATGGTTTTCACAAAGCTTGATTTGAGAGGGGCATACAATCTCATGAGGATTAAGGAGGGCGACGAGTGGAAAACTGCATTTAATACCAGAACAGGCGAGCCACCACACAAATGTCTGTCGTGTGCTTCAAAAACGAAGAGAGAACAATCTCTATTGTAAATTGGAGTGTGAATTTCATCTTGAACAGGTTAAATTCCTGGGTTATGTCATTTCCACTGCTGGTTTTTCGATGGACCCAGAGAAACCTTCGGCAGTCCTACAGTGGCCCCGACCCGTGGGTTTACGTCCTCTGCAGCGTTTTCTTGGCTTTTACAACTATTATCGGAAGTTTATTCGTAACTTCTCATCTTTGGTTAAGCCCCTGACTGATATGACCAGAAAGAACGGTAACCCACAGAGTTGGTCTCCGGAGTCCATTAAGGCCTTTGAGAGTCTCAAGGCTGCCTTTGTTTCTGCTCCTGTTTTGGCACATCCTGATCTTACGTTACATTTTATCCTTAAGGTTGATGCTTCTGAGACTTGGGTTGGCGCCCTTCTGTCTCAACGTCCTCTGAGGGCGTAGTGTACCCATGTGGCTACTTTTCCAAAAAATTGTCACCTACGGAGTGCAATTACGAGATTGGTGACAGAGAGCTGTTAGCGATCATTTTAGCCCTGAAAGAATGGATACATTTCCTTGAAGGTACCACTGTGCCGGTTCTCATTCTTACTGACCATAAGGATCTCACATTCTTGTCTGAGGCTAATCACCTCTCTCCCAGAAGGGCGCAATGGGCTTTTTTCTTGTTAAGTTTCAATTACATTGTCTCATTCTTACCTGGTACTGAGAATGTAAGGGCTGACACTTTATCACAACAATTTCCACTTCCAAGATGGAGTCATTTACGGTTCCTGCGATTACTCCAGATCTTATTCTGGCTACGGTTCGCACCAGTCTCACTTCTCTTTTGGGTGACAAAATTCTTGCTGCCCAGGTCTATTCTGTCCCAGAGAGTCTCCATACTGCCGTGCTCCAGACTTACCATTCTCCCTAGACTGCTGGCCACCCTGGGAAGAATCAACTTGTTTGGGCCATTTCCCAACAATTCTGGTGGCTTAGTCTACGTGCTCATGTAACCGCCTTCATAGCTGCTTGTTCCGTGTGTGCTCGGAGTAAGACTCCACGACACCTTCCAGTGGGCCTCCTACAACCCATACCCAATGGAGAGAGGCCCTGGACCCACCTGTCTACGGATTTCATTGTGGAGTTACCCAACTTCCAGGGCAACACAGTTATCTTTATGGTTGTTGACTGGTTTTCGAAAATGTCTCATTGTATTCCACTAAAGAAGTTGCCCACTTCTAAGGAACTGGCTTCCATTTTTGTTCGGGGTAAATCTTTCGCTTACATTGGCTACCCAAGGTGATTGTCTCTCGGACAGGGGTAGTCAGTTGTGTCCCGGTTCTGGTGAGCCTTTTGTGCACAGATGGGAATTTAGCTTGCTTTCTCCTCGTCGTATCACCCGCAGTCTAATGGGGCCGCAGAACGAGCCAATTAGTCCCTTGGAGCAATTCCTACGTTGCTATATTTCTGACTATCATAACAACTGGTCAGACCTCTTACCGTGGGCAGAGTTTGCTCACAATAGTGCCTTGAATTCTGCTTCCTGATTATCCCCGTTTATGGTGAACTATGGTTTCCAACCTTCCATGATGCCTGACTCATTTGTTCCGCAGAGTATTCCTGCGTTAGGAGAGCATCTCCGTGGTCTTCCTTCCACTTGGGCACAAGTCCAGGAGGCTTTACGACATGCCAATGATAGGTTACTGCCCCGTACACACGATCGGACATTGATCGGACATTTCCGACAGCAAAATCCATGGATTTTTTCTGACAGATGTTGGCTCAAACTTGTCTTGAATACACACGGTCACACAAATCTTGTCAGAAATTATGAATGTCAAGAATGCGGTGACGTACAACACTTACGACGAGCCAATAAAAATGAAATTCAATAGCCAGTGCAGCTCTTCTGCTTGATTCTGAGCATGCGTGGCACTTTGTGCGTCGGAATTGTGTACACATGATGGGAATTTACGCAAACGGATTTTGTTGTCGAAAATTTGAGAACCAGATCTCAAATTTTGTGCGACGGAAATTCCGATGTAAACTGTCCGATGGAGCCTTGCTTCGCACATTTTACATCGGAAAGTCCAACCGTGTGTACGCGGAAACAGACTCCATGCTGACTGCAGACGCCTGCGCATTCCTACCAGGTTGGGGACAGGGTCTGGCTGTCATCTCGCAACCTCCGACTTCGTGTTCCCTCTCTGAAGTTCGCACCTTGGTTTATTTTATTATCAGTGGCTTACGCGTTAAACAATATGGGTATCTCAAATGTATTTCATGTCTCCTTATTAAAACCTTTGGTCTGCAACCGCTTTAAACCACCTCTGTGCCAAACCCTCACCCTGTGTGAGAACCATGAGGAGTATTCATTGTTGACTCCCGTAGGTTCTGTGGGAGCATACAGTACCTGGTGCATTGGAAAGGTTACAGTCTTGGTCTGATCCTCATGGTGATTTCTGACACCCCCCTCCAAGGGGGAGGAGTCATTGAGGATGGGGTACCCAGGGCTGGGCTCTGCCCTTCCTCAGAGTACTAATTGTCAGCTCCTATCTCTCCACGGTGACTCGCTGCTCATCATCCCTACTTGCTGATCTCTCACCTTGGCAACATCGGATTCCTGTTAAATACTTACTTGACTGACATCCTTTTAGCTCCATCCTCTCTACTGATCCTGCGACCAACAGCGGCTAATGTACACTGATTCGATTGATCATCTTCTGACCATCCATGTGACAGTGTTGATCATTTAGAACGCCTCTTATCCGTACAAGCTGAGAGGTACAAATAGGGGATCAAGCCACTGGAATTTTAAATCCCCAGACCAGTGAAGTGGCAACCTTGTTTCTGACAGCGGGGGATCGCCAGACTCCGATACACCAGGACCAGGGGGGGTGGGGTGGGTATGTCTTGGAGGGTAAGTGGGGAGGGAATGTGAAGGCAGTGTAAGTGCACCTTACAGATGCATTAGGATATGATCACGATGTACAAAAACATAAGGGGTTCATATAGTGAAGAATTCTAACCTCCACATATGGAAAGGCTTCTTCACAATATAAGCTGTGAGTATGTGGAGTAGGCTCCCTCAAGAGCTACTTCTGGCCAGTTTACTAAATTATTGTAAAAAAGGGGTCATACATTCCTAAATGCACAAAATATATCTGGATATTAACATTTATAGATAATAACACCATGGATTGTTGATCCAGGGAATATCCAATTACCTTCTGGGGGATTATGAAGGAATTTATTTGTCCACTTCTGGAGAAAATTGGACCATGCTTTATATAGGGTTTTTTGTCTTCCTCAAGGTCAACTGTGTGTTTAGGAATTTGTATATGAAGGCTTTCTATTTATTTATTCTGTTTATTTAATTATTTTTGGTTGAACTTGATGGACTTTTTTTAGCCTTATTAACTATGGATGTAACCATGTTGTCATAATTCTGGTTGGTTGATTACTTAATCTATTTTATTTATTTACAGAAACAGCTGTGCTCTTGTTTCTTGCCCTTCCCCTCCTGGCTTTGGGAGGAATGACCTTTATTTTGACTAATATGCAGGTCAGTGTTTCTATAATTGGCATGCACCCAAACTCTCCCTGTTGTGTTTCACAAGTTTACAAGACTTCTCACTTTATATTCAATCTGTGGAATTACATTCTCTGTTTTCATAGGTGGGGAATCTCTTTGGTGCTCAGCGTTCCACAATTATAACTCTCTACAATGGGGCCTATGACTCTTCTTCTGTCATATTTCTAATAGTTAAGGTAAGAAGTTTATTTCAAATATTCAAATAAAACATCTTATTAAAATAGTTTTCAATGCATTTGTGGTGGGTTTAGCCATTTTGTCAGGAATGGTTTGTTTCAACTATATGTGAGCAGGTGACATCTATTCTCTCCACTGCAGCAATGCATGTGGAGATGGAAGTCAAGGGGAATCAATTTCTTCTATGAAGTTCTCTGTCACAGAGAGGCAGCATTCGATAGGATGCTGGCTTCCCATGTTACTGTGGTGGCCATACTGAGGTTTTGCCTGTAATGCGACCTCTGGGCACTGGACCCCAAGTAGTGGAATCCTGGACACCACAGAGTTAAGGCATTCCTGTACGGTGCTGCACAGGTCCAAGGGAGTGGACCCTAAAACATGAAAAGGGTACCCAGTCTTTGAAGGTCCCCCAAGTGATGGAACCCGCTGTGATGGGTGAAGATTAGGCTCTTAGTTTCTAAGGTCGCCCTGCGCCTGGACAGGTAAGTGAAATCCCTCCTTATTTACTTATTGTGGGGTGCCCCATGTGTGTAACAAACTGTCAATCTAGCTAAGGCTGGACACTTGTGTAGCAATGACCGCATGGGGGGAGTTTTGGGCTGACTGTTGGTGTTTTGGGTAAGGAGTACCTTTCTCGTTGTCTTGGCCACTTTCTTGTAGATGGTCCGTGCACAAAAATTCTTAGGCGCGCAAAAGTTTGTTGCATGCACAGGACCATAACCGCGCACGTGCTCGTGGGAGCACAGCCATCTTTAAGCTGAGAGTAACTCACGTGCAGCGCTTCCAGGGGACAGCTGTGAGACACAGAGCAGGCTCTGAAAAACTTTCACTTTCAGCAGTTTATTTCTCCTTACCCGGGTCACGTGAGTCACCAGGTGTTGGTTGGCAAGCTACAGTGCTTAGCAGGATTGTTGCATAGGGGCTTGATGAGCCCTATTAAGAGGTCTCCCTTCTGGGGTAAAATACTAGACCCTGGTACTGTACTCCCTTTTTGTGGCTTGCAATTTCTTCAAAAATGAGGAGCGGGGCTAACACTACAGGGAAGGCACACCTATGTTGTCAGTAGCTCCTGAGGAGGCTAGTTGAAACCCTAGTGTTGTATCCCCTGAGAGACCAGAGGCTTCCGGGCAATCTGAGCCGCTGCGCCTGTCTGGTATTGTGCCTACAGTCAACACTCCTGCTTCACCCTTTATCACCAGAGATGAACTGTCCTCAGCCCTAGCCGGGTTAGAGCACAGGATTGCTGGCATGATTGCCTCCATCCTGCAGGGTGGCAAAAAGCGTGACAGAGCCCTCTCCCCCAAGCCTCATAATTTGGAGCAGGAATGGGTTGAGAAAGGGAAAAGCTAGATGCTAGAAACTTAGGAGATGGCCCGGCAGATGAGTCTGCTTCTGAGGAATCTGGTATGAAAGACAAAAACTCGCCACCGCCCTCATCTATGGCTGGCTATCGCAGTAAGCGGCATTGGAAGGCTGGAACAGGTAACAACAAAGCCTGGGAAATTCCCAGGAAAAACCAAAGCCTACTTACCAAACAGCTCGCAGGCAACCAAATGAATCTAACAGTATGCGTTAAAAACAGGGGTTTAGTCTGCACGCAGTTGCAAACGCATGCGTAAGCCACAGAGCCTTGTCACGGCACCCTGGTATCTGTGCTCCTAACACTATAAGTGTCCCCACAGTGGAGGCACATGCATTCTGATGAATAGATGAGGGCAGGTGGACTGAAGGGGAGCCCACCCCTTTTAAAAGGTACAGGAGCACACCAAACACCCAGCATGTAGCACAATGGCTGCAAAGGTGTTGGTGCGTTGCTGGACCAATACAAACACCAATGTGATATGAAAAACAAAAACTCGCCACCGCCCCCATCTATAGCTGGCTATCGCAGTAAGCGGCATTGGAAAGCTAAAACAGGTAACACCGAAGCCTGGGGAATGCCCAGCGAAAACCCAAGCCTACTTACCAACCAGCTCTCAGACAATGTGCCTCCACTGTGGGAATGCACATGGGGACTTCCCTATGGCTTCCTCGTGGCCTCTGACACCACGGAGAAGCCATACGGAAGCCCCCATGGCGTCAGAGGGGGCGGGGTCACCCGGGTACGTCACGGGGTGGCCCCGCCCTCAGTTATATATAAACTGTCACAAGCAAAGATGCGTCACACGGCGGGAGCCTCCCATTGAGGCGGATCGGTCTCGGCTTCTTTTTTTTCCGGTCCGTCGCAAGAAGATCAAAGTGAAATGGGGGGAACACTGCGCTAACCCAAAGTGAAATATATCGGAAAAATATATGTGAAAGCAGCCAACACCCTAACAAAGTCAAATAAACATGTAAAAAACAATGTGTAGCGCTAACAAAAAATAAACAGTGAAGCAATGTAATCCACAGTGAAAGGATTGAAACCAATAAATAATGCACCAAAAAATCCCAAATGGGATAAACACAATGATTATGTGATAGTGATAAAGTCTTTTCTCAAAGAACTTTTCATGTGAAGTAAAGCATCCTTTCGTATAGAATGATAGAATAGTAAGGAATCTCTGGAACCACAGGATCTGGTATATGTACGAGGATATGTGGAAACCTTCCAACAAATATGAAATGGATACCGACGATGTTGGACCCACCTACCATACGGCAGTGGGTCAATTAGGCTTAAGGTAATTCCTGTAGATGGCACCTGGAAAGCCGGACACTGGATTCAGACAGCACACCTCGAAATCTAGGATGGGTTACCGAGATGGTGTTCCAAATCTTCCGAAATGGCACTGGCGTGTGATCCAAATAGTCCACGATGGCATGTGGCACCAGGAAAAGCCCAAAAGAAAAAAGGAGGAAAAAGAGGAGACTCCAATAGTGTAGGTCCGCCACTAATTTTATTGAATGTGGGGCATAAACATTAGTACAAAAGGGAAATATCCCATGTAGTACAGAGCATATAAAAATATAAAATAAAGTAAAATCAGAGTAAAAGCAATGTAGGGGTCTCAAAATGAGCTGTTAGCGCTACACATTGTTTTTTACAGATAGAAGAAGATGAATGGACATTGTGGGACATTTATTTTTTTAATAAAGGACTTGCCCCCAAGCTGTGTCTTGTTGTTTTTAACATTTTGACACTTTTTTTGTGAAATGGTAGGGGTACATGTGTACCCCGTTACCATTTCACACGGGGCTTCCAGATACCATTTAAAGGGGGCTTCCAGATTCGGATAGGCTCCCCGCCCACATACCCCCACAACCACCGAGCAAGGGTTGTGGGGATGAGGCCCTTGTCCCCATCAACATAGCGACAAGGTGCTTTGGGGGGCTACCCCAAAACACCCTCCCAATGTTGAGGGCATGTGGCCTGGTACGGTTCAGGAGGGGAGGGGCTCTCTTGTCCCCCCTCTTTTCCTGCTGCCTGCCAGGTTGCGTGCTCGGATAAGGGTCTGGTATGGATTTTGAGGGGGACCCCTATGCTATTTTTATTTTTTGTTTTTTTTTTTTTTTTATTTTTTTTTTTTTTTTTTTTTTTTTTTTTTTTTTTTTTATTTTTTTTTTTTTTTTTTTTTTTTTTTTTTTTTTTTCTTTTTTTTTTTTTTTTTTTTTTATTTTTTTTTTTTTTTTATTTTTTTTTTTTTTTTTTTTTTTTTTTTTTTTTTTTTTTTTTTTTTTTTTTTTTTTTTTTTTTTTTTTTTTTTTTTTTTTTTTTTTTTTTTTTTTTTTTTTTTTTTTTTTTTTTTTTTTTTTATTTTTTTTTTTTTTTTTTTTTTTTTTTTTTTTTTTTTTTTTTTTTTTTTTTTTTTTTTTTTTTTTTTTTTTTTTTTTTTTTTTTTTTTTTTTTTTTTTTTTTTTTTTTTTTTTTTTTTTTTTTTTTTTTTTTTTTTTTTTTTTTTTTTTTTTTTTTGGCGCAGGGTTCCCTATAAAATCCATACCAGACCTGAAGGGTCTGGTATGGATTTTGGGAGGACCCTACGCCATTTTTTTAATAAATTTGGCACAGGGTTCCCCTTAATTTCCATATCAGACCCGAAGGGCCTGGTATGGACTTTAGGGGGACCCCCACACAATATTTTTTACAATTTTGGTTTGGGGTTCCCCTTAATATTCATACCAGACCCAAAGGGCCTGGTAATGGACTGAGGGGGAGAACCCATGCTCTTTTTTTCAATGAGTTTTTCCTTTAGAAATGTCATTTGCTGTGGTACTGTTCTAAACACGGGAAAATGCGCCACTTTACAGGCATACTATATACCCCCCCCCCCCCCCCCCAGGCACAATATTTAAAATAATATTTCATTTTTATTGCTTCACGTTAAGCATTAAAAAAATCGCTGCTCCTGAAAAAACAGTAGATACCTTAAAGGATTCTATACAGCAAGTCTCTCGTCTGGCTCTCCTGTCTGTACACATGCAGGAAGGAAGGACTTTTTTGACTTAAAAACTGGTCAGCCGAGCTTCCCTGTAAGAAGTTATTGGCAGGGTTCCCCTTCCATGGGGAATGTTTTTTTGGTGATTGGTTGTTTAAAACCTCTGGGATTTCCTCAGGTATTTCAGCGCCAAGGCAGTTCTGTGCCAACAGGGCGCTAGAGCCAGGGGCAAGCCGCAGGGCCAGAGCCAGAAAAAAACCCTGGGTCCAGAACTCTTCTAAACCCAGCACTAAGCCCTCCTTTTGAGGGGACGCCCCCACTCTATCTGGTGGGGGAAAAGCTGCTCCATTTTGCAGACATTTGGAGAACAGTGGTGCAGGACGGGTGGGTCACCACAACAGTGTCCTGCGGTTACAAGCTGGAATTACGGAGGTTTCCTCCTCAGAGGTTTTTAGGATCCAACCTTCCTGCGAATCCTCCAAAAAGAAACTTATTGTTTTAAGCACTAGAGCAGTTAGTGCATCAGGGGGGTAATCATACAGGTTCTGGTATCCGAAAGAGGCACAGGGTTTTATTCGAACCTGTTCATGGTTTTAAAACCAAATGGGGACATAAGGCCAATCTGTTAATCCAATCCTTCAGGATGGAGTCAGTCCCCTCGTTAGTAGCCTCGCTCCAGATGGGAGATTTCTTAGCCTCCATCGATATCAAGGAAGCATATTTACACGGACCTATCTTTCAGTCTCATCTGAGGTTCCTGGTATTTGCAGTAGAGAAATGTAATTTCCAGCTTGTGGCACTGCCCTTCGGGCTTACCACAGCACCTCGGGTGCTTACACAGATCCTAGCACCTGTACTGGGTCTTTTAAGGGCCCAGCGGATCTTGGTGCTCAGATACTTGGACGACCTCCTGCTCAGAGTTCACTCACTACAGGCCCTGGAACACAGTGTAGCCTGCACAGTGCGGTATTTAGAAAACCTGGTCTAAGTCATATATACCGAAAGCCTTGAGACCAGCTCAGAGTCTCAAGAATCTAGGTCTGATCTTGGTCCAGGCCAAGGTATTTCTGCCCAGATGATGTCCAATATGACGAATCGCATCAGACGATGCTCTTGGAATTGTTGTTTATACTCCATTTTATTTACAAGCTGGTTTCATCGGATTTGCTGTAAGTGTAAACCCCCTTTTTTACCATTAAACGTCATACAGTATCACACTGCAGATCATTTGTTTTTCATGCACACCATTTGATGCGATTTACCACATGTTTTGGAGTCCATCATGGATACCTGCCAGTCTTCATTCAACATTGGGTGGAACCCTTCTTACCGTTTTTCCAGTGGTGGGAGTTCCTGTTTGAGATCATTCCCTCAAAAATGCTTGTTTGACCCATGTGCTGTACGGTACATGTGTCCATTGAATCTGGTAAGCGTGAACACGTTACCATTTTGACTGTATTTTCAAGATTTATTCTGGATTATCCAACAAAGACCTTTTCACTTAATTCTGAACTTTAATGGACTTTGCATAGATGTTTATTATTTACTTTGAACTTTTATGTTTTAGTTTTGTTCACATTCAATTTTGCACTGCCTATTTTACCTTATCAGGTTCATACGTTATTCACTTGCTCACTGTTTCGCTTGCGTCTATCTAGCAAGGTTACTCTGTGGTATAAGCAAGGAAGCTGAGACTTCTGTAGTGTGTAAATGTGCTTTTACTATACAAAGATGCTGTACATACAAAACTATTACAATATTAGGAATACAATACAAAACTGACAGATATCTATAACAAGCAAACTGCCTAGCAAATGCCTATGGTCTATAACAATATAAATACACTTTAAAGGTTACTTAACTTCTGTTACTGTATGTTCATGATCTCCATATGCAATGTTTCTTCTGGAGGTCAGGCACTTGTTCTTGTATCATGAGTGGCTTCTGATTTTCAAAGCCTGATGATGAGTGTGTTCCGATGTTACAGCATGATGATGCGTTCTGATGTTACAGCATGATGATGTTGATGTGTGTCTGTTCCAGTCTCTACTCCCTTTTTTATTTGTACAAGTTTGTTGACCAAAGTTAATGGTTACAAACTTGTTTCCATAACAACCGACTAACAGTCATTCTTTCAGTTTGAGAGACCCTCTCTTACTTGTTTACTGTAGCTATAGAGACAATAGCCTCTTCAAACTGTCAATTTGAATACAACAATGGTATCTATGTACTGTACCCATTGTATGAAATAGCATGTGTTTGGGAAACCTACTCAAGCCAAAAACCTGACAGTATCTCTAATGCCACGTACACACGGAGTAAAGTCTGTTCATTTAGAACGTGACTCCAGACAGACGGGACTAGCGAAGGAAGTCAATGCCGCCGCCTCGATCGGCGAGATTGACACCTCGCTAGCCCCGTCACCTGGTATGGATTTAAAGGGGAATCCCTACGCAAGAAAAAATGGCGTGGGGGTCCCCACAAATCCATATCATACCCTTATCCAAGCATGCAGCCCGGCCGGTCAGGAAAGGGGGTGGGGACGGACGAGCGAGCGCCCCCCCTCCTGAGCCGTACCAGGACGCGTGCCCTCAACATGGGGGGTGCCTTGGAGAAAAGGGGGCCCTGCGGCCCCCCTACCCTAAAGCACCTTGTCCCCATGTTGATGAGGACAAGGGCCTCTTCTTGGCAACCCTGGCCGTTGGTTGTCGGGGTCTGCGGGCGGGGGTCTTATCAGAATCCGGGAGCCCCCTTTAATGAGGAGGCCACCAGATCCTGGGCCCCACCCTATGTGAATGAGCATGGGGTATGATGTACCCCTACCCATTCACCTGGTGAAAAAGTGTAAATAAAAACACAACAAGTTTTTAAAATACTTTATTACACAGCTCCGGGGGTCTTCTTCCGTCTTGGGGGGTCTTCTCGCCGGACTCCACCGCTATCTTCTGCTAGCTCTTTTACTAGCGGAGGAGCCCGGCTTTCTCCTTCGTCGCCACCGCCATCTGGGGGTCTTGTTCCGACTTTGGGGGTCTTGTCCCGCTCTTCGGTTCTTCTTGCCGGGCCTCCGCTTTCTTCTTGCAGCTCTTTTACTAGTGTTGGCCCGGTCTTCTGTCGCCGTTGCCGTCGCTGTTGCCGCCGCCTTCTGCTTCTTCTTCTTACTTCATCCGATGTTGACACGACGGCCGGATTGTCCGCCGGACTGCAGAGTCCGGCGGATAATTTTGAGTCAAAACATCTTACTAAGTCCGCCGGACTTTTGGGAAGAAAAAGTCCGCCGGAGCCCACACATGGTCGGAATGTCCGGCGGACAAACCCGCCGGATAGTCCGATCATGTGTACGGGGCATAAGACTAACCACTATTGTGTAATGTTATGTCTGATTAATTTAAAAAAATGATATTTTAACAAACGCAACACATTCCACCCTAGATTTTTTTTCCTTTCAGTCTTCATACAGAAAATCACTTCATTACTATTAAAACTCATTTTAAACATTAATTTTCCTTGAATGCAACACCTCCCATATTTCTGTCATTGAGAAGGTGTTTCAGTCTTTAACTAAAATTTTGTTAGAAAGTCCATTCTAAAGTTCTTTAGAAACAAGTCCAGGCTTGTAATACATCAAAGGCCTTTCTCTCCACAGCTCTTGCGATCTTCGGTCATTCTTTCCATCTTGTAACCAATTTTCTCTGTTCTTCCTATGGATCAAATCCAAGACATCCTGTGGAGTGGAAAACAAAGCGGATTATCTGTTCCTTCTAATAATATATAAACAATAGATCCAGGCCCTTCCGCTACGATCTATACTCTAAATGGGTTCTTGCCTGGATATCTGACTAACACTTTGCCCCCTGCCTGTACCCACTTCTGACCCTCCCAAAGAACATCAATAGGGAGGAGAGGAAATATACTGATATTTCCCAGAAGATCACTGCTGTTTATTTTGGAAGGTTTGATGTTATGTCGCCTCACTTTCCGCTCTTGCTGAGAAGTATCCACTAACCAGTCAGAGTCCTAGCCACTGTCTTGAAGCTTATCTGCCAATGGAAATATAACTTCAAACCCTCCTGCCAGATTCCCTCTCATTCCTAGATAGACTTCAGCTTCAGATACATCACTCTTGGTTTCTATGTCATGGGAAGCAGTAACATGGTATCTGTTAAGCCCTGTTCTTTCAGGAATCTTTCTTTCTTGTGGAATCTGTGCCCCAGCCCCTACCATCCTCTCATATGGTGTGCTTTTGGCTGTTGGCCTAGAATTTAACATGACTGCCTGTGTGAGGACCCGATCCCACCCCCTTAGTGTATGGTGTGGGTTTAAGTTTGCGTATCTGGTCCTTCAATAGCCCATTGTATCTTTCAATCAAACCAGCTGCCTGTGGATGGTATGGGATGTGGCACAACCAGTACACTCCATAATCTTTGGCCCACTGCTGTACTGTTGATCCGGTGAAGTGTGAGCCGTTATCACTTTGGAATTGTTTGGGACGACCATAAGCAACGACAAGTTTGCGAGGATGAACAAGCATAAGTCCTGAATAGGTGTCCACTGCAGTGCAACAATATTTCAGTTCATTGTTTCCCCGGGGCCCCTCTTAATCGACCCGGTGGAGTACTTTTGCAATGGCCATTGTCGCACTTCTCCAGTAGGGATGGGCCTGGTGTTCGATTCGAACCCACGTTCGGCGAGCCCAGAATTATTTGGGCCGTTCGCATTACATTCGTGTGATGCGAGCGGCCCGCAATGCATTGCGGCCGGCGCAGTGCATTGCTGGCTGATGATTGGCCAAGCATGCACTGTGCTTAGCCAATCACAGCGCCGGCAGCGAGGAGAGCAATAATTGGCTACAGGCAGGACGCCTGTAGCCAATTAATGCTCAGGGGCTTTAGTACACGCCCCAATCTATAAAAGGCCGCCACGCCGTCGGCCCAGGGCACATGTGTTCCGGCTTTGAGAAGAGTGAATAGGCAGTCTGCTGATTGATTCGTTCATTGCTAAACCATTGCTGATTCTTTCAATACTATTACTGATAATTTCTGCTGATTGCACTGCTGAGTGTGACATTATCTGCTGCTGGGGATTAGTCTGGTGTGTGCGTGCTGTTAGTACAGCATTGCAGTAGCACCCATTGCAGTGCTGTTAGAACAGCATTGCACCCTAACTTCCTGTCCCAACCTTCTGTCCCATCCCAGGCAGGCAGGAAGGAAGGGATTTATAGGAGCCATATTGTGTTTGTGTCAGCACACATAGGAGCTAGTGTGTGTGTTGTCAGCACACATAGGAGCTATATTTTTTTGTCAGCACACATAGGCCCTTTAGTGTGTTGTGAGCACACATAGGAGCTATATTTTTTTGTCAGCACACATAGGAGATATAGTGTGTTTGTGTCAGCACACATAGGACCTATAGTGTGTTTGTGTCAGCACACATAGGACCTATAGTGTGTTTGTGTCAGCACACATAGGAGATATAGTGTGTTGTGAGCACACATAGGACCTATAGTGTGTTTGTGTCAGCACACATAGGACCTATAGTGTGTTTGTGTCAGCACACATAGGACCTATAGTGTGTTTGTGTCAGCACACATAGGACCTATAGTGTGTTTGTGTCAGCACACATAGGACCTATAGTGTGTTTGTGTCAGCACACATAGGACCTATAGTGTGTTTGTGTCAGCACACATAGGACCTATAGTGTGTTTGTGTCAGCACACATAGGACCTATAGTGTGTTTGTGTCAGCACACATAGGAGCTATATTTTTTTGACAGCACACATAGGAGCTATAGTGTGTTTGTGTCAGCACACATAGGAGCTATAGTGTGTTTGTGTCAGCACGCATAGGAGCTATAGTGTGTTTGTGTCAGCACGCATAGGAGCTATAGTGTGTTTGTGTCAGCACGCATAGGAGCTATAGTGTGTTTGTGTCAGCACGCATAGGAGCTATAGTGTGTTTGTGTCAGCACGCATAGGAGCTATAGTGTGTTTGTGTCAGCACGCATAGGAGCTATAGTGTGTTTGTGTCAGCACACATAGGAGCTATAGTGTGTTTGTGTCAGCACACATAGGAGCTATATTTTTTTGTCAGCACACATAGGAGTTATAGTGTGTTTGTGTCAGCACACATAGGAGCTATAGTGTGTTTGTGTCAGCACACATAGGAGCTATAGTGCGTTTGTGTCAGCACACATAGGAGCTATAGTGTGTTTGTGTCAGCACACATAGGAGCTACAGTGTGTTGTCAGCACACATAGGAGCTATAGTGTGTTTGTGTCAGCACACATAGGAGCTATAGTGTGTTTGTGTCAGCACACATAGGAGCTATAGTGTGTTTGTGTCAGCACACATAGGAGCTATAGTGTGTTTGTGTCAGCACACATAGGAGCTATAGTGTGTTGCGAGCACACATAGGAGCTATAGTGTGTTGTCAGCACACATAGGAGCTATAGTGTGTTGTCAGCACACATAGGAGCTATAGTGTGTTGTCAGCACACATAGGAGCTATAGTGTGTTTGTGTCAGCACACATAGGAGCTATAGTGTGTTTGTGTCAGCACACATAGGAGCTATAGTGTGTTTGTGTCAGCACACATAGGAGCTATAGTGTGTTTGTGTCAGCACACATAGGAGCTATAGTGTGTTTGTGTCAGCACACATAGGAGCTATAGTGTGTTGCGAGCACACATAGGAGCTATAGTGTGTTGTCAGCACACATAGGAGCTATAGTGTGTTGTCAGCACACATAGGAGCTATAGTGTGTTGTCAGCACACATAGGAGCTATAGTGTGTTTGTGTCAGCACACATAGGAGCTATAGTGTGTTGCGAGCACACATAGGAGCTATATTTTTTGGTCAGCACACATAGGAGCTATAGTGTGTTCTCAGCACACATAGGAGCTATAGTGTGTTTGTGTCAGCACACATAGGAGCTAGTGTGTGTGTCAGCACACATAGGAGCTAGTGTGTGTGTGTGTGTGTCAGCCCATTTCTTGTCATCTAAGGCAGCCTCTATCTGTGTTAGGTACCTGGTAGTGCTGAGCCTGACTTGATGGTTGGAGACCTCTCTTACAACTCTGGTTCAGGGCCTGCTGGATTGGGGACAGCGTAGCCGTGAACTCAGCGGGTAGGAGTGTCCGTGTGGATGCAGCAGGCTGATGCAGGGTAGATGCAGGGCTTGCTCAGAGGGTAGGTCTGCAGATGAAGGTTCGGCAGAAGACCAGGAGGCAGGAGGTAAACCGACAACAGGAGCAGCAGCAGACGGCTGAAGTAGCTGACAGCAACGGCAGAAGATCAGCAGATGACAGCAGCAGCGGAGACCTGTGCAGGGACACTGGAGCAGGGATGGTCAGGCAAGCCGGGTCACAACAGGTAAGGCAGACAGGTAAGGACGGCAGGCAGGAGGATGGTCAGGAGGCAAGCCGGGGGTTCAGCAACAGTAACACAGTCCAGAGCAGGGTCAAACAAGCCGGGGTCAAGGAACGGAGAAAGTAGCGGAGTCAAACAAGCCGGGTCACAGGTAGGGAGCTCAGACAGGTTCAGGTTGGGGTCACAGGTGGGAGCTGAGACGGACAGCGCCGCATGCAGGCAGCTGTCCCCTTTAAATAAGGCCACTGGCGCCAAAGCGGCGCCGATCGCGCACGTGCACGCGCACGGGGGCGCGCGCGCCCGCTATTTGCGCACGGGAGCGCGCGCACGAGTCCCGCGGGCGCGTGCACGCGCCCGCGGCACGCGCCGACGCGCGCGCCGGCGTTCAGAGGGACCAGGGCTGCCCAGGTGCCCGCGCACCCTCCGGCTAGGGTGCCCAGGGCGGCTAGAGCCCTGACATTGCCCCCTCACAAGGGGCAACCTCCGGGTGCCCATTAGGCGTTGTCTTTCTGGATGGGAAGAAAGAAAGGTGCGGATTAGTCTCTTGGCATGAAGGTTGCATTCTGGCTCCCATGAATTACTCTCGGCCCCATACCCCTTCCACTTAATCAGGAACTGCCTCTCCCCCCTACGTCTCCTGCAATCAAGGATGGCCTCTACCTCGTACTCCTCATTACCTTGGACCAGGACAGGTCCGGGTGGGTTTGTACCCCTATCAGGGAAGGGATCGGGCACAGCGGGTTTCAGGAGAGAAACGTGGAAGACTGGGTGGACTCTCATAGAGTCGGGCAGGGACAGCTCATAGGAAACTTCATTGATCCTCCTCTTCACAGGGAAAGGTCCTAAGAACTTGGGAGCAAGCTTCTTAGAGGGACAAGCAAGTCTAAGGTTAGTTGTAGCTAGCCATACCTGGTCGCCCACCTGCAAGTTCAGCTCACCCCTCCTCTTCCGATCAAAGAATCTTTTGCTGTCCTCCTGTGCCTTGGTGATTGCCTCCTGAAGAATCCTGTTGTTGCGGCTGAGGAACGAAGCTGTATCCTGGACTGCCGAGACTGAAGATTCTGGGAGAAAGTCAGGGAGAAAAGACAAGTGAAAACCGTAGTTGGCAAAAAATGGGGATTGTCCTGTGGCTGAATGACTGGCATTATTATAAGAGAATTCAGCTAGGGGTAATAGGGACACCCAATCGTCCTGCACAAAGGACGTGAAGCACCTTATGTATTGCTCTAAAGTCTGGTTGGTGCGTTCCGTCTGCCCATTAGTTTGGGGGTGGTATGCAGAAGAAAGGGCCAGCTCAATCTTAAGGATCTCACAAAGGGCCCTCCAAAAACGGGACGTGAACTGGACCCCCCTATCTGATACTATATTGGCCGGAACCCCATGTAACCTGACTATCTCCTTAATAAAAAGATGGGCAGTCTCTGTGGCAGATGGTGTTCCCCTTAAAGGCAAAAAGTGGGCCATTTTGGACAGCCGGTCCACTACTACAAAAATAGCAGAGCACCCCTCTGAGCACGGAAGCTCGACTATAAAGTCCATGGACAACATTCGCCAAGGTCGATCAGGTGCAGGAAGAGGCTTCAAAAGTCCCCAAGCTCGGTTCCTAGACGTCTTGCTGCGGTTACAAACAGGGCAGGAGTCAACATAAGACTTGCAGAATTCCTTTAGTTTGGGCCACCAAAAGGTGCGTTGCACCAGCTCCACAGTTTTACGGCTCCCGAAGTGTCCTGCCAGTGGATGGTCGTGTAGAAGGGTCAGGACCTTCACCCTTACAGATTCGGGGACGAAGACTTGACTTCCCCTCCAGAGAAGTCCATCACTGGAAGTTAGGGTGACCCCATGGGGTCCCTGGGAACTGGCGGATGCCTCCCGGATTTGAGATAGCAGATCTGGCTGTAAAAGTAGAAAGTTTCCGGAAGATAGGATGGTGTCTGGGGTGGTGGAGTCCTTGGGACTGTCAAACATCCGGGAAAGGGCGTCAGGTTTCACATTCTTGGAACCGGGACGATACGTCATATGAAAGCAGAACCTTGAGAAAAACAGAGCCCAGCGGGCTTGTCGGGGTTTGAGTCGCTTGGCAGTTCGTAAGTACTCAAGGTTCTTGTGGTCAGTGTAGATGAGTACTGGATGATTAGCTCCCTCCAAGAGGTACCTCCATTCCTCTAGTGCCGATTTGATAGCCAAGAGTTCCCGGTCCCCGACATCATAATTCCTCTCGGCTGGAGAAAGTTTCCGAGAGAAAAATCCCACTGGGTGCATGGCGTCTTTATTGCCCTGTCGTTGTGACACGACCGCCCCAACTGCCACTTCAGATGCATCGACCTCCAAGATGTAAGGGAGGGCAGGGTCGGGGTGACTGAGGATAGGGGCGGAGGTAAACAGTCTTTTAAGCTGATCAAAGGCCCCTTGAGCTTCCGGGCCCCAGTGGAACCGTGTGCCCTGCTTGGTCAGCTGGGTGATGGGGGTGATGATAGCAGAGAACCCCTTAATAAACTTCCTGTAGAAGTTTGCAAATCCTACGAACCGTTGGATTCCTTTTCTATCTACAGGTGCTGGCCAGTCAAGAACGGCGGACACCTTCTGAGGGTCCATTCTAATGCCTGCCGGGGAGATTTCAAGTCCCAAAAACTGGATTTCCTGCTGCTCAAATTCGCACTTCTCGGCCTTTGCATACAGGCCGTGCCGTCGGAGTCGAAGGAGTACCTTGCCCACATGCCCACGATGTTGTTCTAGGGTTTGGGAGAAAATCAAGATGTCGTCCAGATAGACGATCACGAAAATGTCCAAATAGTCTCTGAGTACATCATTGATGAAATGCTGGAACGTGGCCGGGGCATTACAGAGCCCGAAGGGCATGACCAAGTACTCATAGTGGCCGAAACGAGTCCGGAAAGCCGTCTTCCACTCGTCCTCGGCCCGAATGCGGACCAAATTGTATGCACCCCTGAGGTCCAATTTGGTGAAAACCGTTGCCGATCTTAGCTTCTGAAAGAGCTCAGGGATTAAGGGCAGGGGGTACCGATTCTTGACCGTTATTTTATTGAGCTCCCGGTAGTCCACACAGGGCCTCAAGGACTGATCCTTCTTGGTGACGAAGAAGATGCCTGCGCCAGCAGGAGAGGTGGAATGGCGGATGAACCCCTTCTTTAAGTTTTCGGCAATGTAGGTCTTCAGGGCCTCTTGTTCTTTCTCGGAGAGAGGAAAAATGCGACCGAAGGGAATTTCAGCCCCAGGGAGGAGCTCGATGGGGCAATCATAGGGACGGTGGGGCGGAAGGGAGTCCGCCCCCCGCTTGCTGAAAACGTCCAGAAAGTCATGATAAGGTTGGGGTACAGATTGGCGTAGGTCTTGATCCGCGTCTAGGCAAAGCAAGGTAGAGGATGTTCCGAGGGTTGCAGGTAGGCAGTGTTCCTGGCAGTACCGAGATTGAAATTCTACCTCCCCGGTGGACCAATGGATCAGCGGGTTATGGGCCTGGAGCCATGGCATACCCAGGATGACCGGGAACAGGGGAGAGGAGATCACGTCCATGGTCAGAAGCTCCTGATGTTGAGGGAAAATTGTAGCGGTTAAGGGCAGAGTCTCTTGAGTCACCTGGCCAGACTTAATGCGGGACCCATCCGCCAGAAACACAGTAAGTCCTTGGGTCTTCCTCTGGAGCGGCAGGGCGTGAGTGTTGGCGAAGGTGGCATCCACGAAACAGCTACACGCCCCGGAGTCAATGATGGCGCTGGTGAGGATTGTCCTTCCCTGGCACTGCAACGACAGAGGAAGGGTAAGGTGAATAGTACTGGCTGGGCAGGGTGCAGAGAGAGGAGACACGGATGACAAGCACTTACGCGTCTTGACAGGGCAACCATTCACGAAATGTCCAGAGCCCCCACAGTACAGACACAGATTCAACTGGCGACGTCGGGCCCGTTCCTCGGGCGTCAAGGGGGCACGTAGAAGACCAATCTGCATCGGTTCGGAACCATCTGAAGCAGGTCCCACGGGAGGTGTAGAGGGAGCAGGTAGGTAGCGAGTGGCAGGAACAGGAGCCCTAGCGACCATCCAAGCTGGGCGACTGGGCAAAGCAGAGCGTTCAGCTCGGCGCTCCCGTAGGCGACGGTCCAATTGGATTGTCAGAGTGACAAGGTCCTCAAGGTCCTCAGGAACTCCTACACGGGCCAGTTCGTCTTTCAACCCCTCTGAGAGGCCCATGCGGAACTGGTGTCTGAGGGCTGCATTGTTCCATTGAGTATCCGCGCTCCAGCGCCTAAAGTCCGTGATATAGTCCTCAGCCGTCCTGCGGCCTTGCTGGAGCGCGGATAGGGCAGATTCAGCTGTAGCCGTGCGTTGAGGGTCGTCATACAACTGTGCCATTGCCTGGAAGAAGGCGGCTAGGGACTGGGTCATGACACTGTTGGCTCCCAGAAGACGGTGGGCCCAGGACTGGGGTTCTCCTTGTAGAAGGGACACCACGAATCCCACCTTGGTGACTTCCAGGGAGAAGGTCCGGGGTTGCAGGGCAAAGTAAAGCTGGCAGGCATCTCGGAAAGCTTGAAACTTGGACCGGTCGCCCGAGAACCTTTCTGGGATAGGTACTCTAGGTTCGGGGGGAAGCATCACCACTGTTGGTTGGGAGGCAGGTTGCACTGGTGGTGGAGGTGCAGCAGCCATGGGACTGGCAAGTTGTTGAACTTGACCTTCCAGCTTGGTGTATCCCTCCTGCAGGGATTTCACGGCTTGTGTGAGGGCTGCCAGGTGGGAGCACATTTCCCGCATGGTTGAGGCTCCATCCGCAGGCTCAGTCATATTGGCTGTCCGTACTGTTAGGTACCTGGTAGTGCTGAGCCTGACTTGATGGTTGGAGACCTCTCTTACAACTCTGGTTCAGGGCCTGCTGGATTGGGGACAGCGTAGCCGTGAACTCAGCGGGTAGGAGTGTCCGTGTGGATGCAGCAGGCTGATGCAGGGTAGATGCAGGGCTTGCTCAGAGGGTAGGTCTGCAGATGAAGGTTCGGCAGAAGACCAGGAGGCAGGAGGTAAACCGACAACAGGAGCAGCAGCAGACGGCTGAAGTAGCTGACAGCAACGGGAGAAGATCAGCAGATGACAGCAGCAGCGGAGACCTGTGCAGGGACACTGGAGCAGGGATGGTCAGGCAAGCCGGGTCACAACAGGTAAGGCAGACAGGTAAGGACGGCAGGCAGGAGGATGGTCAGGAGGCAAGCCGGGGGTTCAGCAACAGTAACACAGTCCAGAGCAGGGTCAAACAAGCCGGGGTCAAGGAACGGAGAAAGTAGCGGAGTCAAACAAGCCGGGTCACAGGTAGGGAGCTCAGACAGGTTCAGGTTGGGGTCACAGGTGGGAGCTGAGACGGACAGCGCCGCATGCAGGCAGCTGTCCCCTTTAAATAAGGCCACTGGCGCCAAAGCGGCGCCGATCGCGCACGCGCACGTGCACGCGCACGGGGGCGCGCGCGCCCGCTATTTGCGCACGGGAGCGCGCGCACGAGTCCCGCGGGCGCGTGCACGCGCGCGCCGGCGTTCAGAGGGACCAGGGCTGCCCAGGTGCCCGCGCACCCTCCGGCTAGGGTGCCCAGGGCGGCTAGAGCCCTGACAATCTGCCATAGGGCCCTGTTGCTGTCATCTAAGGCATACATCTGCAGGAGTTAGTGTGTGTGCTGTGTGACTCCAGCACAATATACACTACCCACTACAATGGCTGGAAGACCACCAAGGAGAGGCAGACAGTCCCGAGGCAAGAACACAGGGCAAGCAGGCTCTGTTTCTAGAGACAACAGTGCTGGTCGTGGACGTGGTCGTGCATCGTCATCAGCACGTGGCCATGGGACACGCTTGTCTTTGTTTTCGGCAGCTGGACATGTTGAGCCGCATCATGCCGAAGACTTGGTAGAATGGATGACCAAGCCCTCCTCATCCTCCTCATCCTCTCTCACCCAGGCTCAGGGTACTGGCAGAGCAGCTGCCAACGCATACTCAATGGCATCATCAGGCACCCCTTCCCTAGACCCACCATGTCCTCCTGAGGAGTTCCCCGAACTGTTTGAGCACAGTGTTGGGTACATGCTCCAGGAGGATGCCCAACGATTTGAAGGCTCGGATGATGATACCCTGCTTGAGGAAGGCAGTAGTGTGCGCGCAGAGAGAGGGGATGCTGAAGGACAGCAATCTGGCAGTCATGTTTCACCAGCTGCAGCTTACTGCCAGGTTTGCTCTAGTGGTGAAGAGGGAGGGGATGATGAGGTCACTGACTCCACATGGGTGCCTGGAGGGAGAGAGGAGGAGGAGGAGGAGGATGCGGCGGCACATGTCCAACGAGGCAGGATGCCCTCCGGAGGCCAGCTAGAGGCCAGCACACCAACTGAATCACACCGCAGAGCTCCGCCTGTGCAGGGCGCTGCCCCTGCACGTTATCACAAAAGTTCTTTGGTGTGGGCCTTTTTTGAGACGAGTGCATCAGATCGCACCACTGCTATTTGCAATATTTGTCTCAAGCATATCTCGCGTGGCCAAAACATCAGCCGCTTGGGCACCACAAGCATGACCAGACATATGTCGACCTGCCATGCAGCTTGGTGGCAAGCGCACATTAAAGACCTACACCAAAGAACAAAGCGGACCTCTTCTTGCTCCTCATCAGCTGGGATCTCCATCCCCACTATATCTTCAGTCCTCTCTGAAAGCTTCTCTGAGAGGACTGAAGGTGTAGAATTAGGTGTGTCACAACCAAGAACTTGCAGTACACCGACGTCCGATTGTAGCAGGCAAATTTCCCTGCCCCAGCTGCTGGACCGTCAAAAGAAATATACTCCCAGCCATCCACATGGCCAGCGGTTGAATGCTAGCTTGGCTAAATTGCTAGCACTTCAACTGCTGCCTTTTCAGTTGATAGACTCGGCCCCCTTCCGTGAGTTTGTTCAATGTGCGGTTCCTCAGTGGCAGGTTCCCAAATGCCACTTTTCTCATGGAAGGCGATTCCGTCTCTCTACCGGCATGTGGAAGGCAATGTCCATGCCTCGCTGGACAGGGCGGTCAGCGGTAAGGTGCATATTACCGCTGACCCGTGGTCCAGCAGGCATGGACAGGGACGTTATCTGTCTTTCACTGCCCATTGGGTCACTCTATTGGCAGCTGGGAGGGATGCAGGACAAGGTGCAGTAGTGTTGGAGGTTGTTCCGCCACCACGCCTCCAAAATGCTACTACTGGTTGTGACACACCTCTTTCCTCCACCCCCTCCTCTTCTTCTTCCTCCATGGCCTCTTCGAGTGCTCTGTCCTCGGAACCAGTGGTGCTCCGTAGGCGTACAAGGGCAGCTCTGCAGGGGCAGGCCGAGAGGTGGTTGATGCCACGCCAGCTTAAGCCAGGAATGGTGGTTTCTGACAATGGCACCAACCTCCTCTCCGCCCTGCGACAGGGGCAGCTCACCCATGTGCCCTGTATGGCTCACGTCCTCAACCTGGTGGTGCAGCGGTTCTTGGGCAGGTACCCAGGCTTACAGGATGTCCTGAGGCAGGCCAGGAAAGTCTGTGTGCATTTCCGCCGATCGTATAATGCCAGTGCTCGGCTGGCTGAACTGCAAAAGGAGTTGAACCTGCCCAAGAACCGCCTAATATGTGACATGCCCACCAGGTGGAACTCAACGTTGGCCATGCTGCAGCGACTGCACATGCAGCAGAGGGCCATCAATGAGTACCTTTGCGACTACGACACCAGGACAGGGTCAGGGGAGCTTGGCTTTTTTTCCCCATGCCAGTGGAGCATGATCAGGGATGCATGCACTGTCCTCTCACCATTTGAGGAGGCCACGAGGATGGTGAGCAGTGACAGTGCATGCATCAGTGACACTGTACCTCTTGTCCACCTGTTGGAGCATACGCTGCGTGGGATAATGGACAGGGCACCTTAGGCAGAACAGAGGCAGGAAGAGGAGGACTTCCTTGCCTCTCAAGGCCCCCTTTATCCAGACAGTGTTCCTTCTGTCCCACCCATCACACAGGAAGAGGAAGAGGAGGAGGAGGAGGAGGAGGAGGAGGAGGAGGAGGAGGATTGTGTGAGCATGGAGGTGGAGCCTGGCACTCAGCATCAGCAGCAGCAGTCTTTTAGGGATGATGTACAGTCCCAACAAACCAGTGGACTTGTACGTGGCTGGGAGGAGGTGGCTGGCAATCATGTCGTCCTCAGTGACCCAGAAGACTCCGGACCGAATGCCTCAGCTAACCTACGTTGCATGGCCTCCCTGATCCTGCAAAGCCTGCGGAAGGATCCTCGTATTCTTCGGATCAAGGAGAGGGACCATTACTGGCTGGCCACTCTCCTTGATCCACTGTACAAGGGTAAGGTTGCGGACCTTATCTTGCCGTTGCAGAGGGAGCAGAGGATGAGACATCTCAGGGAGGCCTTGCAGAAAGGTCTATGCAACGCGTTCCCAGAAACTGGGAGGTTACAAACTCCTGGTCCTGGACGACGAGTTGCTGAGGCTTCGGTCAGTAGCAGAAGGAGCGGTGGGGAAGGTGGACGTCTGACCGATGCGTTCAGACAATTTTTTAGTCCGCAGCCAGACTTGGACACCTTTCCCACCGAAAATCCTCTGGCTTACTGGGTCTTGAGGATGGATCACTGGCCAAAGCTTGCACAGTATGCAATTCAGCTACTGGCCTGTCCTGCATCCAGCGTTCTTTCCGAACGCACATTCAGTGCTGCTGGAGGATTTGTCACCGATCACAGGGTGCGCCTGTCCACCGACTCGGTTGATCGACTGACCTTCATAAAGATGAATCAGTCTTGGATCACCACCAGCTACCAGGCACCTGAAGCAGATATAACTGAATAATTTATAATGTCACATCCCTTCAAGACTGCCTATGCTGATGCTGAGTGACTGTCCTGTTATGTTCACTGATTATCCTCTTCCTCCTGCTCAATGATCCATTCCTTGATAGTTTGGAAGAACATTTTTGTTTCTGGGTGCCACCACACCAGTGCCTAAGGCACAATTTTTCAGCCCCTGTATAACAGGGGCGTGTAATTACAATTTAAAAAAAAATGCTTTGCAACAGGTCTGACTGCTGTGCTCCAAGTACAGTATCTGTGAGGGGTTGCAGTGTTGTGGCACCAGCACCGTTGCCTAAGGCACAATTTTTCAGCCCCTGTTTAACAGGGGCATGTAATTACAATTTTTTAAGCAATGCTTCGCAACAGCTATGACTGCTGTGCTCCAAGTACAGTATCTGTGAGGGGTTGCAGTGTTATGGCACCAGCACCGTTGCCTAAGGCACAATTTTTCAGCCCCTGTTTAACAGGGGAGTGTAATTACAAATCTTGATCTAATAGTTCACAGCAGGGCCCATTCCTACGCCCACCAAGAGTAACTGTGAGGGCTTACAGTCTTGTGGCAACACCGTCCACCACCACCAAAGGCCCAATTTTTCGGCCCTGTTCAACAGGTGCATGCAATTACAAATCTTGATCTAATAATTCACAGCAGGGCCAATTCCTGTGCCCACCAAGAGTAACTGTGAGGGCTTACAGTGTTGTGGCCACACCAACATCTAATGGGGCAAATTTCTGCAGAGTATATATGGCAGGCCCCTACTTTCCAACATCCAACTTACAAACGACTCCTACTTGCAAACGGAAGGAGAAAACAGGAAGTGAGAGGAAATCTACCCCTAGGAAGGGAAATTCCATCCTGTTACATTTAATTTGGGAAAAAGGTATCTCCTCTATACTGATGCTTTATCACCAATCCTTGTTTCAATTAAAACCCCACTTTTCCAAAAACATTTGTCATTGGGACGGAAAGTGAGGTGAAATGTTCTGAACAGATGTGCAAAGACAGCAAATGTTCTCCAAAAAAAAAAAAAATTTATTTTTTTTGGATGGAGCTACACTTCAAAATGTACCTGTTCAGATTCTACTTAAGAACAAACCTACAGTCCCTCTCTTGTTTGCACCGCCTATATACTGCTTTTCAGAGTATATAGGGTTGTAGGTATAGGGTTTTATTTTGGGTGCGGGATCCCCCTTAATATCCATACAAGACCCAAAGGGACTGGGGTGGGGGGGGGGTGATGGGGTAGCCATGCCATTTTTCTCAAGGATTTTCAGCCATATGGCCAGGATAAGACATGACATTAAAGCCGCAAGTGGTTTTAAATGGCTTCTTTTTTTTTTCCCTTTACAAATGTCATTTTGTGCAGGGCCAGTTCTAAACACGGGAAACACATGCCACTTCACAGGCATACTTTAGACACCCCCCAGGTACCATATTTAAAGGAATATTTCACTTTTTTTTTTTTTTTTTACTTTATGCATCATTAAAATGACTGCTTTAGAAAAAACGTTAGTTTTTAAAAGTTCTTTTTGCATTGATATATGTCCCCTGGGGCAGGACCCGGGTCCCCAAACCTGTTTTATGACATTAACATGCATATTGGCTGTTATAATTAGCAATTTTGATTTCGAACGTTCGCGTCCATTGTAACGAATAGGGTTCGAAAATTTGCGCGAACTTTCGGTCCGTTCGAAGGTTCTGGTGCGAACCGAACCCGAGGGTGTTTGGCTCATCCCTATTCTCCAGTCCACACCCTGTACAGTTCCCTATTACAGTCTTTATCGTGTCCATGGATATAGGCAATCCTCTCTTCTGTGCCCATTCATATGTTGCTTTCTGCCCCAAATGCCCAGATTGCTTGTGGGCCCAGTTGGCCAAGTTCATCAAGACAGGATCAATTGGCACAACTGCCTTCACTTTGGCGATTTCATCTGCAACTCTGTTATAGTTCTCAAAGTCTGGGACTAGGGGCACATGTGCATCAACATGCCCCACTTTTATAGTGCGGGAGTGAGCTTCATTCCAGATGTAGTCCCAGACGTCCTTGCCTCCCCACACCCCCTTTCCATAAATCATCCATTCATTGGACTTCCACATGGGCATCCAAGTTGTCAGTCCTTTAAAAACCGCCCAGCTTTCAGTGTAGATAGTGACATGGGAAGAAGGATCCTCCTGAAGAGTCATCACTACAGCTTTCAACTCTGCATACTGACTGGACCCTCCAATTCGAGTCTCCTGCAGGACTGTGTATGTACTTGGGTTGTAGGCTGCTGCTGTCCATTTACGCCCAGACGAGGCGACTATGGCTGAACCATCAGTGAACCATGCTGACTGCTTCATGTCTTCTGACAGAGACTCAAAGGGTGGAGCCTTTTGAAAGAGGGATGACTGCAGCACAGGAATTTCATCTTCTGGCCGGGTGCTGGTAAAAGTAACAAGCCCTGCCAACTGTTTTGAAATGTCTCTAACATCCCCAGCTGCAATAACCCCTCTTTCTTGAAGGTACCACTTCCAATTCATCAGTGTCTGGTTCTGGGCTACAGCTGCCCTAGTGGTCAGTCCATTATCTCTCACCCATCCTGCTATTGGCAATGCAGTATGGATGGTGACTGTGTCCTTTCCTGTAATGGTCTCTACATGCTGAAGTGATGTGTAGGCCCCAAACAGGTACTTCTTTAGGGGCGTGTATCTCTTCTGTGCCCCTGTCAGTTGTTTGGGCCAAAATCCAATGGGTATTGCTCTTAGTCCTTTCTTTTCATTTGGCTGCCACAGACTCCAAGATATGGTACCATTCTGCTCCACTACATCCAGCTGAAATGGTACTCCTTGTCTCATGGGTCCCGGATGCTGCAAAATAGCTTCTTTAGCAGCCAGGAATGCAGTCCGCTGCTCTGAACCCCATGAGAACTCAGTTTTTTTTTTCTTTCCGGGTGACATTATATATAGGCCTCAGAATCATTCCAAGGTGTGGAATGAACAATCTCCAGAACCCCACAACTCCAATGAACTCCTGTGCCTCCTCTTTGGTAGTAGGGGGCGACAGAGCCTTTATAGTATGCACAACTGTCTCTGGAATTTTGCTCTGTGGCCCAGTCCACATCATTCCCAGGAATTTCACTTCTGTCTTTGTCTTTGTCGATAGCCCACCCTCTGTTCTCCATATGATGTATCAGCAGATGCAGTGCTTCAGTTACATCTTCTTTTGTTCCAGAGATCATGATGTCATCAATGTAGTGGAACACAGCGACTTTCACACTCAGGGTACCTAAATCTTGGGCAATCAGTCCATGACAAATCGTTGGAGAATGAACATAGTCTTCAGGAAAGCACAGTGAAAGTGTACTGGCGGCTGTCCCACACCATAGCAAACTGGTCTTGACTCTCTGGTCTATCAAAATTTAAAAGAAAGCATTAGCCAGGTCTATCAAAGCATGATATTCTCCTGCATCTTTAGCAATTTTTTTTAACAATTGAGATCATATCTGGTACAGCTGACTTCAATGGAGGTGCCACATTGTTTAGACCTCTGTAATCCACAGTCATTATATGTGTCCCATCAGGCTTTTTTACTGGGAACACCGGAGACAAGAAAGGACTTAAAGCAGGTCTAAGGATCCCTACTCTCAACAGTTCTTGAATAGTCTCCCCAATTTCTTTGTGGCCTCTAGGAAGTCTGTACTGCTTGAGACAGACTGGCTTCTCTGGTGGAGGAATGTAGACAGGGGTCCCATTTCGCATGACCTCTGACCACAGCCTTCAGACCACAAAAACCTTTGTCATAAATCCTGATCCCTTGCCAATAGCCAATTTCACCCGTATCCTAACTGCTAGTGTAGTTTGCCCTCCAAAACCTTCTACATAAATCAATTCTCCTTTGTGATGGGAAGGATTTCCTTGCAAAAGTGTAACTTTGGCTCTGCTATCAACTAAAGCCATTACATGTGTAGGAGAAGATGACTTCCCCCACCATACAGTGACAGGTGCATTTGGGCGTCGGTCTCCTGCTGTCACTGCCCTTACTGCTATTACAGGAGACTCACCTTCCCTTCATAAAGGATAAGGAATCTCCCAATCCCCTTTTCTGATTCTCTCTAACTCCTCCCCAGGATAAAGGGATTTGGGTTTGTGTTCATGTTCAGTTTTGGGAATTGGTTTGGGGCTAACAGGAGGGGTCTGTTCTGTTTTCTCTAAGTCTAGGCTGATGTTATCTTTACCAGTGTTGGTTATCTTACTTTAAAAAAGTAATTAGTTAAGTTACAAATGACTTCTCCCAAAAAGTAATTGCGTTAGTAACTCAGTTACTACATTGGGAAAGTAATTAGTTACGCAGCAAAGTAACTGTGATTTTTTTTAATATTCTATACGTGTAACTAAGGGGCGGGTCTAGTATTACTGTAAGCAAGGGGCGCATTAATTATTATTGTTATACATCACGTAACCAAGGGGCTGCTCTATTATTACTCTAACCAAGGGGCAGATCTGTTATAGCGTGTAAGCAAGGGGCGGGTCTATTATTATTATATCGTGTAAGGGGTGGATGGCTACAGAAGAGGGCGAATGTTAAAGTAATGGGCAGAGCTCGATATATAACAATTATAATAAATGAGCCACTTGGTTACAGTAATACTAGACCCGCCCCTTAGTTACATGATAGATGCCCCTTGCAGAGTAGCACAGGCATCGGAAGCATGCAGCATTGCCTCGTACAATTACATGTTAACTGCGCCTGCGTGGTGTAGAGTTCACTCAGAGCTGTTTAGGTTCGGCAATTTTCAGAAGCTCCGTAGTCCTTCGTACTGCGCAAGCGATGCACCTGCGCAGTACAGGGGGTCCTTATCCGGCAGGGGGAACTTTTTCGGCAGGACACCGTAATTACACTACTGCAATCTAGTGGCGGTAGATGTAATTGCGATAATGCCGCCAAAGTAATGGAACTGCATTACCATGAGGGGAAAAGTAATCAGTTAGATTACTCGTAACCCTCTAAAGTAACTGCGTTAAGTAACTCAGTTTATTTTAACTCAGTTACTTACATCACTGATCTTCACTAGGAGTAGTGTTTCTAACCCTGACAGTTTGCCCTACTAAATGTTTCCACCTCTTCAGCATTTCTGCAGTAGAAATGCCATCTATCTCATCTTTAGGTACTCCTGCCTTTAATAGGTCCACCCACATTTCTTTCCTAGAAATAACTAGCCTGGTTTTCTCTTCACCTCCTGTCTTCTCTACCCCATTCCCATTCTATGTTCTTTTCTGCTTGTATTTTTCCTGTCTGGCCTTGACCTAAGCTACTGCCCTGGCAGGTTTTTTTTTTTTAGTCCCCTCTAGCTCTCCCAACTGGATTAAAAGGTTTGTGGCTTCATGAATCTTGCTGTTTAATCCCAGGCCTCCCAACAAGGACAATAATGGAGCCCTGAGATTAAATGGCGCAGACTTCATCAGCTTAGAGCGCAGAGCAGACGTAAAGGGTTCCATATCTGGACCCATCCATTCTGAAAACATATTTAATCCAGTTATACAACCCATCTCACGTAACCTGGAAATACCCTCTTCTATTGATCTTCATGAGTAGGTATTTCCCAGGTCAGGAGGACTAGTGTATACTCGGACTATTCCATCTCTCATGAGGTCTAACAGTGAAAAAATCACGCTAAACTCTCTGGCTTTTTGCATTGCCTGACGCAATTGTGGATCATGGGTTAACACTCCCATAGTCACTGCTTCCTTACCTGACAAAACAACACTGTCCGCCCTTTCATCCCATAAGCATAGGAGCCAACTTACTAGGGGTTCCCCAGACCTTTGTTTGTAATGTTTTGCCAGCTCATGGAATTCAGTGTGTGTAAACTCCCGTACTTCTTCAAATTCAACATCTCTGGGGTTGCGATAATGCACCTCCCAATCTGCCACATCTGACATACAGTGGTGTGAAAAAGTGTTTGCCCCCTTCCTCATTTCCTGTTCCTTTGCATGTTTGTCACACTTAAGTGTTTCGGAACATCAAACCAATTTAAACAATAGTCAAGGACAACACAAGTAAACACAAAATGCAATTTGTAAATGAAGGTGTTTATTATTTAAGGTGAAAAAAATCCAAACCATCATGGCCCTGTGTGAAAAAGTGATTGCCCCCTAAACCTAATAACTGGTTGGGCCACCCTTAGCAGCAACAACTGCAACCAAGCGTTTGCGATAACGTGCAATGAGGCTTTTACAGCGTCCTGGAGGAATTTTGGCCCACTCATCTTTGCAGAATTGTCCTAATTCAGTTACATTAGAGGGTTTTCGAGCATGAACGGCCTTTTTAAGGTCATACCACAACATCTCAATAGGATTCAGGTCTGGACTTTGGCTAGGCCACTCCAAAGTCTTCATTTTGTTTTTCTTCAGCCATTCGGTGGTGGACTTGCTGGTGTGTTTAGGATCATTGTCCTGCTGCAGAACCCAAGTTCGTTTCAGCTTGAGTACACGAACAGATGGTCGGACATTCTCCTTCAGGATCTCTTGGTAGACAGCAGAATTCATAGTTCCTTTTATCACGGCAAGTCTTCCAGGTCCTGAAGCAGCAAAACAGCCCCAGACCATCACACTACCACCACCATATTTTACTGTTGGTATAATGTTCTTTTTCTGAAATGCAGTGTTCCTTCTACGCCAGATATACTTGGACACACACCTTCCAAAGAGTTCCACTTTTGTCTCATCGGTCCACAGAATGTTGTCCCAAAAGTCTTGATCATCAAGATGTGTTGTGGAGAAATTGAGACGAGCTTTGATGTTCTTTTTGCTCAGCAGTGGTTTTCTCCTTGGAACTCTGCCATGCAGGCCATTTTTGCCCAGTCTTTTCCTGATGGTGGAGGCAGGAACGCTGACCTTAAGTGAGGCCTGCAGTTCCTTGGACGTTGTTGTGGGGTCTTTTGTGACCTCTTGGATGAGTCGTCGCTGCGCTATTGGGGTAATTTTGGGCGGCCGGCCACTCCTGGGAAGGTTCACCACTGTTCCATGTCTTCGCCATTTGTGGATAATGGCTCTCACTGTGGTTCGCTGGATTCCCAAAGCTTTGGAAATGGCTTTATAACCCTTTCCAGACTGATAGATCTCAATTACTTTCTTTCTCAATTGTTCCTGAATTTCTTTGGGTCTCGGCATGATGTGTAGCTTTTAAGGATCTTCTGGTGGACCTTACTGTGTCAAGCAGCTCCTATTTAAGTGATGCCTTGATTGTGAACAGGTGTGGCAATAATCAGGCCTGGGTGTGGCTAGAGAAATTGAACTCAGGTGTGGACAACCACAGTTATAGTATGTTTTAACAAGGGGGGCAATCACTTTTTCACACAGGGCCATGATGGTTTGGATTTTTTTTCACCTTTAATAATAAACACCTTCATTTACAAATTGCATTTTGTGTTTACTTGTGTTGTCCTTGACTATTGTTTAAATTGGTTTGATGTTCCGAAACACTTAAGTGTGACAAACATGCAAAGGAACAGGAAATGAGGAAGGGGGCAAACACTTTTTCACACCACTGTATATCATGTTGCCGTTTCCTATGCTTAGTAACGAGAGGTCTGGCATACTTTTTCTTTCGCACTAGCAGATCATCCTGTGAAATATCAAACTCTATCTCCTCATCCTCACTATCATTTGAGCAGAGCACATCCTCACAATCCAAATTTTGGGATGTGACAATGGCACTTACCCTGGCTTTACTAACAGGTTTACGGCCCTACCTTTTCCTTAAGGCATTAATTGATTTGGTCATGAGGGCTGCACACCACTCTTGCAAATCATCAGCCCGACTAGCAGTTGAACGTACACACTCTGAAGAAACTGCTAGCTGGTCTTTTTAATACCTCAACTTCTGCCTCTGCCTTCTCCCTTCTATGTGATTCAGTGTAAAATGCATGAAGAAAATACCAGCCCACTGTGGACACTGTCCTCTTCTCTTTTTTACTTAAATCCAACCCCTTAAGGCTAAAATCTACAAAATGATCTGAGATTTTATCACCCCAAGTCAGCTTCAAGGGAGAAGCATACTTCACAAATTCTTTAGCAAGAGGCTCCCACTCATTGTCTCTGGCCCAGATAGGTAAGCTGCACACTTACTTCTGGTCACCAGAACCCTCTGTAGCCTTGCTTTTCCTAAACAGCTTACGCAGCATTTTACCTAGCACAAGCTACACACTACAGAAAAACAGGTCTGCTTCAATTGAACTATAGCACAGATCCCAGACGAGCCCCCAATTGTTTTGCTTGCGTCTACCTAGCAAGGTTACTCTGTGGTATAAACAAGGAAGCTGAGACTTCTGCAGTGTGTAAATGTGCTTTTACTATACAAAGATGCTGTACATACAAAACTATTACAATATTAGGAATACAATACAAGACTGACAGATATCTATAACAAGCAAAATGCCTAGCAAATGCCTATGGTCTATAATAATACAAATACACTTTAAAGGTTACTTAACTTCTGTTACTGTATGTTCATGATCTCCATTGACAATGTTTCTTCTGGAGGTCCGGCACTTGTTCTTGTATCATGAGTGGCTTCTGATCTTCAAAGTATGATGATGAGTGTGTTCCGATGTTACAGCATGATGATGTGTTCTGATGTTACAGTATGATGATGTTGATGTGTGTCTGTCCCAGTCCCCTTTTTATTTGTACAAGTTTGTTGACCAAAGTTAATGGTTACAAACTTGTTTCCATAACAACCGACTAACAGTCATTCTTTCAGTTTGAGAGAGCCTCTCTTACTTGTTTACTGTAGCTATAGAGACAATAGTCTCTTCAAACTGTCAATTTGAATACAACAATGGTATCTATGTTCTGTACCCATTGTATGAAATAGCATGTGTTTAAGAAATCTACTCAAGCCAAAAATCTGATAGTATCTCTACCAACCACTATTGTGTAATGTTATGTCTGATTACTTTAAAAAAAATCATATTTTAACAAACGCAACACACAAGGAGGCGGCAGTAGCACCTCATGAACGTCTTTCAGCTGCTGCTATACCACTTGTTGAAAAGCAATCCACAGATCACTTTTCAGAGGGCAGTAAGCATTACCGCAAATGTGAAAGAAACTTGAAACACATCATTCATTTCACACTCACCACCAACCAGGTCACTCCCGAGCCACTTCCCATGTTAGCCACCTCCGTTCAACTTATATCACAGGTGAACATTTCCCAACCTGCAGATGACAGACCCTACTCCAAAAGATATTACTCCCAGTTACTCCCCCCACCCGCTGATTGATATCCCTCCATGACCAACCTCACACCCCCTGCTGACAGACCTCTCTCCCCAGCCTGTCCCCACACACCCTCTCACCTGCTGACCTGTGGATGGGAGAATCACTCCCACAGTGTTATTGTGTTCTGCCAGTGGGAGCCTTCCCTACCCACACAATACAATGATCAGTGTTGCTAACTATAGCTGGCAGCACTGATTGTTTTGGGAAAAACCTGAGAGGCTGGTTGTACTCAAGTCGATTAATATATTGACTTGTGTATAACTAGCTAGCCCATACATAAATCGACTATGGCTGGTCTCTGCTTAATTGGCTCAATTTCAATCCATGTATGGCCCGCTTAACCACTACGCATTCCCTAAACATTCTTCCACAAACCTTTACATTTTTACCTTTACATTTTTCCTTCCCAGATTCCTTCATCCTCCTCACCTGTACATAGTGCCCGCTGTCATATCCTCCACACTCCTCTCCTGTACATACTGCTTACTGTCATACCCTCCACACTCCTCTCCTGTACATACTGCCCACTTTAGATAAACTCCTCTACTGTACATAGTGCCCACTATCATACCTTCCACACGCCTCTCCTGCACATACTGCCCACTGTAATACCCTCCACACTCCGCTCCTGTACATACTGCCCCATCATACCCTCCACACTCCTCTCCTTTACATACTGCTCACTACCATCCATACTCCTCCCCTATGCCTCTTACCCACAAAACAGTTCTTTATAATTATATATATATATTTTTTTTTTTATTTGTTTATATAATTTAATATATCATTTATTTAAATTATATTGAATATCCTCAATGTTATCAGCTCTAGAATGGACACACTTTTGTTAGTTCAACTAAAGGAAAACTTCTCAGTCCTCATATTTGTTCTGCCCATTATTAGTACTCATTTAATTTAGTGATTACTATTGTGATTTATAGAGGGACATAGGGGATGTCAGCTACTCTAAATATACCACTGGTAAAAAAGTGCCCCTGAAAATATTTTTGAAATGTTGGCAACATTTCAAAAAATAAGGGCCACCGGGTCAGTAGGGGGCCCCATGAGTCTCCTGGGATCACCTGTGATATTAAAGCGGTAGTAAACTTTGCTAACATTACTACTTTTCAAAGGCTCTAAGGTAGGGTATGCCATAATGTACAAGTATGCACAGAATATTAGCACATTAGGGTACACTTATCTGTCAGACTGAGCCCTCCAGCGCTGTGCTGTGATCAATCCAGCAGGTCCTGGGCGCTTCCATCTATACCCGGTCTTTCTTCCGGGTTCTGTGCCTTCAGTCACTTCCCTTGGCCAGGCTGCATTGCTGTCAATCCCATGCAGGCTCATGCGCATCCTATCCCATCTCCCCTTTCTCTGTCAACCTCCCTCTCTCTATTTAATTTAATTTGTTATAACAAAAAATTGTTTGCATTTTTATTTATTTATTGTTCATAAAAAGCCCCACCAAAATCCTCAGCACCAGGCCCATGATGTTCTTAATCCGTCCCTGACTCAGGAAGGAGGGAGACTCGTCCTCAACATCACCTTATCCTTGTATAAGACCAGAAGGGGTTCTTTACAGGACAAGATTTCCAGCTACATGCCTCTCAAAGCAACAAGGAAGACAACTTTGTGCATGAAAGTGGAAAGGGGCAAATACCCCTGATAGGTTCAAAATGTGATGTTTGAAGTGCTGTAGGAACTAGAGTCAAATCCCACAGTGTCACAGGTGATTGCACAGGAGGAACTATGTGAGAGACACTCTGAACAAAAGTCTTAACCAATGGGAGGCTAGAGGTCTTTGGAATAAGATCTCAAGGGCTGGGATTTGTTCTTTGATGATAATCGGGGCCAAATGTTGATCCAAGCCTGATTGCAGAAAGATCTGAATTCTTCCCATAAAGTATTTCTGAGGTGCAAATTTCTTTCTTCACACTATGTTTAATATGGCTACTATGTGCAGTGGCAGACCTTTGGGAAGGCAGACTTCCTAGCTTTTAACAATGTGGGAATTACCAGTTCAGAAAGGCTGCTATCTCTCAAGACCTGGATTTCAACAGCATAAAATATGCTCTATATAGTATTTTTTAATGTCTGGTATAAGGTTTCTATGTTACACACAGGTGTTTAGGTTAGGTTAGGTTAGTTAGGTTCTCCTCACAGTTTTAGTGGCATAGGGTATACAGTATATATGCACTGATGTATCTTATGTTTAAGGCCCTTGGTGGCTGAAATGTGTTAGCAGCTTGGCTTTTTTACTGTTTGCCTTTGTATCAATAATTGTTGGAACTCAAGACTGTGTGTGGGATCAACACTATTTACACTTGCTGCATGGTACGTAGAAGCCTTCCTATGCACCAGTGATTTCCTGGAGAGTAAGCCAATTAAGGTAGAGCAGGTATACATTTTATTTATACCGGGGCCACTGATAAGGCAATACTGCCAGCCCTCCTGTCCCGTACCTGGCCTGGGCCAAATCAGTTCAAAAGTGGGGCCCGAGCACCTCCCAAGCAGGAGGAGCTGTACTGCCTTATTGCAGACACTGATCCTTTTGTGCCTCCCCCTGCCATGCTGCCGGATTCTACTCTTCTTTTTCTCTGCTGCAAAAGGATCGGTTTTAGTATCTGCCCCCCCCCCCCTCCACTTTCCAGCCACAGCTCCAGACCAATGGAGAGCACTCTGCAGCTAAGAAAAACAATATAAAAAAACTGAAAATCACCACAAATACTAGCAGACATGGGAGTAAGTCACACATGTGCAAGTCACAAGCAAGTCTCAAGTCTTAACCTTCAAGTCTCAAGTAAGTCCGAAGTTACTGTGGCGAAAAGCAAGCAAGTCAAGGCGAGTCCCTGCTAGAAGTCAAACAAGTCAAGTCAAGTCATTTATTTTGGTCAAGTCACAAATCAAGTCAAAATACTGATCTACCCCATTTCCACCTTTAAATTAGTTAAAAGTCAGTGTTCAGGAAAGGTTTTGTTTTATTTTCAACATTAGCAAAATTACGTTGTGCTTTTTTCTTGGCATATTAAAGGAACACTTTTAATGGCCAAACAGCAGAGAAGGAGCAGAACACTCAGCAATTAAATGGCCAACAAGCCTGAAAAAATGTAGTCCTTGCTGAGGGGGAAAATAACTAAGTTCAAAGTTTGAGCTTCAAACTAACAAACAAAAGTATTTTAACATCTAAAATCAGTGGACACAATGCCAACAGCTGGACACTTGAATGGTGATGAGAATAGCCACTTAAAATACCAGATATGGGGGTGTGCAATGGATCAGTTTTAGGGTCTTAATATACTTTGTAAAAAGCACCCTTTACATTTATAGTCAGTGGTAGTTGTATCCTCTGCATTATGCCCTGATAAAATAACATTTAATTACAGTGCAGATCAGTGTGATAATCACTGTGATTGCATCAGCTAGCACTTATGTACAAGTTTCATATATAAACACAATTTTTAACATATGTAAAACAAGTGACCTAATGGACAATTCTGAGTGAGATTCTTTTTGAACCAAAGATGTGGGCTTCATTTTTTGATTGTGCATTGTACTACAGCAGAATTAAAAAACATACTATATAAAAATATACTATGCATATACAATATACTAAACCTAGTATTGACAAGATATCTTCTCTATTAAAGAAGAGGATATGTAGAGGTGGTTGTCCATATAAAAATGGCAGGGATGAGGAACAAGAAAATTACTTCGCACTAGTTATATTATATATATATATATATATATATATATATATATATAAAATTATACAGTATATTATATTATAAACTTTATGGTCAGGCAGCTGTGTACCTAATCGGCAGCGTCCCGGCGGGCGGCATCCATTCCAGTATTCAAAAGCCACGCTTCCTCCTCGTCTGCGATAGGCGGTTCCACCTATCACGGACATCCGCTCATCCTCATAACACAGATGAGGATGTCCGTGATAGGCTGAACACTGCCTACTGTGAAATTGAGTGTTCCGCCTATCACAGACGAGGAGGCGCGGCTTTTGAACACTGCAATGTCCGCCGTCTGTCTGCATGACATGCTGATCAGGTAGGCAGATGGCGGCTTGCTGTTAGTGGTGGTTACGGTTAGGGGTAGTGTTAGTTAGTGGTGGTAGTGTTATGGTGCCAACTTGCCAAGTCATTGCAAGTCATATAGCCCAAGTCAAAGTCAAGTTGCAAGTCAGTAGTGACAAGTCAAAGTCAAGTCGAGTCATTTATTGAATTCAGTCAAGCAAGTCGCAAGTCCTCAAACAGGTGACTTAAGTCAAGTCATGTGACTCAAGTCCCCCACCTCTGAATACTAGTGCCTCAAGATTACATTCTAGGACTATAGTGCATCTTTAAGCAAAAATACATCTTTAAAATGACTAAAATAGATCTATAACATTTTTGTAAGAACAGCAATTTGTTATCAGAACTGGCAGTGAAAGGGAGCAAAATAATTAGAATATTTCAGTACTTGAAATTTAGAGTTGGCTGGTACACAATTTTTTCTCAGTGGTCCTATATACTGTATATAGATTTACTCCTATGGTTTGTTAATTTACCTGTTTATTCACTTATCTGTATATTCATAATATGATTGATCCATGCTCATTTTTTTATTTTATATGCTTTTTCATTTGTTTAAAAATGTATTTATATTCATTCATTATTCATTTATTGATCTATTCATTCATTCCCTTTCAACCAGGCTGCTTTATAACTTATTTTTTTTCTTGTAGGTTCTGTACCAAGATGGAATTTCACTGAGATCGACGTTCCTCTTCCTTTCGTGCTGCAGTGTTATTCATATTCTGAGAACACTTTTTCTATTGCCAAAGGGTCACATTCCATACCCACCACCTGTGGGGTACAACTATGGGTAAGTATTAAACAGTAATATTTGAAAATGGCTGAAATTATA
This sequence comes from Lithobates sylvaticus, assembly GCA_028564925.1. Classification (NCBI taxonomy): domain Eukaryota; kingdom Metazoa; phylum Chordata; class Amphibia; order Anura; family Ranidae; genus Lithobates; species Lithobates sylvaticus. The sequence continues at coordinate 197,558,607 of CM053036.1, forward strand.
GTGAATACTTAGCTCATTGAATGCCCTGCATAACTCCCCATTGGCAAATGCTACTTTCATGCTTCTCTCTGCATCTGTGTTCTTTATGATCTGTGACCTTTATTTTTGGCTTCTTGGAATAGGGCTGGTCATTGATGGGCTACATACCAGTGGTCTGTTGGGGCATAGAATAATGCATGCAGATTGTTTGACAACAAATGTGCCTCCTCTGCTCTGTCACCGCTGTCCCCTTGTGTACAGAGCCTCCATCTTCTTGGTGGGTCTCGCAGCTCCGGCGCTGTCATTCGACAGCGCTGAAATTACGTCACTCCCACGCATGCGCATGGGAGCCACCACTCGCGGCATATCGACGTTGAGAGCGGCGCAATCTGTGCGCCTGCGCGCCACTGTCTACGGCGCATGCGCCGTAGACAGTGGTGCCTGTCTTTTGGCAAATATCTCCTAAACCGTGTATGTTTAGGAGATATTTCTTGGACCTACAGGTAAGCCTTAATCTAGGCTTACCTGTAGGTCAAAGTGGTTTGTAAGGGTTTACAACCACTTTAAAGGACTTAGCCTGGGTTCACACCAGTGCGGTGCGAATTCCAGCTACATTTTCTCTGTGAAGAGAAAATGTAGCTGTTCAGCGGTGCCGCTCCGTTCTGTCAGCGAATAAGCTGAGCAGGGAGAGGGGGGAGAGGAGGGGGAGGTGTAGTGAGAAGAAGGAGAGATTTCTTGTTCAGAACGGAATGCATCTGCGAATCAGGTGCGTTCCTATAGAGGTCAATGTGCTTGTAACTCGCACCGCAATGCCCAGAAAACGCACACGTTTTTTGTGCAATGCGCAGTGCGAATGCAACGCACATATGTGAACAAGATACATTCATTTGAATGTATTTTAAAATGTCCTGCAAATTGGATGCGGTTTAAGCCGCATCTAATTCGCATAGGTGTGAACGGGGGCTTAGACCTTTCAGGCTCAGACCAAGAATCCTCTACTGTTGAGCAAATGCAGTTAGGCAGGACTTGTCTGTTTGAAGAAATTAACTTACCCAGGGTCTCTGCATGTGTTGTGTATCAATGTCTTCAGTGCCCAGTAAATTATCAGGTCTAGTAAGCCTTGGAGTGGGGTATATCGCATTGCATACTAGCACATTATGAAATGTTTACCTTAGAAAAAAGCCCTCCAGCGGCACGCTGTCACGGTTGACGAAGCTTCCATTTTCCTTCCGGGTTTGTGTACTGGCCAGGTTGCGATGATGTTTAAATGCGCGCAGGAGTCATGGCCGGGCAACAGAGCTCTGAAGGGATGGCACGAGTATGCCGTCCCTTCAGAGCGCATGTGCCGGTGACGTCGCCGACTGCATGCAGTGTGAAGATCTCTGAAACAGTGCAAGTTTAGGAGATATTTTCTGTACCTTATGTAACTTTGGGGGATGTTTTAGCTTAAGGGTAGAGCTTACCAGTCAGCGGAGTCCATGCCAGATATGCAGTTTTAAGGGCTTGTAGGCCCACTTTTATTAAAGAAAGAAAATGTCCATAAAACAGAAGAGTTGCCCACACAGGGGTTTCAGCTTTCCACAGCAACAATGCAAGTCAAACCAAAAATACCAAGCCACCTGGCTCTCTTTAGCAGCACTGCTGCTCAGACTTGTGCTTCAGCCCTTTCGGCTCTTTAACAGAGTTCCTGTACACCCAGTACCTCAGCACTCTTTTCCAGCTTCCTTTTCCAGCTCACAGGCTTGCACCCTCTGTCTGCTCTGACAGACAGACCTGTGCAGACATGCACACTTCTCCCTTGCTTGCCTGGACTCCTCGGGAGGGTGGAGCCCAGAACCATGGTCAGATGTGTACAAATAGCCCAGCACACACACACACACACACACACACACCTGACCAGTCGGTATGCTGGTGGATCTTAAGATCTGGACCCAGGACTGGGGATTTCATCCCACCCAGATCGCTACGAAATCCCCGGGCTCCAGATCCCAAAAACGGATTTTAGTAAACAATGAGGAAACTGAAAAGCCAGTTTCCTCCCAAATAAGCAAATAAACTGGAGCCCCTCAACCTGCCTGGTTGAGAATCCTTCGTCCAAACACTGGTGGGGTACCTCACTACCACATATCCCCCCCCCTTTGTTTCGATCCGGAGGGAGGAACACCAGCACCCGTCATGGTTGGGACACCTCTGTGCTGGCTGTCAGCCACGTAGGCCCAACCTTTTTCCGGGTGCGCTTCCAGGCACGTCCCACCCTGGATCTTAACAGGGTCCTATATTTTCCCATCCTCAGCCTTCTCCCTCTTCTTGGGTCCCTGGGCTTATTCATTTTTCTTGGGGAAACTCTGCTTTCCCTGATCCTTCCTTTCAACTCACTGACATCAGTTTTAACCTTCACTATACACCAGTACAACCTCCTCACTTTGGCATGACCATGCAAGCTACCCCCCACATGGGCCAAATCTTGTCCCATCAGGTGAATTTCTCTATGTCCCCCTGCTACATCTACTCGGGCTCTACAAAGACACTCCCATGCCTTTTTACGAGTGCGGTTCCAAAAGCGATGTTTTTCCACTTCTCTTGGGCTTACACTAGTCCTTTTACCAATCTTGGTACCTTTTTGCACATGAGGTTGATTTCTGAATTTTACGGGTCCAGTATCATTAAGGTTATAAAGTGCTCTCTCAATTTCCACTAGACCACCCCTTTGCTCTTTACTTAATTTAGAAGGAACCACATTTTTAAACACAGGTTTAATGATAAGTGGGGGCTCTTTTATTAGGGTGTCTCTGTACTCCAAGTACGGGCACCCTCTTACTGTCCAAACTAAGCGTCATTTGTTTACTCATGTACACTGCATGCTTATTTTTGTCAGGTTTCATCACTAACATCCTCATATGGACTGCAGCCTCATTCTAGTCTCCCTCTGAAGGACATACTGACTGTCTTGCGACTTTAAGCTTTTAAAGTCATACGACACCTTGCTGAGCTTTGGCCATTTTCCTGCGACCATTGTTTGTCACGATCCTTCTCAGACCTTAGAAATTTCTCAAACCTCAGGAAATCTTCCCCAGAAATACCCTCCTGAACCTGTAATTCTGCTGTATCTTTTACCTCTCCTGTGTCAATCATACCATTCCCTATCTAATTACAATTTTCAGGGTTTGCTACAACCAGATCAACTTGACCAAGATCTTCAGGTCTACCATTATTTTTGTTTTCACCCATGGTAACCAAACCCTTACAAATTGACAATGAGCTGCATTTTTCATCACGGTCAGAAATATCAATGCATCTGTCATATTTCATTTCACGCATGTTCGGCAGGGCAGTGTCTGAAGAGGAACTGCATCCAGCGGAGTGGTTGTCCACGGCAGCTTCACTATCCACCAACTCCACTGGCAGGAGATCCTCTGCCAACAACTGTCCTGACTCCTGACCATCATCCCATAAAACATTTGGACCTGTGGCTACAATCACTTCATTTATTGCTGTGCCATCTGGCACTTCCACCAACACCAGCTCATTTGGCACGGCATTATCCATTACCACATCATTGGGCCCTTTGTGGATCACAGACATGACCTCTTCTGTGCGTTCGCCCTTACTTGGCATTTTCATCTCATGAGCACCATCATCTGCAGTAGCAAGTGCACCCTTGCATAAAAGTTGCTCTGCAGGTCCTTCATCTGGCACTGCAGAATTCATGTCTGCTCCACTTTTACCAACAGAGGCCTTTTCCAACAAAGCCAACAGGCTTTTTGTCCACCTGTCCCAGTCTGTTATCTCTGTGCTCCCAGAGGTACCACGCAGTACCGCTCCTACTACACAAGGAGACCCAGAGGGACAGAGTGGTTCAGCAACAGACACATTGCACATATCACTTTGGTTCAAATAAGATATTGGCACTACATTTTTAACCATAGCAGACTGCAATACCACACCTTCACAACCTTGCTCTGGTGGCGCTTCATTAAACGCATTAAAGCTTTGATACCTGTCGTTGCCAGACGCATTAACCCATTTCCACCATGAGCGTTTTCAAACATTTCAGTTTTAACATTTAACATCCTGTCATCACTATGTTCAGGTACCCTCTTATCCCTCAGAGCAGCACCAAAGCTGTCCCAGGCAACCTCCGGCTCCAAAACGCAGAGCTCCCTGGGGGTTTCTAGGGACACCTCTATGGCCTTCTTCACAGTTGCTAGGGGAGATAGCACATCTTTAACCGCATTCACAGCAAGTTTATCTCTAGTGAGCTGCACTAGCCCATTAGCAACTGGACCATTCACTTTAGCCAAACACAATATTAGCAGTTTTACCCATCATATTGTCACATTCAAGTTTACCACTTGCCTCCCCACTGGACAGGGCACTGCAGCGAGGCAAGTCCTTTTCCAAACAGACAGTGGATCTCCCATTTGGGGTCACCTCCACTCCAGTGTGCACAGTCACATATTCAGTCTCTTCTATGCATTTATCAGCACCAGTCTTTTTCAACATGAACCCAGCGGTTCCAGACATTATTTCATTAAAGACAGTCTTACCCACCGCAGTAGTAGGGGTCACCGTCTTCATTTGAGTACGTTGTCTCACACACCAGTCCTCTGCTGCACTTTTACTGGCCCACTCACCCTGTTGGCCACCGGATGAAATTACAGCAGGCATCTCCAACTGTTTAGCACCCCCTGCCAACACAACAGGAAAATCCTTGTTGCCAGGGGTGACTGCAAACATATTTGCACAGGAATCTGGTCCTGGAGATAAAGACCTTTGCTCAGGAACACCATCTCCAGTGGTATCCCATAACCTAGGGCAAAAAAACATGTCGTGCCCCAGATGTCCACATTCCAGGCATGGTACTGGATGATTTTTTTTCAGGTAACCTTCCTCCTGGTAATTTTGAAATGCATACGCATCTTTAGGTGGATGCTTAGCTACATATGCCCTGTAGCTCCTCCTTTCCTTTGGCAATCTTTCTCCCGTCGCCGTGGGAGACCGCACTCTCCCAGCAGAACTTTGCTGATTCTCCAAAACTCTTTGATGCATTGTGGCTTTCAACTTGCCACGACTCTCTGCAGGCAATACTTTTCTCATATGGTCTGCAGACTTGACATCACCGCCGTTGCTATGGGCAACCACATACCTCTCCAACTTCCGGTCAGGCTGTCGGTCCATGATGCGATGGAACTCTCCTCTAAAAAGGATTTCCTCTTTAAACTTGCGGTAGTCATCCTGGTCACCGTCCATCAAATAGTAAACCGACCGGAACTCTATTTGTAATAAGGTTTGCAGCAGTCTTGGCCACCAGTTCCTAGGCCATTTTCTCTTTACAGCAACTTTTTCAAATCTTACAAGGAAGTCCCCAACCTCCTCTGTAGGCAGCATGGATTGCATATAGTCAGAGGCCAAGATCTGAGCCCCTTGCACTGCGCCACACTCTTTGCGATTCCGCTTGAACCATTAATTTACTGTCTCACACATCACTGGCCCCTTTTGACTGGCCCTCCAAGGTGGAGACATCTTCACAGGCCATGCTGAGCTCACTTCCCCTTTAACTTGATTTAACATGAACTTATTGTGTTTTGACTGCCTCATCCTTGCAGTCACATGCACAGCAGCTTGTTACACAGTTCACAGCATAAAAAAAAAAAAAAAAATTCTCACAGGTGCACTACCTGCACACAATGCAACACAGTCAATTGAACTCCTGCGCAATGCAGTTTGCCTGGCTGCCACACACAGCTAGCAGCAGTTCCTGAAATGACTCACTACTGTCGCAGAGACCGGATTTCACCGTCTGTATGCCCACATTCGAACACCACTTGTAACATCGGGGGATGTTTTAGCTTAAGGGTAGAGCTTACCAGTGAGCTGAGTCCATGCCAGATATGCCGTTTTAAGGGCTTGTAGGCCCACTTTTATTAAAGAAAGAAAATGTCCATAAAACAGAA